>SJYT01045404.1:151955-338860 GCA_006410635.1 Cephalophus harveyi
TCTGACCATAGAATTCTCCAGGCAAGAATACTGGAGTGATTTGCCATTTCCTTCTCCAGAGGATCTTCCAAACCAGGGATTAAACCTGCATCTCTTGCATCTCCTGAACTGGCTGGCAAATTCTTCACCACTGTGCCCCCTGGGAAGCCCTTTTCCCTACAACTTGGTGTATATTTCTTGAAAATAAGGGTATTTTCTTACATAACAACTAACAAATTCGGGAAATTTAACATGTATATCACATAGTTACCTAATCTGTAAGCTCCAAAAATGTCTAAAATGTAGAAGCAAGCGCTTAATTTTTTAGCTAGTTTCTTTGGCCTGTGACTCGTCAGTGTTTTGCTACAATGGGTCTAAAACACATACTGGTTAGTACAAATGCCTTAGCCACCTCTCATCTATACCTGTTATTATTTACTCTTTTAAAAGCAAAGAAAAACATAGAAATAATCTTAAATCTTACCCTTATAATAAAAGAAACATGAAAGATGTTTTCCACTGTCCGGGGGAAAGAATGTGGATCAACCACAAAGTCAAAGAAGGACATTGGAGTATCAGCTAAAAAAGACAAAAAAGGAAAAAATTCTTCAATAGAGGAAAAATTACTTTTGCTCATCAGTTAAGACCAATATTCTCTAGTGTTAACCAAAGAAAGGAAGTGGGCATTCATCCTGTTATGGGACGGAAATCAATACAACCCCGCTGGAGGACAATCTGGCATATCTATTAAAAATCTGCATGCCCACTTCCCTGGCAATCCTCCTTTAAAAAGCTGTCCTACAGAAATATTAGCACACATGCACGAAGTGGTGTGCCCAGATTTTTCACTCCAGCAGTTTATACAAGAGAAAAATGCTATAAAGAACTTGTCCACTAAACAGAGGATTTGTTAAATGTATGATACACTCACCCAATGGCAATCACTGAAAAGAGTAAGCAGGATCCGCATGTATCAATATGGGAAAATGTCCAAATGGACAAGTCATCTTGCAGAAAAATGTGCATATTATTTTGCTTTGAAAAAAGCAAAACACCACCATCACCAACAACAAAAATCCCCAACTACTTGGCTGCATATTTATTATGACTGACATAGACATAAAAAAGTCTGAAAATACACACATCACATTTTATAAGTGGTGACCTCGAGGGAGTGACGTCAGGTAGAACAGGTACTTGACTTTTTACTTTTCTCACATCTTTGGCATGTATTATTTTGTAACAGAAAAAATATCCCATCTTTGAAAAATAAAAAAGAGAATTTCCTTCACCAGTATGGTGGGATGGAAATGTTCTCATGGGATTTCTAGAGAGAAGTCTCATAAAAGCCATGTCAAGAAAAATCAAAATGATTCAAGCATTACATATATGCCTTTTAAATAAAAATAGCTTCTCATTGCAAGTGACACAGGCCTAACTGACAAATACAGATTGTTCCATTTTAAGCTTGGTATCGTACTTACGATCTTCTTGAAAGTATGTTTGCAACAATCCCAAGATTCTTTCTACTTCTTTTTCTGTTGCTTCTTGATGAGACTCTTCCATTCTTTTTAACTGAAAATATAAAGCTGTTATCAAGCAGACTGACCTACTTGCCTGCCTGTTAACCTTTTCTGCTCTCTTCCCTGGCCAAACTCCTCGAAATATCTTTTACTTAGGATTTCTAACAGTTTTTATTCCTGTCTTAAAATTGATGGTTAAAAAAGATTTTTCTAGCTTTAGTTAACATTTTCATATGAATTATCTAAGAGAGGAGTAACATGACCAAATCCATCATTTTCAGGTTGAATGTAAAATAGCAAATTATAATAGGGGCAGTTTAGAACAGCGGTTCTCACCTGGGAGTGATTTTTCTGCAGCGCCCCCCACCCACCATGAGACATTTTCTAACACTTGGTTGTCATACTTGGGACGGGAGAGGGGAACATGAGAGGAGGCTGTTAGCATCTAGTGGGAACAGGCCAAGGATGCTGGTAAACATCCTGCAATGCACAGGAGAGCCTCTCACAGCAAAGAATTATCCAGACACCTGGGAGTGATTTTTCTGCAGCGCCCCCCACCCACCATGAGACATTTTCTAACACTTGGTTGTCATACTTGGGACGGGAGCGGGGAACATGAGAGGAGGCTGTTAGCATCTAGTGGGAAGAGGCCAAGGATGCTGGTAAACATCCTGCAATGCACAGGAGAGCCTCTCACAGCAAAGAATTATCCAGCGCCAAATGCCAACAGTGCCGAAGTTAAGAAATCTGTTTTGGGAGAACTAATCCATACTACAGAAATGAGTTAAGAACTAAGACAAGTGGTCCATCCAATAAAATGTTTAAAGACTTAAACATATCAAAAATGATTCAAACATTAAATGATTACTTTTTAAGTGACAGAACCTGACTCCAGACCCGAACGCTGAGAAAAGACGGCCAAATTACATGTATGTGATACTAACGGCTATTTTAAATTAAGTGTTTTTAAAAAGTAACATTTGAACAAACAAACCTGGGCAGGCATTGCCTGCTGCTCTTCTATCATACGAACTTTTCTTGGACGTTCAATTCGTGGCTTTGGCACAGGGCACTCTCCTTGTATTGAACCCAACCTAATGAAAAATATGCTTTCATGTCTTTGTTTTTAAAACAAACTAATTTCACTAACTGAAAGCAGTTCCCACAGCATCCTCAAATTCAGACCAGGCATCAGTGGTGTGTGAGTGACATCAGACCAAGACTGTCCAGTTTGTGACAGCCTTTCTGCTCCTTCTGTGTTTCTCAAAGAATTCAACCAGATTCCTCCTCGATACCTTCGTATTTTACTCTCAATAGTCAGTCGTCAATATGCCTGTGGTCCTCCCAGCTAGCCTGTTGTCTGTTTCACAGAGCCAGCTTCAGAGATCAGGGGAAGGACGAACGTGTGTGGGGGATGCGGATGAATAGCCCCACTGAGATTAAAAAAGCCTTTTGTTCTGGGGGTGCCAGAGCAGAGCCCCACTGCCTGAGACTCCAGAACACACCCGTCTAACGAGATAACAGGTAAGGCAGAGGCCATGGGATTCCTTTCCCTTTGGACTCCCTCCACCTCCCAAAAAAGCCCTACAGCAACAGACATACCACGCAGCACAACCAGGGCCTGAGAATTTAGTCCCCTGGGGTCCCTGCACTGGAGGAAATCAAAGTATACAGTAGAGATCCCATGTGTGCGCTGAGGTGCTTCAGGCGTGTCTGACTCTTTGCAGCCCACCAGGCTCCTCTGTCCATGGGATTCCCCAGGCAAGAATTCTGGAGTGGGTTGCGGTGCCCTCTTCCAGGGGATCTTCCAGACCAAGGGATTGAACCCGAGTCTCTCACAACTCCTGCATCAGCAGGCGGCTTCTTTACCACTAGGGTCAACTGAGAAGCCCAAGCAAATCTTACCAGATGGAAAGAGAACATGGGGGAAAGGACACCGCAGGCCAAGCCAACAGCAAGTACAAGGCTGCAAAGTTGTGAGTAAATCCCTGTGGCCGCAGATTGGGCTAGATGATGACAAAGGGTTTAAGTTGTGTAACCCAAGGCTATCTTTTTTTCTTTTTATATTTTTTGGACATGCTTCGAGGCTTGGGGGATCTTAATTCCCCGACCAGGATTGAATCCACACCCTCACCAGTGAGAGCTTGGAGTCCTAACCACTGGACCACCAGGGAATTCCCAAAAGGCTATCTTTAGATCCTGCATTTATGGTGGAGCCTAATTCAACAGCAAAAAAAAAAAAAAAAGATTTAGACTTTTCCTATAATAAAGAAGTTTGATCTTTTTGCTGTAACATACAGTGATTCTGGGCACTTGAATTAAGGGAAGTCTTGTTAAAAACAGATGCCTCGGGAAACAAGAAGAAAATCCAGGTGCCTGGCCCGGCACCACAGACTTACTAAATCTGCATCTCCAAAGCCTTCTGAGGCACTACCGATCTCAGGAGGTTTAGAAGGGCACTCAGAATAGACAAATGCCCTAAGCTATCCACTTAAGGAAGAAACCACTTGAGTAGTTGCCCTGGAGAAATTATCTACTGGATATTTTAAAGGCTGTCTTAGAAAAGAACCAGTAAGAGTTGTTCTTAGCCTCTTCATAAGACTAAGCTAGGAAATTAAGACAGAAGCCAATTCCATGTGAGTATAAAGAAAAGCTTTTCAAAATCAAAGCTGTATCCAAAAAAGATGAAGTGGGCAGTTTATATGACAGTGACTCAACTAGTCTTCAAATATAGGACAGCGATCATCTAACGGAATTATATTTAATAAACGGCACTTTACATATATTGGTAGAATCTTAAGATACTTTTCATAGGAGGTAACGTTATGTCACAGACCTAAAGTCTCCCCCGCTAGAAAGCAAAGGTGCCAGGAGAGTGCCCTGATAAGGAGGTGCCAGCCCACAGCCTTTCCTGCTCCAGTTAAGCTGGATGAGGATCCATCTGCAAGATACTATGGGCTTTTAAAACAAACTTTAGAAGTCTCCAAGCGATGGCATCATGACTGTCTCCTCTACAATACCAAATAATTGTTGTCCCTACAATAAAATACAATTTAAAGTTTACAAATGGCTGGTCTGTTGGATTTTCAAAATAATCTTACAGAAAGTGGAATGTATGGGTTTTATTAAAGGTGTTTTCTGCTGTTTTGCCTGATATTTTCCAGGAGTCATAGACTATGAGTTCAAAATCAGAACTATCTTCATCACGGACGAGTTCTTCAGCTTCTAGCGGATTTACACCCATATGAGTCAGCTACAAAAACGAAGGGAAACAGAAACCCCAGTTAAGCCACGAGCAGTCATTCACGGCACTCAATTATCTCTATCACTACACAACAGGCCAGAAGCAAAGTCTGTTTTCAGTGTCCTAACATATTGGCTCAATTTCTTATCACAAATTTCCTGTTTTCAAAGGCACCTTCTTTTTGGCAGAAACTATTCTTCAAGGTACTCAGGACTTTTTGGTGAGAAAGTGAGATGATCCAGACCAACGGGTCTCAACCAGAGCAATTGTAACCCCCCCAGGCATTCTATCTAGAGACACTTTTGATCGTCACAACTGGGTGGATGGCAGGGAGGGCCGTGTTACTAGATGCCATAGAGGGTATTTAGTGGGTAGAGGCCAGGATAGTGCTCAACATCCCAGGCAGGTGCCCCCCACAACAGAGACTCAACCAGCCCAAAATGCACGTAGTGCCAAGGCTCTAGCCCCCTGCAGGCCGAGGGGCGGGCATACCAGAACTTAGCTCGCTGGGCCTGATCACACACGACTCATTTTTTAAACTATCAGCAATGCTGAATTAGCATAAAAATAGAAATTCACATCCCTAAGCAAACGCTCTGGGATAGAACATGAAAGTTTAGCTGGCTTTCAATTTTCATTTCCAGCCATGGAGACCCCTGATTAGCTTGCAGATTAGGATTTCCAGGGAGCAGCACCTAGCATCAGGGAGAGACTGACTCATCTTAAAGGTGACTTCCTGGGAAGAGTTGGCAGAAGTCTAATAATTCTCTTATCTCAAGCTATCTTGCAGAAAGTATATTAAATTTGCTTTTATGAAAGTACATTTTTATTACATTATAAAATTATGAAATGCCTAGAAGTTATCAAATTAAAACAGCAATACCATATGTAAACAGTAATCAAAAAGCCCTCAGAGAGCTTAACCCTTTAAAGGCAGTTAAACTTGGAAGAAAAGGGAGGCTGCCAGAACCCAGTCAGAGAGCCACGGCAGCCCTGTGCCATTCTCCGGCCAACCGTTCTGCCACCGCACACTTGGAAGACATTTCAGTTTTTATCTGGTCAAATCTACCAATTTTTTCTTTATAGTTCTTATATTTGAGGTAATACTTGAAAAAATCCTCCCGCCAGAGTCTAGACAGCTATTAAATTGGGGGTCGGCATGGACCGCTTTAAGACTTACGGAATTTAAAGTACAAAGCTCAATATCTAGTCAACTTTATTTACTGAGCATTTTCCAAAATGCACTACACTTCAAGTTTAAAAAAAAAAAAAAATTTAAGGTTGAAAATTTAAGTTAAATTTTTTTTTGTAAGTTAAATTTAAAAAAAAAAACCTAAGGTTTTGAAAACATCAAAAACCTCATCTGCCTCATGCCTTTACAAAATAATTGATCTGTTCGGATCTCATGGTACTAAATCATTTTAATAACCTTTTAACAAACAGAAAGTTAGTGTCCTAACAGAAACGCTAGGACAGAGGTTGGCTCAAAGTAAAACCAAGATAAAGAAAAAAAAACAGTAAAATACAAATTTCATCTCATTGTGCTTTTTGGGGGCAAAAAAATTCATCAAGCCAAAGTTTCAAAATTTCAGGTAACCACCATTCAATCATTAAGAGGCAAAGACAATTGAATAAAACAACAACAAAAAACAAAAGCAGAACCCCAGTCATATTCGTAGGTTCTGAAATATTCTCAAAGACAAATCAAAACATGCCCCTCCCCCAGACGTAACTCATATCCAGCTGTACTTTGCCTGCATGTAGGCTTCTGCCCAGCCTTGGACAAAGGTCCCGGGGTCACTGAGAATGAACTCATGAACTGACAACTGAGTGAGGGAAAAAATGGCCATTTGAAATAAACATAGCACCCTGAGTCTTAGAAGGCTCGGAGGTTTTCAAACTGCTCTCAACTCCCAACCTAGATTCCACCACATAGTCCGACTGCCATGTGTTTAATCTGGTAAGATCACTCTGGAGGAATCTCAGGCCCAAACAAAAGGGAAAATGAAGTGAAAACCATCTGCATATGGATATAAGCAAAGTGGATAATTATACAATATGTGACAGATGAAGCATTTTTTATTACGATTCTGTAGCTTTGAACTTACTAGAGTTTCCACGTATCGTAACATATCAAACGAGTTCAGATCAGAACGCAGCTGCTTTGCCTTCTCTTTGCCCAAATCTGAAGCCAGAACAAGAAAGTGGGCGTCTAGGACTGCTTCTCTTGCTCGGGACACTATTTGAAAAAGAAGGAAAAGACACACATTACAACATACATGTTTATCCACAGGCATTTTCCCAGAACTTCCAACTGCACTTAACTCCCCATTTCCCATTGGACCAAAGGAAAAAAAAAAATCTCAAACACACTCATCTCTGTGTAAAAACAGGTTCCCCTGGTCAGCTCACCAAAATCTGAAAGCTGACCAGTCTTCCTAAAAAGCCAGCTCTCTCTACTACACTGTCCCTGCTTCTGGGAACTGAATAAAAATCTCTTCATTAACCGCAGTTTAACAAAACCTCCATCATCTCTAACATTGGCTGTTCCCTCGGACTCCAGTAACCCATCCAGGCACTATTAACACCGGTGTTGATGATGGAAGCCAAGCTGAATGCCCACGTGTGTAAGGCGCTGTGCTTGGGCGTGGCCAAGACCGGTAGGTAATAGGTACGCTGTCAAGGAGCTTCAGGTGCAGTTCCGTGCTGGGCAGGTAGCAGGAGTGGCAAACTCCACCTGGCAGCACAGGTCCCACCAAATGAACAGCCTACAGGCAGCAGGGCCATGACCTCGGAGGATGGATGATCCAAAAGATGATGTTCATCTTTTAACATTTAAGATAAGCTACAGACAAGAAAGGATTTAAATAAAAGGAGACCAGAAGGAAATGGGGCCAGGAAACTGAGGATGAGGTTTGGGGAGATGAGGGGGAGGGTTCATTAGAGGAAGACTCAGCAGGACTGAGCGGAATCGGTTTGATCAGACCCCGAAAGGGAACAGGCAGTGTGGAACCGTGCTCCAGGAACACCAGCAGAGGCGAACTGAAAAAGCAGCCAAGAGACAAATCCGGCAGGCAGCGTTCACACACACAAATGCCTCTGCCTGGCTTGCTCCTCAAGGCCGTTTCATTTGAATTTCTGATTGCCCAAACAGTCCTCAGGCTGATGAACGCACTGACTCCAAGTTTTGTATTCATATGCGTAATCTTCTCCCCAGTTTTATTTCAGGAGAATTACTGTGAACATGACAATGAATGAGAGACAAGAGGCAAAAGCTAGGGACTAATTCCTGGGCTGTTCTAGACCTCCCTTCCCCGCCGCCAGCCCGTCACTGCCACGAAAGCTGTGAGGAAAGTGCCCATCTCCCACGGAGCTGCAGACCATGCAGTCTGTATATATGGAGGATACAGAATCCTCTGTTGGCTGACTGTCTCCTAGGGCCCGGTTGAGTGAGTTAACTGTGCCTTAAAAAGGCGACCCAGCTAGCATAGTGGAATTGGCCAAGCAGGAAATGATCTGTTAATCGACAACTTTTCAGCGGTGGGTGAATAATCGGGGACAAGGGGTCAAGAGCAACCCTGAAGAGACAGCCTGGGCGGGGGGTTCCAAGCTCAGAAGAGAAGAAAAAGCTAGAGAGAGTGGAGGAGGGGTTGCACCAGGTGAAAAGAAAGAAATGTTCTGGTTCTCAGAGAACATGTGGAGTGGTGGTGTGCAGGCAGCGGCCAGCTCTGTTGACTTCTTCTCCTGCATGGGTCTGCACTCTCCTCTTCTGCTCCCATAGAATTTAGAGAAAGGCCAGGAGGGAAAAGTAGTCTGAGGACTGGTCCCCGGGCTCTGTGACCCAGTGTCCACACCATCAGGGGCTGCCTGACCTGTCCTATCTTCAAACACAGAGCCCACTCTTAGCACTAACACTGCTGCTGCTTTCATTCAAACCAAGCTTTTATTTCAGAGCCCCCTTCGCCCCCCAAAATGCTGGAGTTCAGTGCTGAGAGTCTTCTCTTTCTCAGGCCCCTCCCCTCACTGGAGACCAACAGGGCCACCTGTAGGCCCAGCCATCCCCACTGGGTTTTATTAGGTGGACCAAGAGCAAGGAGCTTAGGGACGGGAGGTCGGGAGGAAGGCAGGAAAGAAACAGGATGTCAGAAGCCAGCTCAGTTCTTTCTTTAATACATCCAATGCATCCTGGGTAGTCAATAGAGTAAAAAGATAAGACATAAAAGTTCTCAGCAGTCAGTACAGTAGAAACATAATATACAGAAAGTTCTCAAACTTGAACAAGCAACAGAATCTCCTGGGGCGCTTGTTAAAACTGGCTGCTGCTCCCCACCCCCAAATTAAAGCCCTTACTACTTGTTTGTACTTTTGAAAGTGAAAGTGAAGTCGTGTTTCACTCGCCCACCAGGCTCCTCAGTCCATGGTATTCTCCAGGCAAGAGTACTGGAGTGGGTTGCCATTTCTTTCTCCAGGGGATCGTCCCTGACCCAGGGATCAAACCCAGGTCTCCCGCATTGCGGGCACACGCTTTAACCTCTGATCCATCAGGGAAGCAGTGGTTAGGGACTGATAAGTGCACAATCATAGTAGTGGTGCTACAAGGGAAAAGGTTCCAAAACTAGTAAAGCACTCTTATAAATATGGGGGTTTGGTGTCAAGCATTCGGTTCTCATGCAAAACTAATTAAAACTACCCTAAAATATATGATCACGGAAAGCTTCCTTTCATAAAATAATGAATTACCTTCATTAAAGAGAGTGTTGGCCTCTTCAAGGACCTCTGTTAACTTGTCGCTGGCATTCAATATATCCTCCCGGTTTTCTATTTTTTAAAAAAATACAGGCTTTGGGAAAGGTGCTCATCATAGGCTAACAAGTCATTGACAGAGTAACCAGCTGCAGCTGGAGAGCCAAGTCCCAGCCCCCACCCCAACCCCCGCTCCCCGGTGGAATTATTTTCAGCTGTATTTCTTTAACCAAAACGGCTTGACAACAGAAAAGATGACTACCCCTTTAGCAGAATGAACTTGAAAAGGGGACCCACTTCGCTCCCCCTAACCTTCACCTATGGGCTTCCACGCCTTCTGCAGCCTCTGAGGAGCGCTCTTAACAGAAGGACTCTCCAACTCTGCAAGCCACAGCTTGCAGAGCCGGGCCACCCAGAGTTTCAGAATAGGTAGGTCCAGGGTGCACTGGGGAATTTGCATTTCTGGCAGCTGCCGCGGGCGGGCGACTGCCGGCGGGGAACCGCTGGATGTAAGAAAATGCGCCCCGGCTCCTCGAGCCTCCTCTCCCCCGCTAGCAGACCGCGCCCGGCCTCGGGCGGTCCCGCCCCTGGGGGACTCGCGCGCCCCCGCCAAGGTCGTGCCTTGCGATCCGCACGACAGATGCGCGAGCGCCTCGTAAACCCCGAACCCGGGCGCGGCCGGGCGGCGCGGGGCTGGTCCCGGGCTCCACGAACCAGCCGGGCCGCGCAGGGCCTGCGCGCGGTTCCCGCCTCGCGCCCCTGCCTTACGTTGGACCGAGTTGATAAGCGCCCGGTACTGATGGCGGATCTGGCGGCACAGGCTGGGGTCGGTCTCCTCCTCCAAGCTCGCCGGGTCTATCATCTCGTCCCCGGAATCCGACGGTTCGGTGTCCTCCAAGCCCGGGCGCTCCGGGGCCTCCCTGCGCTCGGGCGCGGCGCCGCGGCGGGACCCGGGCGACAGCGGGGACCGCGAGCGGGAGCGGGAGCGGGTGCGATCCCGGTGCGGGTCGCGGCCCCGGCCCCGGCCCTCGGGCCGGCGGCCGCTGCTGTCCCCGGACATCGCGCCAAGCCTCCCTGCAACTTTGGAACGGCGGAAGTTCGCGCCAGAAACTGAAAGCCCTGCACAGCGTGAGCGCCTGCTCCCCGCGGAACGCGGCTCCCTTGCCGGCGCGAGCGCACAGCGACGCCTGTGGCTGGAGGCCGGCGGCAGGGGCCGAGGCCGGGGGCGCAGTGGTTACAGCGCCGCCAGGCGGGCACCGGGCGGCTCAGGCCCCTGACCTTGCACGCCCCTGACGTTGGATACCCTGGGATCCCACTTTAGATGCTGTGAATCTTCGTGGTCTGGTCCTCCGTGCCCACCCCATTAGGCTTTCACCTTCCCCGGGGTCTCCCTGGCTCCCCCGGGCCCAGCCACACCCTTAAAACAAATACTTAGCATTCTTCCAGGTGGAAATTCATTCCAAGCTCCAGACAGAAATATCTGGTTCATTGCCAGGTAATGGGCACGCAGACCGTGTTTGTTGATCGAGTCTCCTGCAGTTAAGCAGGATGCGCGCTGGATATGGAGACGAGAGATGAGATTCTGCCACTCACTATCTGTGACCTGAGTTCCTTGAGCCATTATGGCAGGGACCCAGTGGAGTTTATGAACAGCTGGTAATCCCCCCTCCACCTTTTTTTTTTTTGAAAGTGAAAAAGTGTTAATCACTCAGTCCTGTCCAAGTGTTTGGGACTCCATGGACTCCAGTAGCCTATCAGGCTCCTCTGTCCATGGAATTCTCCGGGCAAGAATACTGAAGTGAGTTCTCCAGTATACTGAAGAATACTGAAGTAGAAACCCTCATTTCCTGCATTGCAGGCAGATTCTTTACCGTCTGAGTTTATTTTTGACTGCACTGGGTCCTTGTTGCTGGGTGGGCCCGCTTTCTCTAGTTGCCCCCAGTGGGGGGCTTATCACTAGTTGTGGTTCTTGGGTTTCTCATTGCGTTGGCTTCTCTTGTTTTGGAGCGTGGGTTATAGATTTCTGGGCTCAGTTGTGGCACAGGGGTTTGGTTGCCCTGTGGTATGTGGGATCCTCCCAGACCAGGGGTGGAACCTGTGTCCCCTGCATTAACAGATGAATTCTTAACCATTGGGACCACCAGGGAAGTCCCAATCCCACCTTTTTTGAGGACAGAACAACTGAACAAACGGAAAATTGACAAGGTTCCTTGATTTTCTTGGAGTAAACTCTGTTAACCATCGTTTTTAAATATCTACACCTTGACAGTTTATGTTCATATTTGGTCCTCAAGCTGAAAGATTCTAAAATACTTTTAAATGGGTCTAAAAATGATGAAATTATATTAATACAGTTTTAAAGATAAGTGTATGAATCTCCCATGTATTGGATTGTATTGCAAATACAATTTGCATTGTATTGTATTAAAATTTAGATTGTATTGCAAATGTTTCTCAAGAGTTCTTTTTGGTGCTGAGAACCCTTTTCTTTCAAAGGAACAATGTCAGTTGAGTTACTACCCAAGTCTACAAAAATACCATGTTGTGAATCAGATGTACTCAGTTTGAGGTAAGCACTATTCTTTGCAGCATATATCACACCTCACTCCTGCTTAACCTGGATTTCAGGAAAGGTATGTCCTGAAATGAATCATGGTAATCTCATCCCCGTTCCCCAAAGATCAGGCTAGGGATAGGACATGATTCTGTTCTGGACAGTGATATGGGAGGCAGATTCACATATGGATCACTCACAAAGCCTGCAGAAAAGAAAGTCTTTATCACCATCCTCACTCTTCTTTATGATGCTGGCATGAGGAAATGGAGTCTGGCGTGATGGCAACCATCTGTCTTCTACTGACGAGAGGACAAGCATGAGAAAAGACCAGAATACTGGGAACACCGGAGGGCAAGGATGGACATAGACGTGACTGAATTGCTGAGTGTCTTGGAGTCTGCCTACCTCCAGACTCCTTGTTAAGTCAAAGTGTTAAATGCTCAGTCGTGTCTGACTCTTTGGAACCCTGTGGACTGTAGCCCACCAGGCTCCTCTGTCCATGGGATTCTCCAGGCAAGAATACTGGAGTGGGTTGCCATTTCCTTCTCCAGGGGATCTTCCCGACCCAGGAATTGAACCCAGGTCTCCCAAATTGCAGGCAGACGCTTTGACCTCTGAGCCACCAGGGAAGCCCTATGGGACCCAGAATAGCCAAAATAACCTTGAAAAAGAAAGACCAAGTTGGAAGGACGCATGCTTAATTCCAAAAGTTACTACAAAGCTATAGTAACTAAGACTGTAATACTGTCATGAAGATAGACATAAAGATCAATAGAATAGAATTTAAAGTCCAGAAATCAACCCATACATCTATGTGTGCAGGCATGTATGTGCATGTTCAGTCATGTCCAGCTCTTTGCAACTCCATGGACTGTAGCCTGCCAGGCTCCTCTGTCCTTGGGATTTCCCAGGCAAAAATATTGGAGCAGGTTGCCATTTCCTCCTCCAGGGAATTTCCTTACCCAAGGGAGTGAACCTGAGTCTCTTGCATCTCCTGCATTGGCAGGCAGGTTCTTTACCACTGAGCCACCTGGGAAGCCTGTCATACATGCATGGTCAACTGATTTTCTACAAAAGTACCAAGATAATTCAATGACGTATGTAAATACTATATAAATAGCTTTAAATACAATGTAAGTGCTACCTAAATGTTGCCAATGCATGGCAAATTCAAATTTTACCTTTTGAAACTTTCCAGAGAAAAAATTTTTTCAAAATATTTTTTATCCTTGGTCAATTGAATCCGTGAATGCAGAAACCTCTGATCTGAGGGTTGATGGTATACTGTTAATACTGCTTACCTGGAGTAGAAATAAGAGAAATAGGTTATTAAATCTGTTCTGCTTCGTGATATGTTTATTGTATCATTTCAGAAGAGAAATTTAAAATGTTAATTTTCAATCTGTACTGTGGAACAATAAGTACAAATTAGTAATCAAAAAGTTCAAATCAACATTTTCAAGGATATAGGGGTTTAAGGGTCTCAAGGTCTAAGTATGGTTGTCTGTTAACCTTCTCACCCCACAAGCATTGCCCTATGTTTTTTAGAAAAGAGTCCACAGCCATGCTAGTCAACAGCACTTAGAACAACAGCTGGTCAGCGAAAGTTCTACACTTGAAGTGATTTCTAGCTGACAAAAAAAAGAAAAAACACAAATGATATTAGCTCAGGGACCTTCTATAGCATGCTTAAGCCTTGGACTTCACACCATTATCCAAAACTTCCCCCGGCCTCGATTTCTTTTCTTTCTTTTTTTAACATTAAAGAGAGCTTGTAGGAAGTTCTCTGGTGGTCCAGTGGTTAGGACTCTGAGCTTTCACTGCCAAGGGCATAGGTTCAATCCCTGGCTGGGGAACTAAGATCCTACAAATAAATAAAAAGGATAGATTTTTTTTTTTTAAGCAAGTTATCGCTTATAAAAGAAAAGAGAAACTTGTAAAGAAATAAAAGCCAACAAATTAAACAATTTTTTCTAAATTAAAATTTGTTCTAACATTTTTTTCTAATCTCTCTCATGCCTTTGAAATCGTGTTCGTATGATCACTTGTTCTATATACTTGTCAGTCAACGCTAGACTCCTAAGACCTCATTAATGCTTTGGATCATGGTGTCTCTAATTTGAATGTGCATATGATTTACCTGGGAAGGGGCCTTGTAAGGTACAGATTGTGATTTCCGTAGGCCTGGGAGAAGGCCTCTCATTGTCCATTTCTCACCCTCAGCAATGCCTATGATGCTACTCATGAACCCCTGAACCAGATGATTTGGTAGAGCAGAACCATTTCAATACGCAGTGCTTGCCTTGGGGCACTACAGTAAGATTTTTCTTCTCATTTAGGTATAATTCACATATCATAAAATCCATTCTTTTATGGTGTATCATTCAATGTTTTTTTAATTATATTTACAGAGTTTTGCAAATATCACCACAATTATTTTATAACATTTTCATCACCTGAGGAAAAAACCCCATGCCTATCAGCAGACTCTCCCCTACTACCCCCAAGCCTCCCTCAGCCACTGGCAACCTGGAACCTATTTTCTGTTCCTCCAGATTTGTCATGTTTCTCTGGACATTTCATATAAGAGGAATCATGCAATCATGCGTTGTCTTTTTGTATGTGGCTGCCTTCATTTAGCATGATGTTTCCAAGGTGTGTCTGAGTTGTAGCATACGTCAGCCCTTTTTCCGGCTGGGTGATAGTCCACTGTGTGGATTGACCACATCTGGTCTATCCATTCATCAGCTAATGGACGCTTAGCTACTCTTACCTTTTCACTATGGTGAATGCTGTCTCGGCATTTTTCAAGAGTGCAAAGGGGCCCCTGTTGTGTCAGTCACTTGTTCATCCAAGAGTTGGTTACTGTTACTTTTTTTTTTTTTTTTTTGGCAGCATGTAAGGCATGTGGGATCTTAGATCCCCAACCAGAGATCAAACCAGCGCCCCCTGCATTGGAAGCCCTGAGTCTAAACCACTGGACCCCAGGGAAATCCCAGGAGTAGGATCTATTGTGAACATTTCATTTATGCCCTCCTTCTCCTCTCAATATTCTTACCATATTTTTTCTCTTTTTTAAAAATCAGCCTTAGCTATGCTATTTTGCCTGATAATAAGGATGTTAATAATGTTACAAAATCGCTGTTATTTTCATTTTTAATTACTGATTGACTTCATGAGTAATATTTGCTAACTTTTAAATATTCCAATCTCAAAACATAATTGAGATAGTTTTCAAAAATTTTTTGGCACAGAAAACAGGTTTACACATTAATATTGGTCTTCTCAATTGTGTAAAAGAATGCGAACATTTGCCTAAATATAATTATTTCTTCATACACAGAAATTCTCATTGTATTTATCTCACATCAGAAACATGGTATATGTCTACTACTTTTTAGTCTATTGCCCTGTTTTTTTATACACAGCACTCTTTTAAAAACACATACCAAACCTGATACTCAGTGTATTTATTTA
This sequence comes from Cephalophus harveyi, assembly GCA_006410635.1. NCBI lineage: Eukaryota > Metazoa > Chordata > Mammalia > Artiodactyla > Bovidae > Cephalophus > Cephalophus harveyi. The sequence continues at coordinate 167,479 of SJYT01045404.1, forward strand.
ATTTTAATTTTAATTGGAGAATAATTACTTTACAATATTGTGACAGTTTCTGCCATACATCTGCATGAATCAGCCATAAGTATACATATGTCCCCTCCCTCTTAAACTGCCCTCTCATCTCCCTCCCCATCCCGCCCCTCTGGGTTGTCACAGAGTAACCAGCTTTGGATTCCCTCCATCATACAGCAAATTCCCACTGGCTATTTTACATATGGCACATGTACCATAATGTACATGTTTCAATACTGCTCTCTCAATGTATTTTAAGATATAGAGAGTAATGCAGTTTAGCAAAGCTCTGAACATTGAAATTAGTGGTTGAAATTAATATTGAAAATATTGCAAAGGGGATGAAATTTTCCTTACATTCTAGCACTCTTTGGGAATGCTCTCTTAGGTTGTTATTCTGGATCTCCAGTTTTAACACACAAACACATACCCTCATGCACACACACACACACACACACACACTCTCTTCTTTAGCTGATATACTCTGACCATGGAAAAACAGCACACTCTTTCCTTCTGGGCAAAGCTATCAGATATCACAGGAGAGATATCCTCTCTTGGCCAAATGAAACAGATGAGACTGTAGGCATAATGGTTAACCAGGCTTCATTGTAAAATAGACTTGAGCTAATTTCTTACTAATTTAAGCACATTACTTTACTGTGTTGACTAACTGCCCTTACCTCTAAAATGAGGACAATAATTTGGCATCATAGAGTTATTATAAAATATTAAAATCAGTCAATATTATCCTGTCTAAAGTTCTTAGCACAAGCTAAGAAATATATATATATTAGCTTAAGTATTTTTGTTCTTGTTAGTTTTGTGTTACTTAAGGAGTGCCCTGGTGAGAAATATGAAGGAAAAAAAGGCAAGAAGGAAAAATAAACATGGGACGTGATTAAGGGACTAACAGGAGTGGATAATCTACACTTGATACTGGTTGGAACCTAGTTTAGGAAAGTTGAACTAAGGCATATTATGCATGCGTGCATGCTAGGTCTCTTCGCGTCTGACTCTCTGCGACCCCACGGACTGTGGCCTGCGAGACTCCTCTGTCCATGGGATTTCCCAGGCAGGAACACTGGAGTGGGCTGCCATGCCCTTCTCCAGGGGATCTTCCCAACCCAGGGATGAAACTCAAGCATTGGCAGGTGAGCTCTTTACCACTAGTGCCACCTGGGAAGCCCAATGCATATTATAAAGGGCTTCAAAATAGAGCAGCTTTGTTTTTCTTTATTATTATTTATTGACCACTCTGTGTGCAAAGTGGACAGTTTGCAACTTGATTTGATGTATAGAACTTTGCATGCATAAGAATGCACATCTTTCAAATACTCAGGGAAGCTTCATGAAAATGGATCAAAGGCAATAAAGAAAAATTTAAAATCTGCAAAGTAGAAAAACCGTAAAAAGTGAATCATGTTAGCTAACACGTATTATTCTTTTCTTAATCTAAATTTTTAGACTTCCTCTATTCTTTGTAAATATTGTTTGTAACTAGGTTTTAATTACCATTATTTGTTTTTAAATTTATTTTAAATTCAAATTTAGATTAAAATAAATATTTATTTTTATTTTAAAAAATATTTATTTGGCTGCACCAAGTCTTAGTTGCAGCATGTGGGATCTAGTTCCCTGAACAGCAATTAAATCTGGGCCCCCTGCATTGGGAGCATGGTGTCTAGGCCACTGGGCCACCAGAGAAGTCCCTAAAATATATTATTTTTTATTTTGAATTTATTTATTTTTTAATTGAAGGATAATTGCTTTACAGAATTGTGTTGGTTTCTGCCAAACATCAACGTGAATCAGTCATAGGTATACATATGTCCTCTCCCTATTTATTTAATTTAAATTTTAATTAATTTCTGCTTTTCATAGCACTCCTACTTTCTAATTTCCGAAGGTTAAATTAGCTCTTCTTTCATAATATCTTGAGTGCATTTATTTATTTACTTTTAGTCTTCCTCATTTTGTGTTCCTTCTTTATTTTAAAATAAATTCATTCATAGTGTTAGTTTTTCAGTATATACCTTAAACTTGAGAGCTAGTACTTTTATTTCATTTTTTAAAAAATAGGCATCAATTTTAATTTATATTTTTCCTCTTTTTCAGCTAAGGATCCTGTGTCCTTAGTTGCTTCAATCGTGTTCAACTCTGTGACCCCGTGGACTGTAGCCCTCCTGGCTCTTTAGTCCATGGGATTCTCCAGGCAAGAGTACTGGAGTGGGTGGCCATGCCCTTCTCCAGGGGACCTTCCCGACCAGGGATCGAACCCACGTCTCTTACATCTCCTGCACCAGCAGACAAGATTCTTTACCACTAATGCCACCTGGGAAACCCTCAGAGAGGAAGTTTCAGATTTGTACTCTTGCACTGATAAACTATGGGACTCTGGAAGCTACCTCACCACCCTGGCCTTTAGTTTTCTTATACCTCAGTAGGATTAATGATAAGGATCCTCAGTTCAGTTCAGTTGCTCAGTCATGTCTGACTCTTTGTGACCCCATGGACTGCAGCATGCCAGGCTTCCCTGTCCGTCACCAGCTCCTGGAGTTTACTCAAACTCATGTCCATCGAGTCAGTGCTGCCATCCAACCATCTCATCCTCTGTTGTCTCCTTCTCCTCCCACCTTCAATCTTTGCTAGCATCAGGGTTTTTTTCCAGTGAGTCAGTTCTTCACATGGTGGCCAGAGTATTGGAGTTTCAGCTTCCAGTGAATATTCAAGACTGATTTCCTTTAGGATGGACTGGTTGGATCTTCTTGCTGTTCAAGGGACTCAAGAGTCTTCTCCAACGCCAGAGCTTTGGTGATCCTAAGGGGTATTATAAAATTTTTTTAATTGGCTTTTGTTTGCTTTTGTCATTCTTTGAAATTAGTCTCTAGTTTCACTGAATTTGGGTCAGGAATTTATAAATATTTTTTTTTTCTTCTTTAAAAGTTCAGTTCAGGGGCTTCCCTGATGGTTCAGTGGTTAAAAATCCACCTTGCCACGCGAGGGACACCGGTTCCATCCCCGGTCCTTGAAGATCCCACATGCCGCGGAACAACTAATCCCTTGAGCCACAACTACTGAGTCCATGCACCACAGCTACTGCAGCCTGAGTGCCTGGAGTCCATGCTCTGCAACAAGAGAACCCACGGCAAGCAGTCCACACACCGCAACGAAGCGCAGCCCCTGCTCACCGCGACCAGAGAAAGCCCACATGCAGCAACAAAGACCTACCGCAGCCAAAAAATAAAATCAATCCATAAATCTTAAAAAAAAAAAAACTAAATAATTCAATTTAATTAAACGAAAAAAGCAATTCACTGATTTCTCCCATCCACACCCTGCCTCTGGAAACCACTTATCTCTGTATCTATGAGCTTGATGTTACATAGGTACATATGTATGTATATGTATTAAATTCCACATAGAAGAAAGATCATATGGTATTTGTTTCCCTCTCTCTGACTTGTTTCGCTTAATACCCTTGAACTCTATCCATGTCATCCATCACAAATGGCATGATTTCATTTTTTGTTAATGACTGAATAGTATTCCATTGTAAGTGTCTACCAGCGTTTGCTTTCTAATTCATTCATCCATTGATCTTACTTAGGTTGTTTCCATATCTTGGCTACTGTAAATAATGCTGCAATGAACATAGGGGTGCATAAATCTTTTCAGCTTAGTGTTTTTGTTTTCTTTGCATAAATACTCAGAAGGGGAGGTGGAATTTCGGAGCCGGACCACTTGCCACCCGGCTGACACTGAGGATACTATCACTGGTGGCAGGTGATACACAGATCGTCCCTGGCAGAGAGGTGGCACTGCAATTGTTAAGTGAACCATTTGTGCTTCTTCCTAGATTGATTTCCTAATCTGAAAATGACAAGCAATGTTTTATTGGATTTCTGTGACTATTGTTTAGCAAGGAGCTAGTGATCAATATGATTACCGGTTACATTTTTTTCTTATACTTTAGATTTCTCCTACAGTTTATGATTGCTTTGATTGCACTATTTGAAGAAATATTTTGTCATCTTTTCTCAACTTTTCTCGTCCACTTCAGCTGTTCTACTGGAATTCTCTTTTAATCTGGAGATTTCCGCCCCAGTGCCCTCTATCTGCGCACTTCAGTTTGAAGGAGCTGCAGTTCCAGTTTCGTGCACAGTTCTCCTCATGGGGCTTCCCATTCGTTTCCTTCTGTCAAATCCATTGTTTTCTGGATTCCACGTTTAAAACCTTTCTTAATTTATGCCCTGATTTTGTGGAGGCACTTTCTTAGAAGAGTGGTAAAGGGGAAAGTTTTATGAGTCTGAAAAATGTCTCTAATCTGTCTTTCCATTTGGTGGATGATTTGACTGGACATAGAATTTTGAGTTGAAAATGGTGTTTGTTTTTTAAATCAGAAACTTAAAGGCATTGCTTTGTTGTCTGCTTGAGATGGATTCTGATTCAATAGCTGCTCAACAAACATTCCAGGTAGTGCTCTAGGCATTGGAGATACAATGTTGAATAGGACAAAGTTGCAGGCCTCCCCACATCATCCAGTGGTTAAGACTTCACCTCCCAGTGCAGAGGGTTGTGGATTCCATCCCTGATCTGGGAGCTAGGATCCCACGTGCCCTGCAGCCAAAAAAGCAAAACAAAATGGAGACAATATGGTAACAAATTCAATAAAGACTTTAAAAATAGTCCACATCAAAAAAAAATCTTTAAAAAAAAGACAAAGTTGCTACTCTCATGAAGGAGACATAATAAAAACAAGAAAAAAAAGATTTGGTTTGTGCTATGAAGAATTTAAATAAGGCAATGGCACCCCTCTCCAGTACTCTTGCCTGGAAACTCCCATGGACGGAGGAGCCTTGTAGGCTGCAGTCTACGGGGTTGCAAAGAGTCGGATACGAGCGACTTCTCTTGATTTATATGCTGACTGCTGCTGCTGCTAAGTCGCTTCAGTCGTGTCTGACTCTGTGCAACCCCAAAGACGGCAGCCCACCAAGCTCCCCTGTCCCTGGGATTCTCCAGGCAAGAACACTGGAGTGGGTTGCTATTTCCTTCTCCAATGCATGAAAGTGAAAAGTGAAAATGAAGTCTCTCAGTCGTGTCCGACTCTTAGCGACCCCATGTCTGTAGCCTACCAGGCTCCTCCGTCCATGGGATTTGCCGGGCAAGAGTACTATGCTATTTTAGATATGATGAGCAGGGACACCTCAGAGGAGGTGACATTTGAGATGAGAGTTGAATTGTGAGAGGTAGTGAGTCATGCAAAGATTCAGGGAACATGTGTTCTAGTCAGAGACAATGGCAGAGAAAAGTCCTCCAGGATAAAATGAGTCTGGCATATGTAACTGGAGTGTGGTACACAAGGGAGGAAATGCTGGAAAATGAGTTTGGTTCTGATTCTCTTTACTTTGTAAGTGACCTAGTATGTTTTATTTCTAGAAACATTTAGGGGGTGGTGGTAACTTGCGATGGCTGTAAAAGCTCTGATATTTCTCGCACTGAAATGGAAGACCTATGTTCCCTCCCCTTTAATCTGGGCCCTGTGACTCTCTGATGAGTAGAATATAGCAGAAATGATGCTGTGTCCATTTCTAGATTCGAAAGATTGTTGGTTTCTATTTCCTGTGTATTGAAACAGTCGCTCTTGGAACCCATCTGCCATGCTGTAAGGAAGATCAAGACACACGAAGAGGCCATAGGTAGGCCACTGCTGAGCTCTAGCCAGCCTGTGTGACCTGCCAGCCATGGGACTGAGCGGTTTGAAAACCCAAATCCATGGAGCCTTGGAATGACTCTGGTTTTAGGGACAGTCTCATTGCAGCCACATGAGAGCCCTCTCCCAACATGAGAATTGGCTAGCTGAGCCCTGTCAACTCACAGGACAGTGAGAAACAGTTTTAGTTATCTTACCAGATGCCTTTTCAATATGCAGATTCATCTCCTTCAACTTTGGGAAATATTTCCGTTATTCTCATATTCTTTCTTTGATAATTTCTTCCTTCTGCCTTTTTGTTCCATGCCTGGATCTCCTGTTAATCAGATGTGAGACTTCATGGACTGAATCCCTAAGTCTCTCATATGCGTTCATATTTTAAATCTTTCTTTAAATCTATTTGTAAGTTATTTTATTAAGTTACCTTTAACTTCTGCTGTTGTTTCTTTTTCCAGAATACGTGGCAAGTGTGGTTTTTGGTTTTGGTTTTGGTTTTGTCTAATTGATAAGCACCAGGAAGGGGTGAGATGGGGAGTTGGCTTCACTTACACCTGGTTTTTATTTTCAGCCCGTTCTCTTGGTTCTCTTGGGAGTTTTCAGCTCTCTGCAACGTTCCTGGTGTTTCATTGCCCCTCTGCCCCCAGCTCTGGGCTGGGACACCTCAGCTCTGAGTCCCCTGTGATCAGACCTCCATCCCCTTCCCGTTACCCACAAACGTGGAGCCATCTCTTGGCTGGTGTGCCGTCCAGTTTGCTTCATTATTGCCCTAAGATGCTTGAAAACAAAAAACATCCTTTCGCGATCACTTTAACAAAGTACCTTGAAGGGAAAGAGTTAAGTATGTATGTTCCACTTGCTTCCTTAATGGGAGTTTCTTTTTCACTGCATAAGGAGATAATGAACTGTAAACATTATCTTTTGATTTTAATAAATCCACCTGTTTACTGTCATAATAAACATTAGTTTGAATTTACTTTCCTTTAAGAACTTTTAAATAATCAGCAATACTAGGCATTTCCTGGGAAATGTTTTGTTTCCTTTTCATTCTCGGCCATATGCTAGTAATTTTCAGCAAGTCTGCGTTTACATGAATTTGAATTGGGCAAATAAGTAATACAAAATAAAAATATTATAAAAACCTCACTTTATAAGCAAATTTTGAAATATGTCAAATATCCTCAAATTAAAAACAATCTTTTTTTCTTTTGTTAATTAGTTTTTAGGTTAAGAATCCTTTCAAAGCTGACTGGACAAATGAAAGCTGTATCGACACAGTAGCCATGTGGTGGCGCCACCTCCGCTGGTAAGCAGACGTATCCGCCGTTTTCAGGACTGAGGGAAGGAACCACACGGTTCACGGGCGTTAGGACTTTCGCTTGTGATTTTCAGTCAGTTCAGTTCAGTCGCTCAGCCGTGTCCAACACTTTGCAACCCCATGGACTGCAGCACGCCAGGCTTCCCTGTCCATCATCAACTCCCGGAGTTTACTCAAACTCCTCCATTGAGTCAGTGATGCCATCCAGCCATCTCATCCTCTGTCGTCCCCTTCTCCTGCCTTCAACCTTTCCCAGCATCGGAGTCTTTGCAGATGACTCAGTTCTTTGCGTCAGGTGGCCAGCATACTGGAGGTTCAGCTTCAGCATCAGTCCTTCCAATGAATAATCAGGACTGATCTCCTTTAGGATGAACTTGCAGTCCATCTCCTTGCAGTCCAAGGGACTCTCAAGAGTCTTCTCCAACTCCACAGTTCAAAAGCATCAGTTCTCCGGCACTCAGCTCTCTTCACAGTCCAGCTCTCACATCCATACATGACTACTGGAAAAACCGTAGCTTTGACTAGACGGACCTTTGTTGGCAAAGTAATTTTAGTGTAATCAAAAAATTTTTTTTAATATCACAAGGCAGTCTAGCCCAACCATGATGCTTTGGTACTAATGTGAGGACTAAAAAAAATGTTTCTGGGTAAATGAACTGGGAACAGAACTTAGATTTGATAGAAAACCTTGTAGGAGGGCAAAACAGCTCACGATGACAGGACAGGAGGTTGTTTAGAAGAAGACATCATGTACAATATGGGAGGTGATGCCAAGAAAATTACGGATAGCACTCAGATGCACGTTAACCACAGCGACTGTGGACCCAGGTCCTCTGAAACTATGCCTTTGACTTCCATGCTTGTTCTTAAGGGAAAATATGACTTAAAATACTTGAGGGTTGAATTACACAAGAACTTCAAGAAAACATCAAATGTGATCACCCTGAACCATCCTATTCCTGAATAGGGGTTTTCTGCTTTTAGAGGGTTTTTATATCCTTGTCTTATTTGGACTGTGTAGGCCCGTGGAGAAGGTGAGGTAGGGGACAATTTTACACCTGATGAAACTGAACATACGATGTTCGGACACTTGACCGAAGTCCAGGTTAGAAAGATGAATTGGGACTAAGCATCCAACATTCATACGCCTCATTCAAAACTCACTCAGGTGTTTTGCTATTATAGGGTTTTTACACACACACACACACACACATATTACAGAACTCCATCTTCTTAAAGAATTCCTTCTCAATTCAATCAAAATATTTAAATATATGAGAAGTAGGATTTATGATCAATTGAATTCAGTGCTCTGAATAGTAGAATAATTTTGAAAATTAAGTATTTATGCTAATGAAAATTAGATCACCCCTCAAATTTTCTTCGAAAAATTACTATTCACATGAGATAAAATTCCTAGACCAGAAAAGGAGGCGATCTTCCTCTTTCTCTGGACCCCAGTCTCCACCCCTCCCTGGCCCATCCTGGCCTGCCCCCCCGGAAGCAGCCACTGTCACTAGTTTCTCCTGTGAATTCCTGAAAAGAGTCACTAATTTATATATCATAATACAGTCTAGTGTGAGTTTTTCAGAACATAGAATTTATATACTATACATAATACTATACATAGTATACACATGCAAACTTACACCCTCCTTTTTTTTACATAGATGGTGGGTAACATATTAGACACACTGTGCTGCATCTTAATTTTTTTCACTTAATGATGTATCTTGGAGAGTTTTCGGTGCTGGCATGTAAAGAGCACCCCATCATTTCTAAGAGTTGCTCAGTTTCCCACTGCATAGTTGCACATTTAATTCATTAAATGAAGGAGGAAACAGAAGGGGCTCTATCTTGAAAGCAAGACTCCATCTTGGGCCAGACTGTGGACTTTGAGCTATACGCCCAGTATCTATGGAAACGACTTACCAACTGAAAAACCAGCGCCGCACCCCCCCCCCCCACGAAGGAAGAGCCCCAGGCCTAAAAGAGTACCCTAATTATCTGTGTAACCGAATAGAATCATACATTCTATTATGCTTATTGGGGAATGACCACAACCTATTGACAATTGTCCGCTGTTAACTACCTAGGCTTAAGGCTTATGAATCACGGGTTAACTTTGATTGTATCTCTTTTTCCTTTGCTCAGACTAGTTTCAGGGAATTTTGGGGAGGTGGGTTTGGACACAGACGCTTAGGGTATATAAGGTTTTCACAAAAGCTGGTCGGGGTCCTTGGCTAAGAGGATACTCTGCCTTGGGCTCGCGGGTGTAATAAACTGTGCTCCACTATCTGCACCGTCCTTCTGAGTGCGTGTTTCCCGGAATGTGTGGCTACAATAAAATACTGATGGAAATTGTTTTTTTTTAGGTATCTCTGCCATTTAGAATTGGCATTAAGAGCCTTTGCTCGCTTCCCCTTTCCCAAAGGGGCCTAGTGACATTTTCAAAAAAGACAACTTGATTTTACAAGGCTGGTAGAAGTTGACAGTGGCCTGTCCCCATTTACCAAAAGCACTTCTCATTTTATAGCTTTTTTTTTTTTAAGACCGTTTTGTTTTGAAAAATAAGCAAAATATAGAACTGCCCTCAAGTAAATATGATTGCAGCCTGAAGCAGTAGAGACTGGCTTCAGATCCCAGATACACTTAGAAAAACAGCACCTCGGGCTCCCAGTACCTACAAGCTCTCTGCCCCTTGTTGTCCTTCTGGGCAACAGAGGTTTCTGGAAAGTTGCCTCTGGCCTGGGTCAGATTGCTTACACACTGCCGGCTCCCAGGCCAGCGTTCCCAACCTTAAGCCAAGGCACATTTATAGAACGTTTCCATGTGATCCTGGGAAGACAGACCGCGGGCGGAGGGCAGTGCTGAAGAGCCGTAACATCAGGAAGAGAGGGCCTCTCCCCCTCTCTGCCCCTCATGCTGAGAGGATACTGGGTAAGTAAGCCTCAGATTGATGGCTTTATTCCTTTGAGCAACATGTGCTTTAAACTGGTTTGGCTGCCGAGATTAGCGGGGTAAATGCATTTCTTTCTTTTTTTCCCTTATAAAGGGAAATTGAAGGCCCATCTGTGCTTCTTATTTCTCCCCTTCTGATTGTCTCCAAAGCCACACAAACCGTATTTTTTTCTTTCCACTTAGTGATTTGTTGCTTTTGGTAGGACAAGTCCTCATTAACGTAGACCTCCGTCTCTTCCCTGGTAAAATAGTCTGGGCTAGGTGATTATTGAAATTTCTTCTGGCTTCTGTGATGACTCTGCCAACAGCAAACTGGATTTTCAAGTATTTATGAGCCTGTGGAATGATGATTTAAGAGAGCCCTGAGGGCCTGAGACACCAAGACTTTATGACAACAAGTTATTTTAAAGCTGGCGATGCTGTTGATTTTGACATGTTTGCACAGCGTCTCTCTAGACTCCACAAGTACCTTTTCAGACCTGCTTCTGACATCGTGGCTGCCAACTTGAGCTGCCATGTGATTTCAACAAAAGCCGAGTGTTTCTGAGTTTGACTTGGTGTTAGCTATAACCCAGTCATCAGATCACACTGAAGTAAGGCAGTGAACTTAGCCTCAGGAGAGAATCTAGCAGCTCAGTTAAACCCTGGAGTGTGGGAGTGTGTGTGTATACGTGTGTGTGTGTTTTATTTCACAGCACGTTCTGTGCAACAGAAATGCACAGACTGAAATTCTTTATCCCACTTACTCTTGCGTATAATCCAATGTGTAATAGCTGAGTTTGTGTGGATGTGGGGGACAAAGCTCCTCCCAGTTTTAGCTGCGGCTCCCATATTGGCCCACCATCCTCTCCAGTGAATGCCTGTGGGCTCCCTGGAGCGGGGGGGTTCCTGCTCTCAGGTCTAGCTGACCTTGCCCTGTTGCTTCTCTCTGCGTCCTCCTGCACAGATGCCGAAACCAGGCGGGCCCTGTGGATGGCTGAGGTTAGGGGAACCCTTATAATCCAGTTCTGTTGTGAGTGTCCACAGGTTTTTACTTTTACTATGCAGTTTGTTCTGTCTGTTTACAAGAGGGGATTTGGGAAGACCTGAAAACTCTGCTGCCACCATCTTCCCAGATGGTGGCATTTCCCACTCTGCAGGCATTTAATTGCACTTAGGGAGACCAGCTCACTTCTGCAAGAGCGCTTATGGGTAGTCATGAGGGTCTGGCCCAGGAGCCAAGGCAACGGGCAGGAAGGGGACAAGAAAAGAGACCTCAGGAAGGAAGAATTCAGAGGGCGTGGTGAGTATGTATTGGAGAGACGAGAGGAATGAAGCAGAGGGGCAAATAAAAGATAATCATCAATTCATTCAGCGAACATTTAAGTGATCTCCATGTACCAGACCCCTGGAAACAGTGGCAGGAAAGTCACATAATCCAGGCCCTTGTGGAGCCCCCAGGCTAGTGGGGATATAGAGACTAAGTAAGCAATCACCACACAGTGTACAGTTACCAGGAGAGCCCCAGGGGATGTGGCTGAAAGAATGCGGGCCCCTCAGAGGAAATGGGAAAGTCAGGAGAGGGATTGGCTGGGAGATATCAAACGTGAATTTCAGGAGGTTGAGTGAGTCAGGAGAGGGATTGGCTGGGAGATATCAAATGTGCATTTCAGGAGGTTGAGTGACTATGCATCATCCAAGTGGAGATATCCATCAGAGAGTTAAAAGTGCGGTGGAGGTGGAAGGGAGAGGTCAGAGCTGGTGTCTAGATGGGGAGTCTTCTCCATGGGCTCAGTAGAGGAAGCAAGGGGACCTGTGGAATCTTCTAGGAGAAACCCAGGCTGGAAGACCAAATCCTGAATTTCATTAGAGGGCTTTACAAAGAGGGGAAGAGGAGCACTGGAGAAGGAAAAAGAGAACAAGGTTTTGCAGCACCTTTCAGAAAAGTCCTAAGTGGAGGGAGTTTGTGGAGGAGGGTGGGGTAACAGTGTCAGGTGCTATGGAAATGCTAGAAGATGAGGACTGTGAAGGGGCCAGAGTGTGAAGGTCATGGGCAACTTTTGAGTGTGGTTTTAATCCAGGAACATTTGGTTGCAAGAAACAGAAACTGATTTAAAAAGAGAAGGGGGGATTCGTTGAGAAGACACAGCTCTGGGTTGTAGCAACTCTTTTAACCCCTGCTTCTCAGTTCCTCCCTGCTTCTTTCCAGTCTGAAGGTGGGCCCGTCTCTGCTGGGCGCCCATTCTAAGTCCCCACTCAGGTCAGCACGCACAGACTCTGGGGGACTCTGGCACTGAGCTAAGCCCTCCTTCTTACTGCCTCCTGGCTTGTAGCCTCCTTCATTGACTTCCAAGACCCCTATCAAATAGCAACAGAGGGCTCACTTTCTGTAGCCAGGCTGCTTATATCTGCGCGAAGTTCTGGAATGCCTAAAACTGGTTGTGGCTCAGGGTTCCGGGGCCCCAAGGTAATGTCCAGACTCTACCAAGGTCCAACTCACCTCTGAATAGTTGCCTTTGGTGCTGATCAAATCCCGAGTTGCAAGATTTAAACCATGAACTATTATTTCTTTCTGCTTGTGCTCCTTTGGTGTGAAAGGACTGTGAAGGGTTTGGAGGTGGGTGAAGCTGGAGTGATCATTTCTAAGTAGGATCAGGTTTCTCATTTTGCGGGGACACAATTTTATAGGTGACTCAATGAGCTTATAAAACATGGCCCTGGGAATTCCCTGACAGTCCAGTGCTTTCACTGCCAAGGACCTGGGTATCATGAGTGCTTAGTCAGTATGTGTGGGCAGAGAGGAGAAGGATGAAAGTGTTGGTTTCACGGCAAAGGATAAAGGCAAGCCCTTGTAAGTCTCCTGCTTGAGTGTGTGATTTGGTGGGAGTAGAGAAGTATAAGCTGGGTGGCTGTCACAAGTGCAGGCAAGGATGTGGATTTAATAGGCCAGGGGTAGGGGATGGCAGTGGGTGGCTGATAGGGAAGGGAGAGAGCCAGGACAAACGCCATTGACCAGATTGTGGAGTATCGGCCAGCAGAAAACCAAACTCACTGTGATGCTCAGGCTGGTCCAAGGCTCTGATTCCCAAGGAGATGACAAGCCTGGGTGAGGTTTGTCCAGCTCAGCACAAGAGACCCCATCCCAACACCAAAGGCAGGGCTTGGGGACCAAGACTCCACGTGGTGAGACAACGGAGGAGCAGCCGGACACCAACCAAGAAGCTCTCACAGAGAGACGATCTTTGTGGGCTTGGCTGCACCCTCTGACGGTCGCTGAATAACCCATGACCCTTGTCCTGGGGTCCTTGATTCAGCTGTGTTCAGAAGAGGCGGAGATCCTTGTGTTTTTACAATCCTAGCCTGGCAGGCAAGTTTGTGTGTGTGTTTCAATCTTGGGCAATGCCTACGTACAGCAGGGGCAACTCAGGATAGCTGCCACTTTGCTAACATTTCGTAAATGTTAATGGAGATGTTTAAATTTGACACAGTGGAGTCACTGGTGTGAGTGGGTGCTATGAGTTTGTGACCTAAAAAGGGGAATTTCTGCTCCACACTCGAGTCAGGGAACAACTTGGCTGAGCCCAGTGCCAGAAGTGGTGCCAAAGAATTATAAAGAGATTAAACCCAGCAACGCAGGCTAATGTTGTGCTCGCAAAGAGGGCTCGCTTTCTGTAGCCAGGCTGCTTATATCTGTGCGAAGTTCTGGAATGCCTAAAACTGGTTGTGGCTCAGGGTTCTGGGGCATCAAGGTAATATCCAGACTCTACCAAGGTCCAACTCACCTCTGAATAGTTGAATCAAATCCCGAGTTGCAAGATTTAAACCATAAACTATTATTTCTTTCTGCTTGTGCTCCTTTGGTATGAAAGGACTGTGAAGGGTTTGGAGGTGGGTGAAGCTGGAGTGATCATTTCTAAGTAGGACCAGGTTTCTCATTTTGCGGGGACACAATTTTGTAGGTGACTCTCTGAATTTAGAAAACATGGCCCTGGGAATTCCCTGATGGTCCAGTGTTTTCACTGCCAAGGACCTGGGTTCAATCTCTGGCCAGGGATCTAAGATCACACAAGCTGAGGGGTATAGCAGAAACAAACAAAGAAACAAAAAAAAAAAACAAGGAAAAACATGGCTCTGTATTCATTTTTGGTCACTCAAGAAACCATCCCTATGACTACACTTCTCCGGAAACATAGGTTCAAGTTAGGATCTGATGACGTTATTTTGCATCTCGTATTTCATAGCAAACAGATGAGACAACAACTCTTGAATTCTGTCAGTCACAAGATCATCCTCTTATGTGTTCCAGTTCTTTGAAGAACATTTGGTGAGGGTATTGTGTGCAGCAGCATCTGGCAGAAGCATCGTGATGTGACGTCTGTAGAGTGTACTTCCCTCTCCCCCAGCACCAGCCCCAGGCTGTCTAAGACTGAGATGCTTTTGCAAATGCCTTACTCCTTGGTGGCTTGGGCCTTCCCAGGTGGTGCTAGATGGGGCAAAGAAGCTACCTGCCAATGCAGGAAACAAGAGACATGGGTTCAATCCCTGAGTCAGGAAGATCCTCTGGAGAAGGGCATGGGAACCCATTCCAGTATTCTTGCCTAGGAAATCCCATGGACAGAGGAGCCTGGCAGGCAATAGTCCACGGGGTTGCAGAGAGTTGGACACGACTTAGCAACTGAACAACAACAACAACAAATTACTAGCAGGTCACCTGCGTGCATGCTTGGAAAGGGATGATCTGATTGTAGTCATCACCATNAACCCATTCCAGTATTCTTGCCTAGGAAATCCCATGGACAGAGGAGCCTGGCAGGCAATAGTCCACGGGGTTGCAGAGAGTTGGACACGACTTAGCAACTGAACAACAACAACAACAAATTACTAGCAGGTCACCTGCGTGCATGCTTGGAAAGGGATGATCTGATTGTAGTCATCACCATGGATGGGGCAAAGATCGACTCAGCTGGGGTTGTTGGAGAACTGGATTCACACATGAAAGAGGAAGAATTTCTTCCCCTCTCTTCCGATCTCCTTCCCTTTCTTCACTTTTTATTGTGCTTTTCAAGCATGCACAAAGGTAAGGAGAATATTATAAGAATCCTCATATACCAGTTACTAGTTTCAGTGATTATCCACATCTGGACAATCTTATTTCATTTATAACTCTACTTGCCATTAATGTCTGACCCAACTATGATATTGTTTTCAAGCAAATCATTCCATCATTTAATCAGTAATATTAAGGTATGTACCTCTAAAAGATGAGGACTTTTTTCAATATGTGTATAATAATAACATCATACCTAAAAATAAACGATAACTCCTTAATATTAAATATCCTGTTGGTATTCAAATATCACTGGTTGTCTCATTTTTTAAGGCAGTTTATTTCAATCAGGGCTCAAACAAGAACCACAAATTTCCTTGGGTTGATATGTCTCTTAAGGTACTTTCCTATTTCACACCCCACTTCTGCCCAAGTTTCCATAACTCTCCTATATCCTCCATTATATATGTCCTCCAGAAACTTCCTGTCTTTCACCGTTATAGTTACCTATTTTTAAGTTCTTGTCGGCTACTTTCACCTCTAGGACATCTGTGTGTCTGCTTTTATTGATCATTCTCCCTCTTGATTTCTGTTCTGTTTTCCTCCTTCCTCACATATCCAGCAGTCTGTTATTATGTATTGGGTATCATAGTAGGTACTACATTCTATTTTCTTTCTTTAAATAATATTATATTTTCCTCTACAGGCAGTTAATTTACTGGGAGATTGCCTTGATCATGTGGTGGCTTAGTTTTAGACCTTGTTCAGTTCAGTTCAGTCGCTCAGACATGTCCGACTCTTTGCAACCCCATGAATTGCAGCACGCCAGACCGCCCTGTCCATCACCAACTCCCAGAGTTCACTCAGACTTATATCCATCGAGTCGGTGATGCCATCCAACCATCTCATCCTCTGTCATCCCCTTCTCCTCCTGCCCCCAATCCCTCCCAGCATCAAAGTCTTTTCCAATGAGTCAACTCTTCGCATGAGGTGGCCAAAGTACTGGAGTTTCAGCTTTAGTATCATTCCTTGCAAAGAACACCCAGGACTGATCTCCTTTAGAATGGACTGGTTGGATCTCCTTGCCGTCCATGGGACTCGCAAGAGTTTTCTCTAACATCACACTTCAAAAGCATCAATTCTTCGGCGCTCAACTTTGTTAAGATAGGTCTATTTTGATTTAGCCCTTATTAGTATCATTCCTTGCAAAGAACACCCAGGACTGATCTCCTTTAGAATGGACTGGTTGGATCTCCTTGCCGTCCATGGGACTCGCAAGAGTCTTCTCTAACATCACACTTCAAAAGCATCAATTCTTCGGCGCTCAACTTTGTTAAGATAGGTCTATTTTGATTTAGCCCTTATTCCTAGGGTATAATGTTTAGTCTTGAAATATAGTCTTTATTCATATGGTGTAGTTCTTCCAGGGTTTTAAGGAGAAATGCAAAGCATTAACCAAGCCCCTCTAATTCCATGGGCAGTAGTGGGGAGCTTCCCTGGTGGCTCAGACAGTAAAGAATCTGCTGGTAATGCGGGAGACTCCGGTTTGACCCCTGGGTCGTGAAGAAACCCTGGAGAAGGGAATGGCTACCCACTCCAGTATTCTTGCCTGAAGAATTCCATGGACAGAGGAGTCTGGCAGGCTACAGTCCGTGGGGTCGAGAAGAGTGGAACATGACTGAGCAACTAACACTTTCATTACACTTCTAATTCCATGGGACTTTGAACTGCAAACTACCCTCTCAACACTGGGCAGTTGCTATAGCCCCCTCTCAGATCTTTTAGCTTTAGCTGTTGCTTTTTCTTGAGCTCTTTGGAGCTCACCCTGAGGTTGTGCATTCTAGGAATTGGTCAGAGACTTGAGGGGAATCTGTGTAGAGATTTTGGCTCTTTCCCTAAAGAGCTTCCCCCTTCAATTCAATCCTCTCTGGCAGACTCAAACTCTGTTTCTTTAACTTAGGAACAGTGAGATTTTCTGCATGAGTTTTGGTCCCCATTTATCAAATAGTAAAACTATTAGATTTCAAAGATAAAAGATAAAATTCTCATGACCTCCAGAGAGAAATATCAAATAACTTATAAAGCCAAAAGAATTAGAGTGCTTTCATATTATTAAAAATCAACATACAAAGCAAAGTAATCATGCAGTAGCATTTTAAAACCCCTCCAAAACCTGGTGAACTGAAGTGTGAATGAAGGAGTTCATCTTCAGTCAACCTGTTCTTCATCTCTCAAGGCTAGAATAAAACAGGTTTCAGCATATAATAACTTACGAATTCTGCTACCTCGGGAACTGATTGTTCTGGGTGAATTTTCCCAGGTATTCAGTGATTCCTTTCAATGTGTACAGATTCAGGTATTTTTTTATTTCAGGAATTTTTTCTTGGATCAAAGTTTTTAAATATCCACTCTCCTCCATTGTTTTGTTTTCTTGTTCAAGGACTTCAGCAAAAGGGATATTACTCTCTTTGTCTTCCATTTCCATTTTCTCTCTCTTACCCTATTTGCTTCTTTCTTCTTCTTCAAAAAATAGTTTTAATTATGGCCCATGCCACAGCTAGAATCTGTTTATTTTAAATGTTGTCCAGTGTTTTTGGCTGCGCTGGGTTTTCACTGCTGTGCGTGGGCTTTCTCTAGTTGTGGCGTGGCGGCTGCTCTCTGGATGCAGTGTGGAGGCTTCTCACTGAGGTGGCTTCTCTCGTTGCAGAGCACAGGCTCTGGAGCATGGGCTCAGTAGTGGTGACTCATGACTTAGTTGAGCCATGGCACGTGGAATCTTCTCAGGCCAAGGATCGAACCGTGTTCCCTGCATTGGCAGGCAGATTCTTACCCACTAGGTCACCAGGGAAGTCTTATTTGCTTCTTTCTTGTGTCTTTTCTCATTCTCGTCATCATTTATCTGATTTTCTTCAGTGCCCTAGTTTAACTTTTTTTTTGAATCTATTCTTTCTTGGGTGCCTCATGGTTTATTTATTTCTGAGGTAATCCAGCTGTTTTCTATTTCCTTCCTGAGTCCAGTCAACTGTCTTTACATTTCTCCCTGATTTTTGTTCATTGAATTTTTGAGTTTCTGATCTGAAGTGTTTTACATATGCTCGACAGCATGTTAAAAAGCAGAGACATTACTTTGCCAACAAAGGTCCATGTAGTCAAAGCTATGATTTTTCCAGTAGTCATGTTTGGATGTGAGAATTGGACTATAAAGAAAGCTGAGCACTGAAGAATTGATGCTTTTGGACTGTGTTATTGAAGAAGACTCTTGAGAGTTCCTTAGACTGCAAGGAGATTAAACCAGTCCATCCTAAAGGAAATCAGTTCCAAATGTCATTGGAAGGACTGATGCTGAAGCTGAAACTCCAATTCTGAAACTCTGGCCATCTGATGCGAAGAACTGACTCATTGGAAAAGACCCTGATGCTGGGAAAGATGGAAGGAGGGAGGAGAAGGGGATGACAGAGATGGTTGGATGGCACCATGGACTTGATGGTAATGAGTCTGAGCAAGGTCAAGGAGTTGGTGATGGACCGGGAAACCTGGCATGCTGCAGTCCATGGGGTCGCAAAGAGTGGGACGCGACTGAGTGACTGAACTGAACTGGCATGTGCTCGAATGCTTGTTTAAGAACATTTAATTGTTTGGTGGTGGTGTTGTTCACTTGCTAAGTTGTGTCCAACTTTTTGTGACCCCATGGACCCCAGCACACCAGGCTATTCCGTCCTTCACTATCTCCCAGAGTTTGCACATATTCATGTGTATTGAGTCAGTGATACTATCCCACCATCTCATTCTCTGCCACCCTCTTCTCCTTTTGCCTTCTATCATTCCCAGCATCAGGGTCTTTTCCAATGAGTTGGCTCTTCATCAGATGGCCAAAGGATTGGAGCTTCAGCTTCAGCGTCAGTCCTTCCAATGAATATTCAGGGTTGGTGGACTGACTTACAATTTTCTTCTACTTTCTAGCTGTTTTGAGGGTGGGGGAACGGTTTTCCCCAGGTGATCTATATGAATTGCTGTCTCCTGATATTTCCTGTTTTGCAGTAGCTCTGTATAGATTTGTTGACATTCCTCTTTTGCATTTTTATAACACTGGGATGCTCTCCAGGATTGCTGGGTTAATACTGCCCTGTTCTGTCTGTACAGCTGCCAAGTTTGGTGGCACAGGGTGGGGAAGGTTTTGTGGTTCTCTTTTTTCCTTGTCAGTCTCTAAATTTTCTCTTGCTCCTTCTTTTCCCCATTCAGCACACAGTTGCCATAGAGTGCTTCTCCTGTGGTTTTTGCTTTTTTTTTTCCCCTCTCCCAGAGCACTGCATTTTACATCATGACTGTCTCTTTAAATGCCCTGTGTTTTGAGGCCCTGCCCCTTTGAAGTCCAGGCTCTGATTTCCTCACACACTTTTTTTTTTTTTCTGTATTTTCTGACTTAGAGTGGACTTAATCATTCTGACAATAATTTTAAACCAACTTCATCTTCCTTCTGTCTTCACTGTTTTTCTGATAGCAAAGAAAAAAAGATCATTCAAAGTCAATCTGAGAAAGAGGAAAATTTCATTTCATTCAAATTGAGGATTATAATCCATGAGACAGCCTCCCAGAGAGCTCTGAGAAATGCTCTGAAGAGGTAAAAGAGGAGGGCAATATGTCTGTGATTTTGCAGAGGAGGATATGTGCAATCAGGGACACCCTTGAACAGAAGTTTGCTGCTAGCCGCAGGAGCAGACATTTTAGTTACTAGTTTTAGTGCTTTTTTAAGTAAGGGAAGATGCAAGAATCCAGGTTCATAAAAATTTTCTCCTGAAGATATCTAACTATCTGAAGGCCTGTTTTGTCGGTTTTCCCAGAGTACGGAGTGCCTCATCCGGATCTTTGCCCTGAATTCCTTTCAAGGTGTATCGTGTGCAGGTCTGTGACTGTAGTGGCTAATGACTTGTGTCTGTAGAACTGGGTAGTGCTTATCTTTCGGAAGCATATTAATTCCTCCCAAGGTTTGGGAGGCATTTCGTGTCTAATTTGCCCCACTGCACTGGGAATTCTCATTCCTTTTTCAGGTGATGATTTTGTTGATAAGCCCCCCAATGTGCTGTTGCTGGACTAGCTCTGTTAACAGAAGTCCAAAGCCTCTGGGCCATCTGTCTTATTAGTCTGTTTGGTTCAGGAAATGGTTTCTTCTTGTTGACTCTTATCTAGAAGTTAGACTATTACCATCATGGTCTTATAGGACTATATATTTGATCAATCATTTCAAGTAATCTAATCATTGTTAATTTTATCTGCGGCTCAGTCACACATTTGATAATGCAAGAACCAAGAATCTAGTAAATAGGCAGAAAACAGGTAATACACCCAGTAACACTAATAAGGTCCTAAGTAAGTATTGGGGCTTTACAGACAGTGCTAGCTGTAAAGAACCCACCTGCCAATGCAGGAGATATGAGACTCAGGTTCAATCCCTGGGTTGGGAAGATCCCCTGGAGGAAGGCATGGCAACCCACGCCAATATTTTTGCCTGAAGAATCCCATGGACAAAGGAGCCTGGTGGGCTACTGTTCCTAGGATTCCAGAGTCAGACATGACTGTAGCAACTTAGCACACATACGCAAGTAGGGAATTAAGCAAAGAACTTCCATTAGGAGCCACCCAGTAGCTTCCCAGGTTATCTGACCTGTCTGTTCTGCACCAATCACTGTCTTTAAGGGAAATGATATATCGACATTATACATAAAGTGCACCAAAGATGTCCACATGTACAAGGCAAGTGGTGGGTCATCATAACCCCTTACAAGACTGAGAAAGAAATATTTTATTCTAAGGAGTAACCTAACTCGTGCCAGAAGGAGAAAAATTCGTCTTTATGGTTGAATGGGTATTTCTGCCACTGTTGAGGGGGAGTCTGTTGAGGTACAATCCAGATACATGATGCATCCCAGAGGGGAGGGAGGAAGCTCAGGTGGGCAGAGAAAGTTTTTCTGTTTAAATTTTTCTTATCTTGTCTTGAAGTGAATTTTTCTTGGCTACACCATGTGACATGCAAGATCTTCCCTGACCAGGAATCAAACCTGTGCCCGCTGCACTGGAAGTGAAGAATCTTAACCACTTGAGCACCAGCAAAGTCCCTAAAGTGGGAATTTTTATTTCATCACTTGGGTACTAGGTCTGTCTGTGCTTTCTACAAAGTTCCATGCTCAGGTGAGCATGGGAGCTGAGGAATTGTGCCCTGGGACTGTCTGAGTTTTCTCTTTATTTACAGTTATTTTGAAAACTTCTTAAACTTCTCTTTTTTACTAAGGACCTGGTTTTTGCATACAGTTCCTTTCTCTTTCTCATTGTTTTGTATCATTTGGGGTGGAAATAGTGGGAGGCAGGTGGTTAGGATACCTCTATTGTTTCAGCTGTCCCCATAGCTAACTTAAAAACAGGAAAGCAGGGGCTGGCTGTAGCTCAGTGGTTCCTTCGACTACAGAGTGATCAAATTTCCCAATTACCCTCTCTGAGGCTGGTTCGAAACCAGCAGATGCTCTCCAGTCCTTAAAAAAAAAAAGGAAATAGAATTAAGATGTTCTTTTGTTCTTGCTGAAAAGAATATGACTTAACAAAGTCTTTAAAAAATAAGACTTAACAAAATCTTATTTATTAGGACTTTAAAAATTATATAATAACTATTTTTATCCTTATTAAAAAGAATCAATTAATTATTTTTCTGGCTGCACTGGTCTTAGTTGTGGCATGTAGGATCTAGTTCCCTGACCAGGGATTGAATCCAGTCCCTCTACATTGAGGTCATGGAGTCTTAGCCACTGGAACCACCAGAGAAGTCCTCTAATATTTTAAAGATAAATTTACAACAAACTTACCTGAAGAACAGAGGTTTTAGAAAGCTATTTTCTATTTTACATAATGAAAGTGACTGATGTTAGCCAAAACTCTCTCTAAATCCTAACAATTATATTTGCAAAGTCTTATGAACTGTGTCATGTCACTATGTGTTAATCTCCTAGTTGTGTTGACTCTTTGCAATCCCATGGACTGTAGCCCGCCAGGGTCCTCTGTCCATGGGATTTCCTAGGCAAGAATACTGCAGTGGTTTGCCACTCTCTTCTTCAGGGGATCTTCCTAATCCAGGGACCGAACTTGGGGCTGCTGCATGGCAGGCAGACTGTTTACCGTCTGAGAAGGCAAATATCTTCGATTTCTTAGTTTAGCTCTAACTCATGACTCATCCATGTTAATATCTTTGGCTCTGATGTGATTGGCACTGGTACTACATCTACATTCAAGATCTTTATCGTGTTGTTTGCATTGAAACAGCCTTCCTAGCCCTTGTTCCAGCCTCTTTCCACCCTCCCCTTAGCCTACAGTTCCCAATTAGGTTGATACCGTATTTAATTTCCAAAAATGACAGCAGAGTTCAGCTTTTGGATTCAAAGTGATGTCTGAATTTTTGTGGGTTTCAACAGCTTGTTTTCATAAGAAATAGGTTTTGCTAGTATCCAGTCCACAGAGAAGGACTGTATGGAAATTGTGAGTAAGGAGAACCTTATATTTAAATGTATCAGCAAAGATCTGTTTTGACAGAAAAAAAAGAGAGACCCCTTACTGCAAATCAATACTCAGCTTCGTGTTTCCACTTTGGGCTAAGGCTTTATGCGTGGTTTGTAACATAGGATGCTCAGAGCATCGTCCTCAGGGAACGACAGGGCAATGACAGTCTGGTCCAGACCACGATGCCTCTAGTGGCCACCCGGCAAGCAGCTGTTCTTGTAAGCTGTCATCTCACCGCTCGAGAGGGATTTGATCCATCCATTGATTCTCTCTCACATAGTGTTCTTTGTGATGTTTTCAAGATGGCCAAGCAGAATTGGGTGCAGGCTGGTATGAAGGAATATTAAAAGGATACCCCCAAACCAGTCAATCCTAAAGGAAATCAACCCTGAATATTCATTGGAAGGACTGATGCTAAAGCTGAAACTCCAGCCCTTTGGCCACCTGATGCGAAGAACCAACTCATTGGAAAAGACCCTGAGCCTGGGAAAGACTGAGGGCAAGAGGAGAAGGGGATGACAGAGGATGAGAAGTTGAATGGCATCACTGGCTCAATGGACATGAATTTGAGCAAACTCCAGCAGAAAGTTAAGGACAGGGCAGCCTGGCGTGCTGTAGTTTATGGAGTCATGAAAAGTTGAACATGACTTAGCGACCAAACAACAACAATGTAATAAACCATCCCCAAACTTGGTGGTTGACAACAGTAACCACTCATTAAGCCTCTGCTTCTGTGGATTGGCAATTTTGGCTGGTCTCAGCTATGATCCCTCACGTGTCTGTGGTCAGCTGTGGGCTGGCTAACTGACAGCTATCCCTCATCAGTCATGAAGACAAGAGAACATGCTGACTGAATGCAGTCTCAGAACAAGGCAGATTTAGACTGGTCCTTGACTAAAGGTCTGCACCCGTGTCTAAGATAATGGTCCATAAAGTCAGATAGATTGGCCCTGTTGGTTCTCAGACTTCAGCACTGGCAACTGCGCAGCCCACGTCCAAGTTGTAGTCACTATTGTCCAGAGCCCTTAGTTCAGTTCTCATGGAATCATGAGTGGGAATCTAGACTGTGAAGCAATAGAAGTAACTGTCCAGTGAACCACTATACCTCTCTCCAGACAAGATGCCTCAGGATGGAGTGAGTTTCCCATCACTGCAGGTATTCAAGCAGGGATTCCATGATTATCCCCAGGTTCTAGTTTAGAGGTTCAAAATTTAGAGGGCATCATCACCATGGATACCTGGCCTCTGTCCCCAAAGAACCAGATTCCAGCTCATGAACTAGACCTTTCAAGACCTGGGATATGACTGCCAGTAGAGACCCCAGATCTCCCCATTAAAAAGGAGCATAGGGCTCCAGAACTCTTCTGACACAAGAATCCTCCCCTCTCCACCCTATCTGCTTGTGCTGGCTCTGTCCTTGCCCCCATTTCTGATCCTGCCAGCCTGATTGTGCCCCTAAGTCTATCCCCCTTCACAAGTCTCAGGATTCGGTACCCTCCTGCTTCAGCTAACCTAGGGCAGCCGGTCTAGGCTAAGCACACTCCTACTCCCCACGACCTGCCTCACTCTACAACCTCCTCCACCATCCCAGGCAGAAAGAAGTTATAAGAAATGAGATGTGTGTTTTTAAACAGCTAAAATTTGGCAACCACTTAGTATGCACTGTAGCTATTAAATACGATACTGTAGCCATGGGAAAATATTTTTAATATGTTACTGTTAAATGGAAAAAAAGAAGTTTCAAAAAGAATACAAACAGTATGAGTGATCCCCGACTTTTATTTTTGTGGATTTTATTTAAGTTTATAAATACATGCTTACCCAGATGTCAGATGGGGTCTCCCTGCCCTTTTTTAAATTTAAAAGTGGAATAATTTATTTGGAGAGATTTAGAGAATAGGCATAGTTGTCAGTTGTCTGTGATGGTTAAGATGCAATTTGAAATGCAGAGTCTGATGAAATGACGTGAGCAATGAAGAATCATGAACTCCTCTCTGGGTCCAGACGATTCCTCGATGGGTCATGGAGATCAGAGGCACAGAGCTTGTTTATGGCATCCGCCATAATGCCACAAACAACAAGCAGCTTTGGGAAATGCCGTAACGTTCTTCCCCTGCTAGTGGTGGAGGGGCTCCCCCGGAGGCGTGGGTCAGGATGGCTCACCACAGGGCCGGGGGCACTGGCTGCAGTAGTTCCGGGAGGTGCCCCTTGGTTTGAGCCCTTTCGGAGGTTGCCATCAGCTCTACCACAATGCCTGCAGACCTCCCTGCCCTTCTAGACTCCAGGTCAAGTCCATGCCTATGAGATCTCCAAAGTCCACCCTCAGATTTCCATGAATCCCCTAAGGTTTATGATAGTCTCTGTCTCCTCTACGTCAGGCCCCTACTTTATACCATCTTTGTTCTATATTGTACTGACTCAAATATGAATAAAACGCAGCCCTTTCCTCAAGCTGCAAACCCCAGTCATAGCCAAAGACCAAATAAAGCAAGACACAGTACTTGCGAAGCACTGGTGGACGTAGCATTAAATTTGGGGGAGAGAGAAGCACTCTGTGATCTGTTCTGTTCAGTTGCTCAGTTGTGTCTGAGACTCTTTGCAACCCCGTGGACTGCAGCACGCCCGGTTTTCCTGTCCTTCACCATCTTCCGGAGCTTGCTCAAACTCGTGTCCATTGTGTCGGTGATGCCATCCAACCATCTCATCCTCTGTCATCCCCTTCTCCTCTTCAATCTTTCCCAGCATCAGGGTCTTTTCCAATGAATCAACTCTTAGCATCAGGTGGCCAAAGTATTGGAGCTTCAGCATCAGTCCTTCCAATGAATATTCAGGGTTGATTTTCTTTAGGATTGATTGCCTTGATCTCCTTGCTGTCCAAGGCACTCTCAAGAGTCTTCTCCAGCACCACGGTTTGAAGGCATCAATTCTTTGGTGCTCAGCCTTTTTTATAGTCCAACTCTCACATCTGTACATGAGACTTTGTGATACAATAACAGAAAACAACGTTAAAATGATGTTAGACATTCTTATTATTCAAGTTACCCCATTTCAGGGGAAGTTCCACCACCCCTTTACCTTTTTCTCTGTCTCACACCAAAGCCCAGGTTCATCTCCTCCAGCCCCCAGTTTTTTTCTCTGACCTTGTGACCTCTTCTCTGACCTTCCACCTCAGGAATCAAACCCCAAGTGCTGTCTTTTTACATGGGAGCAGGGTAAACAACTCGTTTTCCTGAGCTCCAGCTCCTGCCAGTATTTGCATCTACACAGATTAAATCAAGTTGTTCTGCTACAGGAAGACCATTTCTTCTCTGGAGGAATACTGAGCTGGGTTTGAAAAGGAGCCTAGTCTGGTCTGCTGCAGGATGGAGGAGAGCTGGGATGCTCCACCAAGAGTGAAGCTCTTTACACTGGGGCCAGGTACCTAAACTCTCTGGCCTGATGCTCAACATCTGTCAACAAAAGCCTTATATTAGCTCTCTGCTTCTCCATTCTAGGCCAGTGGCCCTCTGCTGGGGAGACAAGTTACAAGATTTTGATATCCTCAATTCTTGATGTGACCAGATGGGGACTGGGCAGTGGACAAGCCATCCAGGAGCCTTGTCCCCAGTCAGGGGTTGTATTTCTGTGATTGTAATCTGTGTGCGGGGGCTTCCCTGGGGGCTCAGAGGTAAATAATCCACTGGCCAATGCAGGAGACGTGGGTTCGATCCCTGGGTCGGAAAGATCCCCTGGAGAAGGAAATCGTAATCCACTCCAGTATGCTTACCTGGGAAATCCTATGAACAGAGGAACCTGCTGGGCGGCAATCCATGGGGTCTGCAAGTGAGTCAGACACAACTTACCTGCTAAACAACAACAGTAAATTCTGTGTGCCATTCTGTGAAAAGTTTGGGAGCCTTAGAGGCCAGAGCTGTAGTCCCTCCCAATTCTAATAGCTGGTAATAGAGATTGACATTTGGATGACAGAAAGTCCAGGTTGTAATTGGGTTCGAGTACATTGCTGGTGATGGGGAATCCTAAACAACTCCCTAAGGGCTTCCCTCCCTGGTGGCTCAGTTAGTAAAGAATCTACCTGCAATGCAAGAGATCACCTGTAATGCAGGAGACCTGGGTTCAATCCCTGGGTCGGGAAGATCCCCTGGAGAAGGAAATGACAACCCATTCCAGTATCCTTCTTGGGAAATCCCACGGACAGAGGAGCCTGGTGGGCTACAGGCCATGGGGTTGCAAAGAGTCAGACACGACTTAGCGCTAAGCCACCATAAAAGTTAGAACTGCTGATGGAGTGAACTCGCTTTACTTTTTCATTTAATTGGACCCATGGTTATTGGGTTTCAGGACAGAGAGTCCGGAACCAGGAGAAAGAAGACTTGGGTTTGATCTCAGCTCTGCCAGTATATCAGAGTCAAGTCAGAAGGCAGAATGTCCCAGTTATTTCAACAGCAAGAATTTAATATAAAGGATTGCTATCTAGATATCAAAGGCAGACTTTAAGGGATGATGGAAGACAGCCACTGCAGGAAGCAGGTGTCACATTTAGGGCTTAGGGAGCAGAGAGAAGTAGGGGTTATTATTTAGGGGCATGGAGGAGGGGCCCCATGGAAGGGGACCTCAGACCTCTGTGGAGGGATTTCCAGTCAGTTGGGGCTGATGTCTGTGAGGCTAGCTCTGTGAGAGCTGGGAAAACTGGACTCCTCCGCTGCCCTGGGAGAGGACTGTGGCTGGTGAGGGGGAGTGGTGAGCCTGGGGTGATGCTCCCAGAGGCGGGAGGCAGACAGGAAGGTGTGTGCCTTACTTCCGCCTCACTCCTCTGGGCTCTGCCTTCCCCTGGCAGAGACTCTTAAGGAGCAGTTGGCAAAGCAGAAGTGGGGTTTTCAGAGTCTCCCAGCATCTGAATAGAGTGGATTTGGAGCTGAGAAACAAGAACTTAATAACTGGCCCAGCCAAGCAGTCTTGTGTCTGATCTCCATGGTGTGAGAACAGGTGATTTCTAAGTTCCGTGAGACTCAGCTTTTCACATCAAAGTTTCCAGGTGGCTTCAGAGATGGGGGGCTTCCCTGGTGGCTCAGCTGGTAAAGAATCTGCCCGCAACACAGGAGACCTGAGTTCGATCCCTGGGTTGGGAAGATTCCCCTGGAGAAGGGAAAGGCTACCCACTCCAGTATTCTGGCCTGGAGACTTCCATGCACTGTATAGCCCATGGGTCACAAAGAGTCAGACACGACTGAGCAACTTTGACTTTCAGAGATGGGAGAGAGAAGAAGACAAGAGGCTAAGGGAGGATATGAGGGAAGAGTTGTGATTTCACTCAAACCCCTGGAGCAGCCAGGTCCACGGTGCTCACGGAGGGCCTCTGCCAGGGCAGAAAGCAGGCAGCGCCTCTTAATAAATCCCCTTCCCAGGCTACGGGTGTTTGTTTGTATTAAAACAGGAACATGATAACAGAGCTATAAGTAGCTCCGTGCTCAGCTGTGCAAGGTAGGGACTTAGTGGAACTGAATTCAGCCACTGGAGGAAGAGGCTGAGGCTGCTGCCTGCCTGGAGTGAGGGCTGGGGCCATTTGTGGGAACAGTAGCTAGCTGAGGTCACTGGGTTTGCCAAGCAGCCAAAGGAGCTGCTGGGTCAGGTGAATCTGAGCTCATTGCTAGCGAGCAAGTGTTCCCTCCCAATCAGGGCCCCCCACATCCTGGGCTGACTCAGGGCTTGAATGGCTGGAGGCCACTGTGCCCAGAGGGCAGTGCCACGCAGGAAAGGTGGGTCTATCTGATCTTGCTAGGCTGGTCTGGAGACCACTCCGGAGCCTGCAGAGCCCTTGGCAGGGAGCCTGCCTCTTGGAAGCAAACCTGGTCTGAGTCCAGTTCTGGTTCCAACCCTGGTTTGCTGTGAGAGGACAGGCAGATCATTTTCACCCTCTAGGCCTCCACTTCCTCATCTGTGTTGGAGAAGGTGATCTCCAAGGTCAACAATCGAGATGATTCAATGCTGAAGAAGAATCAAAATATATTAAGCCTGTAAAATACATATATTTCCCCCCATACACACACACAAAAAGAGTTTTTAAAATAGAGAATTAAAAGCCCTGCACAGAAAACTCAAAGAGACTGATGAATCAACACATCCCAGCAGATCATTCACAGGACAGTGGGAGTTTGGCTGCAAAACCTCTCTGAGTCCAGGTGTTATCATCAATGAAACCAGGCCTGCATGATCTCAGCTTCGTTTCTCCAACTCCTTGTGCCTCCCACCCTGTACACAGCAGATAAAGTGGGGGGTCAGCCCAGACAGCACAATCTGGGTTCTGAGCCGAGTCCTCTGTCCCCATCCTGCTCCGCACAGTTTAGCTGCCATCCTGCTTCTCCTGGCTTCATCCCCTCCTCTGTCGGACTTGACTCCAGGTCCCATTTCCCCAGTGATGTTCTTGGCTCCTCAGCAATGCTTCTGGCTACCCACCCCCGCTAGGCTGCCCCAGCCATGACTGTTCATCACCAGACCAAACCTTACCTTCTACCCTCCTCCAGATTAGTGGGAGGAATTCATAAGCTGGGGCCTTCCCAAGAAGCTTCAGTGGACAACAGCTGGAAACTCCATGCTCTGCTACAGAAATAAATGAGTGAGCAATGAAGGCAGTTAGTTACCTTTGGACTCTAGGTGAAAATCTTCCAGAGTGACCGCACTATATTGTTCATTGAATACTGGGGTTGGGACCAACCAGACTCCATCCTTCCTCTTACTCTCTCCTGGACTTCAACTGTTTATCCATACAAAAAGAACATACCTGCCTCATATTAATAGTTTTGCTGTACGTGCAAGGGAACATAAGCACCTCAGTGCTTAGCATGTAGAAAGAGCTCAGTATTTATTAAATAGATGAGTAACTGCGTGAATGAACTGAAGACAGTCCTGATTTGGGACTTCCTTGGTGGTCCAGTGGTTGGGATTCTGCGTTTCCAATGCAGGGGTTTGATCCCTGGTCGGGAAACTAGATCCCTCATGCCACAACTAAGACCTGACACAGCCAAATAAATGTCTTTTTAAAAAAGGGGAAAAAGGCTGTCCTGGTTTATATTTGCAGCTGCAATGATATGACACCAATCCATACACCAGTTGAAAAATAAAAATTCTTACAAACAACTATCTTTTAAAACAAAGTTTATATTTGAATCTACAGGAGACTAGGTGGGTAGAAAAAAATCTTTGTGAATTCATTCAGTCTTGCTTGTGGCGAGCTGCCTTGAATCAATTAGAAGCCTAAACCGTGGGTCATTTTTGAACAAGTGCAGTTTCATTCACCCAGGGACATAGAGTAACTCTAGTCAAATTACCATCAGGCACCTAGCGATGATCACGTAGAGGGACAGAATTGGAACGACGTGTCTCTTGCCCAGTGAATATTTCGACGTCAGTTGCTTTGTCAGTGTTAAACCATGTGCTTCTCACTGGCCTATGTTATACATGGTCTTCATCAACATCTGTCTCTTAATGCACGAGTCAGTTTAGCTGATTTACCGATTTCTAGTTAGTAACACCTGAATTCGTGATTTTTCTGAAGGGATAAAAAAGAAGGCAGCATAAGCTTTGTTTCGCTGTGGGATTTGCCTGCTGGGGCTCCAAAGAGACCCACTGCCAGTAATAGTATAATAGCCAACAATCTACCAAGTGCTTAATCTATTGCAAGAGCTTTATGGAACATATCTCACCACAGTCACGAGGGACGAATCCTTCTGATTCCCATTTTAGAGATGGCAAAGCTGAGCACAGAGAAGTTAAGCAATTTGCCAGCATTTAGACATCAGGTAGGTGGTGGAGTTGGTGTTCCCTGCGCAGTGCTCTGGCCCCAGGGGCTGGTTCATAATCACAACCTTATCCTGCCTCCAAAGGCAGGTTGTCCCAGAGACAGATGATGGAGCTCACATACGTGAGCCTTTCGCCCTCTGCGGCAGGAAGTGGAGACTGGTCAGTTGCTGAATGTCCAGCTTGGAAGAAAACAGCACAAAGAGGGAAGCTGATTAACTACGAACGTGTATAGACTGTGATAAGACTGCTATTGGGGTCCCGTCAGAGTATTGCCTTGAGGAAAAGGGGTCACAGCTAAGGAATGAAGGTACTCTGGATTCCATGGTGCCCTGCCTCTGGGTCCATCCCCTGTGTCTGGGAAATCTTTCTAAAAGAGGCTCAGCACTAGTTCCTGGGATAGAAGCTGAAAAGTCTGTCTACTCCTTCACTCTCTTCCCCAGTGGCAGTGACCCTGATGCCTGGTGGTGGTCAGGACAGCAGCAGTGAGACAGCTGTCAACAACGATGCTTACTGTCCGGTAGCCATGGTCCAGTGGAGGTCACAGCAACAAGTGAGGCTGCAGAGTGGACCGAGGGAGTGGTTCCTGGAGGGGATTTGCCCTGCTGAAGTGTACACAGCTGAAACCTGAATACCGAACATCCCCCACCTTCGCGGTCTTTACGGGACTCTGCCATTTGGGTTGGCCATCCTCTCTCTGCCCTTCACCCCTCTCCTTGGGAGGGCGCCCCCCATTCCCTCCTTCTCTTTGTCAGGGTTTTGCTATCTTTGCTCACCTGCTAAAGACTTGTTTGGGACCTTTCTTTATTCCCAATGGGCTCATCTAAGATATTTTGCTTAAAAAGTTCCTCTTCCCTATAAAAATTCTCTTGATTTTTTGATGAGAGTGGGGGATGAAGGTAGGCCAATGTTCTTGTTTCTTATCCCTTGAATTCTCAATTTTATAGAACTCTAGTATTAGTAACGGAGAAGGCAATGGCATCCCACTCCAGTACTCTTGCCTGGAAACTCCTATGGACGGAGGAGCCTGGTAGGCTGCAGTCCATGGGGTCGCTGAGTCAGGCATGACTGAGCGACTTCACTTTCACTTTTCACTTTCATGCATTGGAGAAGGAAATGGCAACCGACTCCAGTGTTCTTGCCTGGAGAATCCCAGGGGATGGCGGAGCCCAATGGGCTGCCATCTGTGGGGTCACACAGAGTCGGACACGACTGAAGCGACTTAGCAGCAGCAGCAGTATTAGTAAACCCAAAAGCAATTATTTGCAAAATTTTCCCCCAGTAGTAGATTTATTTTTTCAAGCAATATCTTATGCAGAATCTCAAGATATGAAACACATTCACTTTTAAAAATTGAGGTGAAATTCACAGGATACAAAATTAACCATTTTATTTTATTATTATTAGAGTAAAGTTGATTCACAATGTTGTGTTAATTTAAGGTGTACAACGAAGTGAGTTACCCATTCTTTTTCAGATTCTGTTCCCATATAGGTTGTTAGAGAATACTGGGCAGAGTTCCCTGTGTTATACAGTAGGTCCTTATTAGTTATCTATTTTGTATACAGTAGGGTATATACCTTAATCCGCACAGCACAGGTGGGATCTTAGTTCCCTGGCCAGAGATCGAACTCTGCCCACGACCCCTGCATTGAAAGCGCAGCATCTTAACCACCGGATCTCCACGGAAGCCCCTATCTCTGTTTTATAAAAGGTTTCTTAGTATCATTTTTATTAGATTCCACATATAAGTGATATCATATATTTGTCTCTGTCTGACTTCACTCAGTGTGATAATCTCTAGGTCATCCACGTTGCTGCAAATGGATTAACCATTTTAAAGTGAGCAGTTAAGTGGCATTTGATACATTCACAATGCTGGTGTCCGCCTCTCTGGATTTACCTATTCTGGACATTTCACGTCAAAAAAAATCACAGAACGTGTGACCTTTTGTGTCTGGCTGCTTTCATTTAACATAGTACTTTCAAGGTTTGTCCAAGTTACAGCATGTGTCAGAATTTCATTTCTTTTTACAGCTGAATAATATTCCACTGTATGGATAGATCTCAACTCGCTTATCCATTGCCTGCTGAAACATACACACTTCGGTTCTGTTTGAAGCAGAAGTGGGGCCCTGAGATTCCCCTCCACGTCCAACTTTCCCCTCCAAGGAGGTCCTGACACTCCTCTAAGCTTGTTGACACCTGGTCTCCAGGAAACCTTTGATGAAATGCTGACTTGTTTCCCTGAAGGAGTCACACAGTGGGGACAGCAGTAAGGTTTTTCTGCAGAATGAATGAAAGTCTGCCACTACAAAAAAATATACATATTATATGTTAAAATTGGCTGCATTCATGCAAATAAGTGGCTGATTGTTAATCACTGGAATCCGGGCGGGGGAGGAAGGAAGCCGCAGGACACAAGGGTCTTCGGGGGCCCGCCCATCCCTGGCCCCACCCTCGGCCTGCAGAGCCTCCTTGGGCAGACAGGTCTGCCTACCCGCAGTCTGGGCTTTTTACAACTTCACTTGTTGAAACTCAAGCCACGCCTGGGTAAGTACATTCTGCACGCATCACACCATAAACAGGTGCCAGATTGCTGGCGTCATCCTGTTTCCACAAGTTTTCTTTGTCTTTCCACGTTATTTACGGTGGAATTTTCCCAGGTGCAAACAGGAAGCCGTTGGAGCATTTTCTAGAAGGAAAGGTTTGGCCCTCTCTCTAAACTGTAAGGGCGCGAGAGTGACTAATGGTGCCCCTGCTCCCGGGGCAGGGCAGTCCTGCCCCCCGAGGTGCGGCCAATCAGATCACAGGGGCCAGTGTTGGTATAGATAAGCCTTTGCTGAAAGGAGCCCAGCTCATGTGCAAGCGGGGAAAATCCTCCGCGTGAAAGGCCAGCCTCAGTGGGCTGGGAAATGCTGATGTCTGTGTATTCACTGCGCGGCTCGCAGGCTCTGCCCAGGTATGGGGTGCAGCTGGTTTGTGTCAGCGTCGTGGGTGGAGACTGTTTGGGCTGCTTGCCCGACGGCTTTAGGTGGGTCAGCGCCTCTGCTTAGACCTCGCCTGCTTCTGAATGGAGGAAGAGAAAGTCCAGTTGCTGACACGCAGACTTTCCGTGGGCCTCGGCCTCCAAAGTCAACAGACTATTCCCGACGGTAAGTAGATGGCAGAGTGGTACTTCCCCCCCTGGTCTTGGGGAAGCCAAAGCGGGGCAGTTCTAGAGGTCCCTGGGAGAGACTTCCAGACACAGTCAGGCTTCCCTCCAGGAGGTTTTGAAATTTACACTGAGCCAGAGGCCGTTTTAAAAGCTAGTTTAAAAAATCTAGTTCAATAGATAAGTAATGAGAACCTACTGTATAGCACAGGGAACTCTACACCGTGTTCTGTGGTGACCTATATGGGAAAGAAATCTAAAAAAGAGGAGATAAATGAATATGTCCAGCTGATTGACTTTGCTGTAGGGTAGAAACTCACACAACATTGTAAAGCAATTGTACTCCAATAAAAATTTTAAAAACTGAAAACCTAATTTAGATGTTCTGATTCTTAAGAAAATTGATTGAATTTTATTTGGTGAATGAGTTTGAAAAATTAATGTCGCCTCGAATCATGTGTAATTCCAGCTGTGTGTGGTTCGGCCTGGCAGGTACAAGGAAGTTATTTTAATGGAGAAGGGTGCAGTGATTTTAACATTCACCATTGTTTCCTAGCGAGGCATCATTTTGAAAATGAATAGAAAAGATAAACTGAAGTGATTGATTTTAAATAAATGAACATTTTACATTCTATAAGTGAGCATATGCTTCCTTTTTTTGGTCCATCTTATAAACAGCAAATGGCAAAAAAGGATTGAGCAATTGCAACTTTTTGATTAAAGAGTTAGGAGGGAGAGGGTGTTACATTACAGTGATGCCACTCATAATTTTCTCTGTTTGGGGCATTTTATTTATTTAATTTATTGGAAAACTTTTTATGTTGGAGTATAGCCAGTTACCAATGTTGTGATAGTTTCAGGTGGACGTAAAGGGACTCAGCCATGCATATACATGTATCCATTCTCTTGGGGGCTTTCTAACTGGACTTGTTCAAAAATTTATATTTTATTTTCCTGGGACTGTTAATTACACATAGTATGGTAGCTTACTCACTCAATGTTGGTTGAATGGCTAAGCAAATCGACGGACATGTTTTATTTTGAGTACGTCCATCCCTGATCCATCCTGCCATGGAAGAAATCTTGTATCAGAAGGAAGGAGGCTGGGGTCTGTTTCCAGCTTTGGCTTCTCCAGCTGGGTCTTCGGCAAATGCCTGGCCTTCTGTGCAGGCTGTTTTCCCACTGGATTAAATTGGTGATCTCTAAGGCTCCAGCTCAAAAAGTCTGTAGTTTAATTTATTTATTTATTGAAGTATAGTTGATTTAATACAATGATATGGTGGGGCTTCCCTGGGCGGTCCAGTGATTTGAGATTCGGTGCTCCCAATGTTTGATCACTGGTTGGGGAAGTAGGCTCCTGCGTGCCACACGGTGGAGCCAAAATAAAAACAAATTAAAAAAAAAAGACATTTATTAAACAAATACAATGTTGTGTTAGTTACTGCTGCATAGCCAAGTGATTCAGACACACACACACACACACACACACATATATGTTGTTGTTTAGTCGCTAAATTGTGTCTAATTCTTTTGTACCCCATGGACTGTAGCCTGCTAGGCTCTTCTGTCCATGGGATTTCCAAGGTAAGAATACTGGGAATGGGTTGCCATTTTCTTCTCCAGGGGATCTTCCCAATCCAGGGATCGAACCCACATCACCTGCATTGGCAGGCAGATTTTTTACCATTGAGCCACCAGGGAAGCCAATACATACATATACCCATTCTCTTTTAGAATATTATTTTCCATTATGGTTTATCATAGGATATTGAATATAGGTCTCTGTGCTATATAGGAGGACCTTGTTGTTTATCTGTTCTATATATAAAAGCTTACCTAGTAGCCATATTGCTGCAAATGGCATTATTTTATTCTTTTTTTTTTTATGACTGAGTAGTGTATTCCATTGTGTATAGAGTACCACATCTTCTTCATCCATTCATCTGTCAAGGGACACTTAGGTTGCTTCCATGGCTTGGCTATTGTGAACAGTGCTGCGATGAACATAGCGGTACATGTATTGAAAAGTCTGTAATTTTAACAGCTTTCTGTAACTTGGTTTCTCCACCTGGAAAGGAGAACAAATAGTCCCACTCCTGCTGCTGTTATGGGGTCTCAGAGCTGGAACTCTGTTGGGTGATGTCAGCAGACATCCTGCGTTTCTCCGTGGGCTGTGTGGGAAGCACCTTCATTACGACGATGATTAATAAGCAGCGTCATCACGGGAGTCCGATGCAGTGACTCTGGGTGTCCGGGCAGCAAGCCGCCTTTCATGATTATTTATTCACTGTCTGGCTACAACAACCCATTTTCCTCAGCAAGAAAACCATGCTGCCTTCAGAGAAATATGTGCAGAAGTGAAACTGATTTGCTGAAACAAGTGTTTAGAGTAAAAAATATCAAAACCACATGTTCCCGAGGAGCAGTGGATTTCACGCCTGCTAATGTTAGGCACCCAGCTTTGCTGTCCCCGACGGTGAGACCCCAGCCGCGCTCTGGATTTCCAAACCGAGCGCAGTTGGAAACAGAAAACACTCTGACAGCGGCGTGCCTCATGCTCTCCTTGGCACACCAGCCCCTTTCGTCACTCCGTTTGTATATATCCGTATATGTGTACCTTGGCGTTAAGTCAGAGACTCAGTAACAAACTTGTCTTTCAGAAGTGTCTGCCAGCCGCGGACGGGAGTTAAACACCAGCCTGTACTGGGAGAGACGGCTGGGTGGCACTTCGCAAAGGAAAGCCCTTCAAATGCAGTTTTCCATGATGTGACTCTAGAGATAAACACTCCCCATCATCTGGTTTTTAAGTTCCGGGAGATGAGTAGGCAGAAAAAGCCCCAGACCTCCTTCAGTTTTACAGATGTCCATACCCTTTCGTTTCTTCCAGTCGGCACTAATCAAATCCGGAGGGACGCCGAGCACCCTGAGTCGTCATGGGCAACGAGAACAGCTCCTCGGGCAACCAGGTGGGTGTCACGGGGCTTCCCCTTGACCTGCGCGGGGCTCTTGAGTGACACTGACTAGACGTTTCCAGCATCTCCTCTCCGCCCGTCTCCTCTCCTCTCTGTATTCGTGTAGGTGCTTCTCATTCCATTTTCAGAAGTTTCTTGTTAAGTGCATGCTAGTCACTCAGTCAGCTCAGTCATGTCTGAGTCCTTGCAACCCCATGGACTGTAGTCCCCCCAGGCCCCTCTGTCCATTGGATTCTCCAGGCGAGCACACTGCAGTGGGTTGCCATTTCCTTCTCCAGCGGATCTTCCCAACCCAAGCGTCGAACCTGGGTCTCCTGTACTTCGGGCAGATTCTTTACCATCTGAGCTACCAGGGAAGCCCTTTGTAGTAAGTCTAGCCTTGATTTTATAAATTATATAAAAACTAGTTTTACTTCTTATTCTATGCTTTTAAAATTGACATAGGAGAGTTTGGCACATTCCACTCCCCCCCCCCTCCCCCTTCTCCCCCAACCTACATGGATATATCATAGGTTAAAATAAAATAATTTCCACACTCTCCTACCACAGCCTCCTCAGCCCCCTGCCGCAAAAACAACAACAACAACAACAAATTTAAGGTCTGGAAAAAGTTTTAAAATGTATCAATGTTGAGCAGATTAAACATGAACTATCATTTCCATGTTAGGTAAGGTTTTCAAAATTGAGGAATAGACTTTGCTTAATTGTGCGTAATATTGGGATATTAAAATAAATACAGATTTTATCTTAAGTTTGAGAGTTGTAATTCAATGCCCTGGTGAACAAAATTAGGGAAACACTTTCCCATTGATCTGACACAATGGAAATCTTGGATTAATAGTACAGAGTTTTTTGGATGAGAAAATCGGACCTAAAAGCCACCCTTGGGCAATTCATTTTCCCTTAGGTTTTCTCCTTCCCTACTATCTTTTCTCAAGCAGGAAAACAGGAATAATCAAAAGAAAAGGCAGGGAGTTTCCTGTTGACCTAGTGGTTAGGATTCTGGGCTTCACTGCTGTAGCCTGGGTTCACTCCTTGGTCTGGGAACTGAGATCCTTTAAGCAGTGCACAGTGCAGCTAAAAAAAAAAAAAGTAAAAAGATAATATTTGTTTACTTACTTGGCTGTACTGGGTCCCAGTTGTGTCGTACAGGATCTTATGTTGTGACATGCCGACTCTTAGTTGGGCATGTTAACTCCTAGTGGGATCTAGTTCCTTGAACAGAAATTGAACCTGGACCCCTGAATTGGGAGCACAGAGTCTCAGGCACTGGATCACCCGGGAAGTCCCTAAAAAAAGAAATGAAAAGGTGGCCAACTTCAGTCTTTAGGGGCAGAGAAGAAACAGTGATGGTGTTAAATGGCTGGAGGTGGGCAATGGGGAGAGGTGGGGACTGTAGCAAACAGGAGCTTCTGTTCCATTGCCTAAAAGAGAGCACCGCCATCAACTCCAGCAGAAGTTGCCAAGTGGGAATGTGGGCCCAGTGTTACAAGACTTCCCTGTGCCTTCAAGAGAAGGCAGAAACCTGTGTTTTTTCCTAAAAATCTTGCAGTTTTTAAAATTAAACTTTCTTGTTGAGAGAGTGGTGGATTGACATGATGTTGGAAGAGATAACACAGAGGTACTTCCCTGGTGGTCCAGTGGTTAAGACTCCGCCTTCCAGTGCAGGGGGTACAGGTTTGATCCTTGGTTGGGGAGCCAAGATCCCGTATGCTTGGTGACCAAAAAACCAAAACAGAAAGCAGAAACAATATTGTGACAAATTCAATAACGACTTTAAAAAGAGAGTTCCACATTAAAAAAAAAAAAATCTTAAAAAAAAATTTTTTTTTAAAGAAGTAATACAGAGAGATCCCAGATACCCCTTTACCTAGTTTATCCCAAGGGCAATATTTTACAAAACTAGAGTACAGACTCCCAAGCCAGATACTGCCATTGCCACCATCTAGATACAGAATATTTCCAGAGGCAGAATTTCTTTTGTTGCCCTTAGAGCCACACCCACCTCCCCTGGGGCCCTATTCCTAACCTCTGGCAATTTCTAATTTGTTCTCTATCTCTATAGAGATGAGCTAGAGAATGTTATACAGTGTTACATAAGAGAAACCACACAGTAGGTGACCTTCTGGAACTGGCTTTTTTCACTCAGCATGATTTCCTGGAGATTCATCCAGATTGTTGTCTGCGTCAGTGGTTCATTCTTTTTTATTGCTGGGTAGCATTCTCTGCTACTGTTCGTTGAACCGTCATTTAGTGAAGGACATCTGGGCTGTTTCCAGTCTGGGGCTACTACAAAGAAAGCTGTTATGGACATTTGTAGACAGGGTTTTTTGGTGAACATAAGTTTTCATTTCTCGGACATAAAGCCCAAGAGTGCATCTGCTTGGTCATGTGGTAATTGCATGCGTAGTTTTATAAGGAACCACCAAACCATCTGCTAGAATCCCTGAATCACTTTGCCTTCCCACCAGCAGTGTCTGTGTGAGCCAGTTTCTCTGCATTCTGGCCGTCAACTGGTATTGTCCCTGTTTGGTGTTGACGTTCTGATGTGTCTGTTGTGATATCTCATTATGCTTTTAATTTGCATTTCCCTGATGACGGATGATGTTGAATATCTTTTACATGCTTATTACCATCTGTTTATTCACTTTGGTGAAATATCTGTGTCTTTTGCCCATTTCCTCCCTGGATTTTTCTTACTGTGGAGTTTTGAGAATGTCAAGATACTGACATTTTTATAATGTCTAGATACTGATCCTTTTTCAAACTGTGGTTTGCAGATATTTTCTATTGGTAGCTTGTCTTTTCATCCTCTTACCAAGTTCTCTTGCAGAGAAGCTTTTAAGAAGTACAATAGATCAGTTTTTGCTTTTATAGTTAGTGCTTTTGGTATCTTCCCTAAGCTGAGAAGAATTTCTACTTGACTATAGACAGAGTTAAAGTAGCTTGTATTTTCTTTCCATTACCTATACTAAACCTCACTGTCCAGAATTGAAGGCTGGTTTATTTATAACAGATACATAGAAATGGAACTGGTGGAGCAAATGAAGGGTATTTTTGAAAGACTCTTGCTATATATTAATAGCTATACCTGTAGCTGTATCTCTATACAAAGCACCTTCTAGAAAGGAAATAGCAATTTATATGTCTCTCAACAGGATACGAAGGCCCATCTCACTATATTCCTGCAAGCAGTGACTATTTTAGTGTCTTAGATTGTTATTGATTAGGGGTAAAAATGCTCAGAGGTTTGAAGACTCTTCACCCACACTCCTCATCTCCTGCCAGCTCCCAACCCTGGCTCCTGCCCCAGAGCCCACCTTCGTGGAGCAGACGGGAGATGTTTTTCTGGCACCACAATTTTTTACAGTTCCAGCCTCAGCCAAGCATGACCCAGTGGAGCATCATGGGTTGCCTTAGGACTCCAGGATCAGAACAAGGCTTGCCTTCCTGGGAGAAACAAATGGAAATTAAGCACAAGTACATTTGGCTTCAGAGCTCAGGGTCCCCCATGGGGCAGAAGCTCCAGTCCCATCTTTCCACCATCTCCTGGATGCCTCTGTGTGGATGACTCCTCGGCTTCCTTCCTTGATCCTCCCCTCCGCATTCTCTCTCTTGGGTACCGTGACCTATCCTACCTTCAAGACAGAAACGTGGGAGTCACCTTTAACTCCACCCGTTCCCATTCTCTGCCTTTAATACGTCACCCTATGACTGATTGATTGATTCATTGATTCGTGGACTGGTTGTTTAGTTTTCCAAATTTCTGTTTAATCAGCACTGTTTTGGGTTGTGAGAGACAGAAGCCCATCTCCAGTGGCCACATGCAGAGAAGGGGCTCATCTATCCTAAAGAACCAAGAATTCCTTGGAGAGGGTCCAGCTGCAGTAATCACTGGGCTTCAAAAGATGTTGCGGGTGATCTCTCCTCTCTGGATTTTGCTCTGCTTTCCTCTCTGACACCCTAGTCCTCAGGGAGGTGCCCCCAGCCCTATAGGCAGCTCCATGCTTCTTCCAGCTAATGGTCCAGCCTCTGATCAGCTCTCTCTAAGGAATCTGCTGGGCCCTGATCTGTCACGTGCCCTCTCCACCTGGGGTCAATTGCTGTGTCCTGGAAGGTGGAACAGCCTGAGTCATGTCCCCATGCCTGATGGGGAAGGGTGGCTCCAGGGCAATGACAGTCCCATCAGTGTAGCTTAGAGCACTTTCTCAAAAGATAAAAAAAACACAGATCCGTGTGTTAGAATACACATGTGTACACACACACACACACATCATACACATGTATGTATAGGTGTACATGTATATATGTGTGTATATCATGTATATGTATATCATACCTACATGTGTGTGTATATACATACATATCATGAATATCATACATCCATATAATACGTGTTAGAAGTCCTGCCTTCTAACACCCTTTTTCCTCTCCATTCCCGTCATCACAGCTCTATATCCTCATAACTGGCTCCCTGCAAACACCTCCAAGCTAGTTCCGCTGCCTCCACACCCTCTCCCATCCCACCCTTGCTCCCAGTCCTCTCTCTCAGAAGCTTTTTCTCTGTGAAGATGCACTTGGAGGTGCCTGTATCCTGCTTACAAGTGAACTCCTGGAGGGAAAGGTCCAGGTCCGGATGAACCTCTCTTCACAGATTAAGGACCAGGCATTGAGAGCCAGCAGCATCACCAGTGCAGTGGATGAGAGAAGGGTCTTCCTAGTGCCTAGTCCTTGCCTCCTTCAAACACCCTCGGGCTGCAGGTCCTTCTTTTGTCTAACTTCCCCTGGGTAGTGGTGGGCAAGGTGGGAGCACCTCCAGCAAGTTAGGGTCTCTCTCTGGTTCTTGGGAGGATTACCATTCACTGAGGCCCATCCTAACAGCAAGACACTTTGCTTTCAGCAAGAGGACTCTGGCTTGAATAACGTCATCCTGTGGCCTCCAAACCCTGAGCCTCTGCAGGTACTGAGAGACGTGCTCTGTGTGGTTTGCTGTCAGACCCCTTCCTAACCTATGGGAGGATTACCATTCACTGTGGCCCATCCTAACAGCAAGACACTTTGCTTTCAGCAAGAGGACTCTGGCTTGAATAACGTCATCCTGTGGCCTCCAAACCCTGAGCCTCTGCAGGTACTGAGAGACGTGCTCTGTGTGGTTTGCTGTCAGACCCCTTCCTAACCTCTAATTGGTTGCAGACTTTTCGCGTGCTGTGTTTGTTTGCATTTTTAGTTTTTCTCCTCCTCTTCCTTCTCCCATTGCCTCCTCCTGCCCACCTCAAATAAGTGATAAAACAGTAGATATCTGCAATATAGGTTTGGATTTTTAAAACTAACATTTCGGTGTGTCTGCCAAACATCTGAGCTTCCCTGGTGGCTCAGTGGTAAAGAACCTGCCTGCCAGTGCAGGAGACGTGACTTTGATCCCTGGGTCAGGAAGATCCCCTGGAGGAGGAAATGGCAACCCACTCCAGTATTCTTGCCTGGGAAATAGCATGAACAGGGGAGCCTCATAGGCTACCGTCCATGGGGTAGCAAAGAGTCGGACACGACTCAGCAGTTAAACAACACCCAAGATCTGGCTCGGTTGTTCTGCTGTGAGATGCTGAGTATGGCTTATGTTCTCAAGGTGATGAAACTGCCAATACTGACCTTTCCAAACATTCCTGCTTTGATTTCCTTTATCCTGGAGGGAGGCTGAGTATGGGGTGCTGGCCGCCCTTTGCCACCAGTGGGCAAAGCTGACTTGTCCTAAGGAGTATTGCTTCCCAAGCGCCCTCAGTGTGGGTGTGCATCCTGCAGCTGGCTGAGTCCCCTCGTTTGAGCTCTTCCCGAAGTGTTTGCCATCCACTGGGAAGAAAGGCAAATTGGGGGCTTTGCCTCCCTTTCATGGAGATTTATCCTGGAGACACCGTCAAGGTAGGTGTGTGCTTATGGGTGTGGTCAAGTGTGAGGCGATAAAATGTAGCCTGCTGTGACATCCCCATACCCAGGGGGAGGCGTGTTAGTCACCCACATGCTGAGTTCCTTGCCTTAAGGAAAGAGTAGCTCCACCCACCAAGCGTGGCTTCCAGAAACTCTGCTTGGTGCTGTTGATGAAAATAATCAATAATAAGAAAAGAGTTTTATTTGAGCCAAATTTAGGACTAGCCCAGAATCCCAGCTTCCCAGATTACTCTGAAAAACTGCCCCCGAGAGTTTTCAGAGGAGGAATGACTTGAACTGATTAGATATATATTTTTTAATTTTAAAAAATTTATTTATTTATTTGGCTGCACTGAGGGGTCTTTGGAGAAGGCAATGGCACCCCACTCCAGAACTCTTGCCTGGAAAATCCCATGGATGAAGGAGCCTGGTGGGCTGCAGTCCATGGGGTCGCTGAGGGTCGGACACGACTGAGCGACTTCACTTTCACTTTTCACTTTCCTGCATTGGAGAAGGACATGGCAACGCACTCCAGTGTTCTTCCCTGGAGAATCCCAGGGACGGGGGAGCCTGGTGGGCTGCCGTCTATGGGGTCGCACAGAGTCGGACACAACTGAAGTGCCGTGGCAGCTTAGTAGAGGAGTCTTAGTTGTGGCATGCGAACTCTTACTTGCAGCATGTGGGATCTAGTTCCCTGACCAGGGATTGAACTCAGGCCCCCCACCTTGGACCACCAGGGTTGGAGATTTTAAAAAGAAAGTTGTGGTTGCTGTGTTGGGCATGGTCTTTAGGGGGCAGAAGGCAGGAGTAGAGAAGGGGCATTGATTAAGAGGTTATCTAGAGGTCAAAAAGATAGATGATTATGGTCTGGAATGAGGTATCAGGGAAGAGAATTCCTGGATTGGGATGTGTTTTGAAGGCAGAGAGAAATGCTTAATGAGGGATCGAACCTAGGGGGTGGGGGAAAGAGTAGAACCGAGAAGGAGCCCTAGGTGTTGGGCCTGAGCCTTTGGGTAGAGGAAAATGTCATTTCCTTTTTTTTTTTTAATGTCTTTTTTTTTTTTTAATGTCATTTCCTTAGATGGGGAGGATGGGAGGAGAGGAAGTTTTAGGGAGAAGGGAGAAAATCAAAGGTTCTGGTTTGGCATAAAATCTGAATGCCTATTGGGAGCTACAGTGAAGAGATCTGGTGGGCATTTGGATACATAAGAGATGGGGCCTGAGATGTATATTTCAGTCATCAGCACAGGTATTTAAATCCATCCGACTGCACCTCTGTCCCTGGGATTCTCCAGGCAAGAGTCATGGCGTGGGTCTCCATTTCCTCCTCCAGGGGATCTTCCTGACCCGGGTCCCCTGTGTCTCTGGCACTGCAGGTGGATTCTGTACCCGTTGAGTCACCGGAGAAGGCCACTGGGAGAGAGTGAGGGACTTGATTAATTGGAGATGCTCCAAC
Source organism: Cephalophus harveyi (assembly GCA_006410635.1). NCBI lineage: Eukaryota > Metazoa > Chordata > Mammalia > Artiodactyla > Bovidae > Cephalophus > Cephalophus harveyi. Next base: position 211,331 of record SJYT01045404.1, read on the forward strand.
ATTTAGACATAAGCCCAGGGGGAAGTGGAAGAACCAGGGTGAGGGGGATTTTTGAAGGAGTTGAAGCTGGTTCAGCACAAAGGAAAATGAGGGACCTAAGCGATCATGAGTGTCGAGGAACAGACAGGGTATCGTGGCGTCAGACGCTGCTGACCAACAAGGAGCAGACACCTGTCCACTGAGCTGGCGATGTGCCGGCCGTGTGAGAAAAGCCTCATGTTGCCCTGCAGGTCCTTGACAGGCACAGGTCCAGTGAGGACAGGGATGCAGGTCGCAGGGGGAGATCTGATGTGGGAATTGGGGATAAGGAAGTGGAAAAAGGTGTGTAGGTCATCCAAGAGGTTTTCCTAAGAAAAGGAGCAGAATATTGGGACAGTAGCTAGTGGAGAAAGTTGCCTGGAAGGTTTAATTAAAAACTGAAGATCCTGGATGCCCTTGTTCCAGTGGGCTTGTGGAAGAGAGACAGGGATCAGTGGAGGATGAATGAGAGAGGTCAACGGAAAGAAGGCTGACCTTGAATGTTTGAGAGGGAATGGGGCTGGAGCAGAAGTGGGCTTAGAGGAGAGACATTTCCACCACTGCGGACTAGGGGAGAGAGGACAAACGCAGATACAGCTGGGATGGCTGATAAGGGTGCAGAGAAAGGAGTGCATGTGGGGGGTGTGGAGATGCGGACAGAGGAGGCAGGAGGTGTACTAAGCATGGAAGCTGGGGGGATAACAGGTACCTGGGGAGACTGGACCTTCACGTGGTCACTGAGGGAAGCCGGGTACGAGCCATGGTAGGACCTCTCTTCATAGTCTCTTGGCAGTAGGCCAGCAAATTAGCTTAATGATTTTTTCCTACTGGCATTTTTTGGAAGCAACTGATGTGTCTAATTAATTATTCACCGTTTTACCTTAAGAAGTCAAGTTTAATAACATTACAATTGTCCTATATCTGCTGCTGCTGCTGCTGCTAAGTCACTTCAGTCGTGTCCGACTCTGTGCGACCCCATGGACGGCAGCCCACCAGGCTCCCCCGTCCCTGGGATTCTCCAGGCAAGAACACTGGAGTGGGTTGCCATTTCCTTCTCCAATGCAGGAAAGTGAAAAGTGAAAGTGAAGTCGCTCAGTCGTGTCCGACCCTCAGCGACCCCATGGACTGCAGCCTTCCAGGCTACTCCGTCCATGGGATTTTCCAGGCAAGAGTACTGGAGTGGGGTGCCATTGTCCTATATCTAGAATCTGCCAAAGAGCATAGTTATTTCTTCCTTCATCAGCACAAACACTCTTCAGACTCTGGAATTTAGTCGTGTGGCCTTAGTTTCTTGTCTGTATTCACAAGGGAAGAGAAGTCATTGGTGGGGAAATTCACACACGCAGACTGGACCAACTCCATCCATTTATTGAAGGTTCCTTAGTGACTGAGGCCTTTTGACCTTGGAGGAGACTCAGCCCCTCCTGGAAGCCTTTTCCTGCATGCTGAGTCCTACTTGTTACTTCCACTCCTTCCCTCCGCTGACTGATTCACTGAGGCCTCCTGGCAGGCAGACTGCTCTCAGGAAGCCCAGAGCAACCACAGCTACTAAAATGCACAGCTGTGACTCCCAGGCCTTTCCTTGCTGGTGACTCATCTTCCTGTGGGCATCAGACGTGTTGGCTGGGAATGAGAAGAAAGCCGTATGTCCAACCAAGGCTGTGAAGGGGGACGGGCTTGGGGCCAGGAGGGTACCGTGTGGTGGGAGGTCACTAGGGTGACTAACACTGAGCCAAGAGCAGCTGAGCGGCCTGAGCCTGAGCTGCTGACCAACGCACCGGTTAGTCTCAGGGTCCTAACTGGTGTGTCCTCTTTGGAACGGAGGTGGAGATGGTTATGGTAATGAGGGTAGCTTCCATCCAACAGCCCTTCCTGGGGTTTCATGCATCAGGACTCTCACAGAAGGATTTATGGTGAGATAATGGCACCCCACTCCAGTACTCTTGCCTGGAAAATCCCATGGATGGAGGAGCCTGGTGGGCTGCAGTCCATGGGGTTGAGAAGAGTCGGATACGACTGAGCAACTTCACTTTCACTTTTCACTTTCATGCATTGGAGAAGGAAATGGCAACCCACTCCAGTGTTCTTGCCTGGAGGATCCCAGGGACGGGGAGTCTGGTGGGCTACCATCTATGGGGTCACACAGAGTTGGACGACTGAAGCGACTTAGCAGCAAGGGCCACGTCAGCACACAGCCCCAACACCTGAAAGCGGGCGTGACAGTGATTCAGGGTTCTTTCCTGAGTGTTTGGTTCTGGGGAGCCCTGCAGAGACACCTGAGCTCTGAGCACATGGATTCCAGAGCAGAAGGGCAACACTCATCCCACCCTGCTTTGCCACCTCTGAACTCTCTCTTGGCCTTGGGGCTGTCGTGGGACCTGTTTATGGGTCTGACAGCATGGGGAGGAAAAGAAAGACAGTCAATCCTATTATTATTTTTATTAATATTATGGCTTGACAAAAAAAATATCATTATAAATGCCCTTTTAAAGCAGCTCCATCATCTGGATGTTTCTGTAGTTTGAAAAAAAGGATTTTCCACTATAGAAACTGTGGTCAGTGCTGTGAAGCAAGAGGGTGGGAGCAAGGAAGCTGAGCTGGCCCTGGGCATCCTGGAAGACTCTGGGGAGATGGAGGATGAGCAGGAAACAAGCGACGTAAGGAGGCTTGAGGGCAAGTCGCTGCGCAGGCCTCCCCAGCCCAGACCTCACTGGGACAGGTCTTTCTGGTTCTGGCTCAGGGCCCATGAGGCAGCTGGGTCTGAGGTTCCTTCCTGAAAGCGACCTCAGCACGGTAGCTTCAGATTCTCTGACATCCACGGAGCAGAGGACCAAGAGAGCAAGAGAATCTGTGCTATGCGAGGCACCCCAGGGCATGCTTCCACAGGCTGAGGTCAGCTGGGGCTCAGGCACTGTGTGATTATTATTTTGCTTCTAGATAAATGGCCGCTAAGTATCTGCATGGGCTTCCCTGGTGGCTCAGATGGTAAAGGATCTGCTTGCTAGGGCAGGAGAGGAGGGTTCGATCTCTGGTTCGGGAATATCCCCTGGAGAGGAAATAGCAACACACTCCTGTATTCTTGCCTGGGAAATCCCATAGACAGAAGAGCCTGGTGGGCTACTGTCCTTGGCATTGCAAAGAATCAGGCTTGACTTGGTGAATGAGCACGCACACAGGCACACAAGTATGTGCATATGTTATTTAAATCTACAAATGCTTGGGATCCCAGGTTCAGCTTGGAGGGAGTCTATTTCCAGAGGAACCCAGGGTACTCGGCATTATGATGGCATTGGCAGAAGAGCATCTTCTAATAGTCTACTGAAGTAAGTGGGCACCTGGGATGATTTAAGTGTGCTTAAAGAGAAATAAATTGAACAAAGACAGTTAAACAGCATGAATGCAATGCTGCTAACAGTGGAGAGAGTTTGTTTAGTATGACGTCTGATGGCCCAGCCCAGAGGGTTGGTGCTAATTTTTGCTGGAGTAATTATTACGTTTGTGAACTGCATGGCTCCAGGTTTGGCTGGATGCCGCTTCTGAAGAATAGGATTAACTATTTTAACTCCAAGCTGTGAAAGGCACTGGGGCTCCTAGTTAATGAGTTCTGGATCAGTTTCTTCTTTATAATTATAACTAACATATATGAGTGTCTACTGTGATCTAGCCTTGTACCTTGTGCTTCACACATATTATTTTATTCAACCTTCGAAACAACCCTGTAAATATGATCCCTCTTTTCCAGATATGATACTAGAGGCAGAGAAGACTTACGGCTAAATATACACTATAGTTTGGCTTTGAACCACTGCACCTGGCTTCCTGCACCCTTGTTCTTTTTTCTTTTATTTTTATTGGAGTATAGTTGCTTTCTTGAACCCTTATTATTTTTTTAATTTATTTTTAATTGGGGGTTTCCCTTGTGGCTCAGCTGGTAAAGAATGCACCTGCAGTCTGGGAGACCTGGGTTCGATCCCTGGGTTGGGAAGATCCCCTGGAGAAGGTAATTGGAGGATAATTGCTTTTTAATATTGCATTGGTTTCTGCCATATACCAACATGAATCATCCATAGGTATACATATGTCCCCTCCTTTTTCAACCTCCCTCCCACCTCCCACCCCTCTACATTATCACAGAGCACCAGATTTGAGCTATCTGTGTCACACAGCAAATTCCCTGCTGCTGCTGCTGCTGCTAGGTCGCTTCAGTCGTGTCCGACTCTGTGCGGCCCCATAGACGGCAGCCCACCAGGCTCCACCGTCCCTGGGATTCTCCAGGCAAGAACACTGGAGTGGGTTGCCATTTCCTTCTCCAATGCAAGAAAGTGAAAAGTGAAAGTGAAGTCGCTCAGTCGTGTCCGACCCTCAGCGACCCCATGGACCGCAGCCCACCAGCCTCCTCCATCCATGGGATTTTCCAGGCAAGAGTTCTGGAGTGGGGTGCCGTCGCCTTCTCCGACAGCAAATTCCCACTGGCTCTCTATTTGACATATGGTGACGTCTGTGTTTCAACGCTCTTCTCTCAGTTCACCCCATCCTCTGCTTCCTCCACCGTGTCCGCATCTGCTCACTATGTCTGCATTTCCGTTGCTGCCCTGCATGTAGGTTCATCAGTTCCACCTTTCTAGATTCCTTATATATGAGTTAATATAAAATAGTTGTTTTTCTCTTTCTAACTTACTTCACTCTGTATAGTAGGCTCTAGGTTAATCCACCTCTTTAGAATTGACTCAAATGCATTACTTTTAATGGAATAATATTCCATTGTATATCTGTACCACAGCTTCTTTATTCATTCATCTGATGGCCATCTAGGCTGCTCCCGGGTCCTCGCTAGTGTAAACAGCGCTGCAATGAACATGGGCTGCATGCGTCTTTTTCAGTTATGGTTTCCTCAGGGTATATGTCCAGTAGTAGGATTGCTGGGTCATCAGTTCAGTTCGGTCACTCAGTTATGCCGGACTCTTTGTGACCCCATGGACTGCAGCACGCCAGGCCTCCCTGTCCATCACCAACTCATGGAGCTTGCTTAAACTCATGTCCATCAAGTCAGTGATGCCATCCAACCATCTCATCCTCTGTCATCGCCTTCTCCTCCTGCTTTCAGTCTATCCCCAAATCAGGGTCTTTTCCAATGAGTCAGTTCTTCAAATTAGGTGGCCAAAGTACTGGAGTTTCAGCTTCAGCATCAGTCCTTCCAGTGAATATTCAGGGTTGATTTCCTTCAGGATTGACTGGTTGGATCTCCTTGCAGCCAAGAGTCTTCTCCAACACCACAGTTCAAAAGCATCAATTCTTTGGCGCTCATCCTTCTATATGGTCCAGCTCTCACATGCATACATGACTACTGGAAAAACCGTAGCCTTGATTATACAGATCTTAGTCTGCAAGGTAATATCTGTGCTTTTTAATATGTCATCTAGGTTTGTCATAGCTTTCCTTCCAAGGAGCAAGCGTCTTTTAATGTCATGGCTGCAGTCACCATCTGCAGTGATTTTGGAGCCCAAGAAAATAAAGTCACCCACTGTTTCCCCATCTATTTGCCATGAAGTGATGGGACCGAATGCCATGATCTTAGTTTTTTGAATGCTGGGTCATGTGGTAGTTTTATTCCTAGTTTGTAAAGGAATCTCCATACTGTTCTCCACAGTGGCTGTATCAATTTACATTCCCACCAACAGTTGCACCCTTATTCTTGAATCAAGCTTCATGCTACTTTAGCATGAAAATGAATAGATGTATCGAAGAAATTATAGAGGAGCAAAAAATAAGATTTATGTCTGTATTTCAAGTGCAATCATGTAAAAAAAAAAAATCACAGGATGTTACAGTCCATCTGACAACCCCAAATCTGAATAAAGGGACTCTGCTCCATTTGGACAGTTTTTTTTTTTTCGTATTGACAAAGTTCTCTCGTCACTCACTTGGGGCAGGCAGGTCAGGGATTGGGGTGAAATGATTTGGGTTTTCTGACCTTATGTATCTCTCTTTAAATCACATTGATACTAAAATATTAAGCACAGACAAGATGTTAATATTGAGCAGTTTTTTGAAGTCTCAAAGGTTTTCCTCTCCCCTCAGACTCCAGATGCTGAACTTGTGAACTCTGGCATCTTTGAGGTTCCCGGGTTCTTTGGGGAATAATTTTTACCACTTTTGATGCCAACAATTTTGAGGAAGGGAAGACAGATATTATTCATTGAATGTTATCTCTCGTTCATTCCCTAAACTGTAAGTTCCATGAGGGTAGGAACCATGACTCTTATTCTAACTAAATGTTTTATTTGGAAATATTTTCAGATTTACCGAAAAATTGCAAAGAGAATAGAGAGAATTCCCTTACTCTTTCCCTCAACTTCCCCTAAAGCTAGTATCTTACAGCATATCTTTAAAAATATATATATATTTATAATGCATCTGTCTTTTAAAGTTTATTTATGTTTGGCTGCACTGGGTCTTGGTTGTTGCACACAGATTTTTCTCTAGTTGTGGCAAGCAGGAGGTCTTCTCTCTCTGTACTTGTGGTGCGGGGGCTTCTCTCTGTGCTGGCTTCTCTTGCGAAGCCCAGGCTCCAGGGTGCGGGGGCTTCAGTAGTTGTGACCCGTGGGCTTAGTTGCCCTGCAGCCCGTGGAATCCTCCAGGACCAGGGATCAAACCCATATCCCTGCGTTGACAGGCGGCTTCTTAACCACTGGACCACCGGGGAGGTCCACGCCTTATCTTTTAAAATCTTCTGTATCAACCTGAAGTCTAGACTCAGCCCTTCCTGAACATGAGACGGAATCACCCAAACCCCCACGCAAACTCGATTCTCTTATTTTCTCCACCTTCTTAGGGTAGAGTGGGGGTTCAAACCCAGCTCTCTCTGACTACAGAGCTTGTTCATTTATCCTACCATGTCGCACCATGTTTCATGAGAAAGCGTTCCATTTGGGGAAGCCTGAAATTCCACCTGGGGGCCTCCCCGTTCTTGGCCTGACAGAGAGAGAGGGAGGTGAAGAAATGGTTGGGATGATCTAGCAGGACCGGTCTAAGCCTCTGCCCTCGCTTGACAGGGAGGATGGGCGGCCCACCGGCCCTAGCGCAGAACATGTGTTCCCCCTCCGTATTTGGCAGCCTGGCAGTTGTTTCTGAAACCCGATTCCTAATGCCATGGGGATGACCTTTGGTCTACTTCCCAGCATTCACCTGCCCTCACGCTGCTCCCCAGAAGCTCATTCCAAGAGTGGGCGACTTGGCAAGACACCCTGGTCGTGATCTAACCGTGTTAATTAAGCCTCTTTATTGGCATGACCAATAAGCCGTGGTCCAGAGAGGTGGAGCATATTTGAGAGGTAAGGTCAGGGGAATTTTTCTTTTTCAGTAGGGAAGCACTTTAGCTTTGGATAAAGTGTATTTTTTAAGACTGGAAAGTTGTGACTGTTTGAAGACTGCTTTTAAATAAACCCAGAGCTCTGGAGTATTCCTGAGCCAAAGAAAGGCTGTTTATTTATTCAAGCAATGGCAGCAAAGGAAAGATTTGGAGAAGCAACCTGACAAGTGTGTTTGTCATGTGGAACATTGCCAGTTTTTTTTTTTTGCCAGCCTGCTGTTTGGAAGTGTAAAGGGTAACTTTAGAAATGTATCCTATTTTGTAGTGACGCCTGTTGACACAGCAGACCCCTAGGAATCCTGTAAGCAACAGGGCTTAGTACTGTTGCTAGGATGGGGAGACTGGATGGGGAGCGGTGGGGAGGGGGAGGGACGAGGGAGGAAGAGCTCAAAGGCACTGCGGGAAACGAGGCAGAGGTGAGAGCTCCTGGACCGAGTGTGTGCCCCTCGACTTGCAGAGGTGGCTAGCAGACTAAACAGGAATGATCTATTTTTCATACATTCAACAAGTATTTCTGGAATGCCCCTCCGTGCCAGGGGACCATTCTGGGCATTGACTCCAGGCCTCGGTACCACAGTGTTCATAGATGTCCAGTTGGTTTCGTTCCTTGGAGCGTGGCAGGAAGATGATGGGAGTCATAGGCAAATATTTCCACTGCCCGGTGAGGCAGCATAAGGCAGGGGGTCAAGGGCACCAAACCACATGAGTCCAAGTCCTGGCTTCACCGCTTCCAGACCGTGTGCTTTGGGGCAAGTGGCTTAACCTCTCTGTGCTAAGTGATCTTAGTGGTAAACAGGGTTGTTGTAAGAACTGGATGAGTTCAAATATGTTACGCACTTTAAAAAAATAGTACAGGCGACCCCGGTTGTCCGCCTTCTGCATGTAGAGCATTTCTAGGAAAGCTCTTGGAAGCTGATATGGCTTAAAGCAAAGAAGTGGTTACCTTAGGACATCTCTTGCTGATAGATCCACAAAATAAACTGGATAAAGCCCAGGTGCTCACAGACACAGTTCAGAGACACGGCGACGTGATGCTGGGATGCTGAGCGTGGCTTCCAGGGAAGGCGCGTGGCGTGTGGACTTCAGTAGTTGCAGCACGTGGACTCAGCTGTCGTGGTGCGTGGGTTTCGGGAGAACATGTACAGGTCTTTTGTAAAAGAGAAGTCATGTAAAGCAAGCTTGAAAAATCAGTGGAGCCCTGTATGTGGGACATAGAAAGTGTTCATGATAATGTCTGCTATGATTATTATACCAAAAAATATGCAATGTAGGCATTGGGTGTTATTATTGTGGGAAGAGTACTGGACTTCAAGGCAGGAGACCCGGCGAAAGTTCCTTCACCTTCTGTTTCTGAGAAGTGGAAAACAGTATTTTACCTGCCTGCTAGCACACAGGGAGTTTTGTAAGAATCGGAGGATGTGAAATAACTGCCCAGGGCAGTGTGCTGTCCCCAAAGGTAGTATAACTGGCTTTCTTTTGACTGCATCCAGGTCTGTTTCCGCTGGGGAGAACTGTTGTTCTTACAGATTCGCTTTCTATTAGGGGGACAGGTGGGGCTGAAAAGCGATAAAGGTTTATCCTATTTTCTTCTCTGAAGACAAATCTGAGGCCTTGTCATATTTCCTTTGCCGGAGGAAATTCAGCACGTGGTCCCCTTCCCTCCTTTGGTGAGAACAGAGCTCTGCTTCCTGATTCCATCTGTTGTTTGCATCTGGCTGAGCTGTTAGACACATCAATGTCTTTCCAGAATTGCTTTAAATTACCCTTGATCATGGAATAAAGAGCAGGAGATTTATCTGTTCAATTATTTGCAGATAATGTGGTGATTGAAAGGGAAGCCTGGCTGCAGAAGGTGTTTGGAGCTGAGACCTGTATGACAGACAAGCAGAAATTGGGTTAACGTTTTAAAAATTCAGGACCCTGATATGAAAATGTCACTCACTCTGTATTATGATTCTGGAGTCATCATAGTAAAAATTGTAAAGCAGGCACCCAGAGGTAGTAAGATGGTATAAAGAGCCTTCTTCAGAAGAGTCAGGGACACTTTGGAGTTGGAATTTGCTGTGACTGGAAGTTTGTATTGTGTTGATACTGCTCTAGAGAGTGATTTCTGTCCAGGACTCACAGATCAGAAGGCTGAGGTCCACAGGACAGAGCAGGGAGCGGGTCAGCCAGCATGGAGGTCAAGCCAGCCTGGGGTCCACGGTTCCCCTCTTAGGTGAGGAATCGACCCCAGCTCCCCGCCTCCGCTGAGGTGCCTCTCCCTGGCTTTGGGATCAGAGAGGGTCAGGTCCTCCAGACTCCCCTGCTGTGTGATCTTGGCCAGATACCGTAACCTCTTAAAACCCCTGTTCTAAGACAGCGACACGCGTGCTGATAATACAGCTCAAAATACTTTAAATTTTTGGCTGGAGTGGCTTCATGTAGAAATTTGAGTAGTGGGATGATAAATCAAAAACAAGCCCATAAGAAGACTTTCCGTTACTGTTTTATTTTTCGTCGGCGTATGGTCGCTTTACAGCGCTGTGCTGGCTTCTGTTGTGCCGCAGCATGAGTCAGCTATACGGATATATTTGTTGCTGTTCAGTTGTCCAGTCGTGTCCGACTCTCTGCGACCCCTCTGGAGCCTCCTTCCCACCCCCGCCTCACTCCTTGGGGTCATCCCAGAGCTGGGCCCCCTGTGCTATGCGGCACCTTCCCGCTGGCTAGCGATAGTATAATGTCAGATTTACCGTAAATGAGATTTACCGTTAAATTTTTTAAATAACAACAACAACAAAATCCCCAGTGGCGCACATAGCATCTTCCTCATAAGGCTGCGGTGCAGGCGGAAAGCAAAGCTACTGGCCCAGTGCCTGGCACTTAGGAAATGCTCAATAAACAGGTGCTGTTATTATTGTTGTGCTCTTTCCCTTCATTCTGTCTCAGCAAGAGTGAATGGAGATTTTTCGAATTGTAGTGTTCCTATTTAGCACTGGAAAGTTTGAGCTCTCAGAGCTGAAGCATCTTTTATACTTTACCTCTGGGCATAGTGGGGTGACTGCAAGCAGCCAGCCCCTCAGTGACAGAGACCGGATGGGGAAAGATTCCGTCTTGGCTTTTCTCTACCAGCTGAGTCTGTGCTCTCTGCTGTAGCCCGCCTTCCTCCACCATGGCAGAGACAGCCTGCCAGGAGCTCTTGCGCTCCTATCCTAACAGAGCCAGCGACCAGTTTACCCTCCCTCTGGTTCCGGGGAGTCTTGGGGAAGGACCTGCCTTAACCCGAGGCTTGTGCATATCCGGATGGGCAGGGGTGAGGGGCGCTAGGACTGACGTTTTGGGACAGACGGACAGAAGTACAGTTCTTTAGAAGAGGCAGATCTGGCCCCAGAGGAAAGTGTGTGTGTTGTTTTGGGGCGCGGGGGTTCAGGAACCCTGCTGCGAAGACAAAGGACAGCCACTGGGGACTTCCCTGGTGGTCCAGTGGTCAAAACTCTGTGCTTGCATTGCAGGAGACACGGGTTCAATTCCCACTGCAAGGGACATGAATTCAATTCTGCGGGGAAGTAAGATCCCACAAGCCTCTCAGTGCAACCAAAAACCAAAATAAATACATAAAAAGTTTGTTTTTTTTAAAAAAGACAACCACTGCTTTGAGGGATACTGCTGGGGATTCCTAGAAGTCCTTTCCCCCATTTCTGATATTTGTATCAGACTTAAATGAAGAGTGAAGTCGCTCAGTCGTGTCCGACTCTTTGCGACCCCATGGACTGTAGCCCAGCAGGCTCCTCCCTCCATGGGATTCTCCAGGCAAGAGTACTGGAGTGGGTTGCCATTTCCTTCTCCAGGGGATCTTCCCGACTCAGGGATCGAACTCGGGTCTCCTGCATTCCAGGCAGACGCTTTAACCTCTGAGCCACCAAGTTTTTAAAACATCTCATCTCTTTCTGTCCTGATTTGATTTGATGTTTTGACTGTGCTTTAAATGTTTGCATTTTGGTTTGAAAAAATCGTGTGAACAGCAGACAAGCTTGTTGTGCCATTTAAGAAATGATGAGCAGCTCTTAGAATGGTTGAGACCTCAGTGAGTGGCCCCAGGGTTCCTCCTCATTTTCTCCCTTCAGTACTTTTTTTCAGTTTCCAGCTGAATTCTGGTGTGCAAACCATGGGGCAGGGGCAGGAAGTGTATTTTCATTGAGGTGAGGCCACAGACAAGATGCACTAAGATCTTAGATTCAATATCCCACTTTCTTCAGAGGCAGATGGCCCCCAGAGTGTGATGGGGGTCCCCAGTATGTTTTTTTTTTTTTTAACTGAAACAGCCTACTCAGCGCAAATCGCTGGTTTGCTGTTTTTCCTCCATTAGGTGAGAGCAGGGCTTTGCTCACCATGTGCCTCCAAAGCCTCGCTCGGCACCTAGGTCAATGCTCAGACGGACAGTAAAGCAAAACCACCAACAAACAAAAACACCCCTGGCTCTTCAATGTTGTGATCAGTGACCTATTGATAAAGTCTCTGTTTTCAAAGATTCCTACTTGATTTCCTTTCCAATTTCTCTTTCTTGTGGCCCAGAAGACTTCTTTGGCGCGAAGTCCAGGATCTGTGCAACCACCTGGGAACAGTCAGAGAGTAGAAAGGAAGCCCAAGGAGGCACCCGAAGGCACAGACCCAGGAGACCAGCCCAGGTAGGACCAGGTCCAGAGGTGTGACCCAGCCCAAGGCATGGCCAGCTCTTGGCCTGCTCAGCGTTTGTTTTGCTCCATTCGCTTCGGAAATTTTATCCTACAATCCATGATGTAGTCGTCGTCGGTGGTGAGATGTTCCAAGCAGTGGTTCCTAGACGTCTTTGTGATTTGCCTAGACCTGCCTGATTGGAAAATTAATATTTTCCTGCCCAGAGATGCAATTAGTAATGATAGACTTCCATACCACAGCATTCCAGGTCTTTTATCCTCATTCTCAGAACTTANACAATCCATGATGTAGTCGTCGTCGGTGGTGAGATGTTCCAAGCAGTGGTTCCTAGACGTCTTTGTGATTTGCCTAGACCTGCCTGATTGGAAAATTAATATTTTCCTGCCCAGAGATGCAATTAGTAATGATAGACTTCCATACCACAGCATTCCAGGTCTTTTATCCTCATTCTCAGAACTTACAATAAAAAAGATCAAGGCTGCCAAGGGCCTTAGGAGGGTGTGGCTAATCTGTGGCAAGGCTGGAGTCTGTATTCCAAGACAGAAGTCAAGGTAGGCTTCCGGAGGCTGAGACAGAGGAGTCAAAGAGCAGTCATCCAGTCCCAGGGAGGCTGGTGGGTGCATTTCAGAAGTCAGCAAGGCTACCGTGCCACAGTGGGACTCGGCCAGGGCAGGTGTGGCCCACTCGTCAGTGCTTGCTCATTCTGAGCCACGGTCGGGCCCTGATTTCCCTGCTGGGGCTATTGTTCAGCACCCACAGGTTTGGAATCATTCAGAAGTAGAGGGTGAGCATACGTGAACCTTCTGTCCCCAGAACAGACACAGGTCAGGACACTGGAAGCGATGAATAATTGTCTGTGAGTTCAACATATGGTCCAGTTAGAAAAACCTTGCTTAACAAATTGAAGCCCAGCTTCTGGGAGGCTGTAGTTACAGACCTTAAAGGAACAAATGAACAAGGACCAAAAGTGCAAAATTGAGAGATATACACTGTTCCCCGTCCATCACCGTCCCGCCACACCCACCACCAAGTCCCTGTCATTGACTTGGGTTTCAAAAGCTTTGCAATCACTTTCCTCTTGAAGCAACACGTTTGCTTTGGCTTTGAATGACGGAAGGTCCTGGGTGAGTAAGAGTGGCCCCTGGTGGCAGGAATTTCCATGCCTGCTGGTGTTATTTTCTGGGAGGCTTTGGTTACGCAGTCCACTGGGTCGCAACAGAGTGGGACACGACTGAGCAACAGCTGATTATGCGGTTTGAGGAGAAGGCGCTTTGAACGTCTTGCATAAACGTTGGATTTCTTTAGGGAAATAATGATCATATGGGGCAGAGGTTTCTTTTTTTGCTGAGAGAGGCTTGAACTTGAATGGCACCTTTGATCTCAATCCTTTGCAAAATGGGAGTCTCCTTTGCCTCCCAGAGTTCCATGGCTGTTCTGCCTTCATGAACTTAAAAAAAAAATCAGGACAAAAGGCTTACTATTTGGCTCTAAATTGACTGGGTGATCGTGAATCGAATGATCTGGAATCCTACACAGGGGAAGTCACTCGTGGCTGATACCCAACGTCCAGCTCTTGTCTCCATCTTCATGTGGTTCTGGGATTCCTTGAGAGGTTTGGGAATTACCTGCGGAGGCCTGTGTCCCAGCTGGACTGGGGAGGAACAGCAGCAGCTCAAAGGTCTTTCATTTCTTGTTCCTCAGCTTTAGTCAATTAACTTTGCCTTGAAGACGAATTGTCTCTAATTGGCATGTAAATTGAACATAAGAGGTGCCTTCTAAGAGCAAGCTCAAAAAAAGCAACTTTCTGTTCCCAGTGAAAAACATGATTCCCCTCCATGAATGTGCCCATGTCTATCGCGCAGGGCTCTGCACTAACTCAGAAACTAGCAAGAAGCGGCCAGGAAACAGGATGTTTACAGGAAGAGTGTGTGAACCAGGTTCCCCCGTGCGATGTTTCAGTGGGGCACGCCACCCTTGGCATCTACAATAATGATCATCCTAGCATTTGACGTTCATTTTGCAGATGGGGCACCAAAAACTGTGCCAAATGCTCTACGCATACAAGACGAATTTTTTTTTTCTTTAAATGAATTCATTTCCAATTGAGCCCTTAATCCACTAGGCTGGCAGGAATGCCCCTGTCATCGTCCTTGGGAACCCCTCTCCTGAACTGATCTACTGAGACGGTCACCTGTCTCCTCGCACCCCATCATCACTGAGATGTCCACTGGCTCAGGCCCTGCTGTCCCTCGGGCCCTAAGATGGCTGCTTTCACGATACACCTGGCACAGGGGGAGCTTTGGTGAGGCTGGGAGCCCTAGTCATTCCCGTCAGCACTCTGGGCTCATCTTATCCTGAACCCGAGGACACAGTCAGGAAGCAGGGAGGGAGGCTGGGAGATTCCCTACTTCCTGTGACCTTCCCCTGCTCTCTCCTCATCTTTCTTGAATGCATTTATCTTCTCCTTTGCCCTCAATGGATAGCCAGCACTTTTTCTTCGAAGGATACGCTACAGATTTTTACAAAAGATAGAAAATGCCAGTGACTTCAAACTACTTCTGCTTTCTACTTGGAAAACACAGAAAGGAATGCTGTGGTCCTGCTGGACCTGGAGGCAAGAGAATATAAGGAGGAAGGCATACGTTAATATTGCCAATGGTTAGTGAGAGGGGAAAAGGAATTCCCTGGTTTTCCAGTGGTTAGGACTCTGTGCTTCCCTTTCAGGGAGCATGGGTTCAATTCCCGGTCCAGAGAACTAAGATCCTGCTTGCTGTGTATATATATATATATAGAGAGAGAGAGAGAGAGAGCCAAAGATTTGTCCTTCTGCACAAGCCGTCATCTCTACTCTCCAGAGGAGGAAACTGAGGCCTAGAGCGCTATGCCATCCAAGCCCTAGTGGTAGAAAGTCCATTGTATCTCCCTGGAAGCAAAAGAGGTTCTGTCTTCATCCAATAGGGAGTCCCCGCCGTTCAGCTGCTTTGCTTTCCAGTTGCCACAGGGTGTCGCTGTTGTAACTTAGCCCTGCCTTGGCCAAACTTGGGCAGAGGCTGGGCGGAGCCTCCCAGGTGCTCCGCCCTGCCTAAATCCCTGGGCTCTGGAGTGTGAGGCCCGGCCCCCACTCACGATGAGCGTCACGCTAGGCTGCTCCTCTTACTGCTCATCAGTGTCCACCCTTGAGCACAGCTGCCCTGGAAACGCGTCTGGACTGGTTCCAGCTCCGCTGTCCCGTCTCTTGGAGCCCTTCCCCTCTTTGGGTACTAAGAACCCTTGCCTTCTAAACACTCACAACATGATGGATCTTATGATAGTCTTCCCCCAGATAATGAAGCCATTAGGCTGCACCAGCGGAAATTACAGTTTTGGCAGGTTAAGGAATATCTTGGATAGTGGCCATTTCCTGTGCGTCACCATCATACCTGCTCATTCTCAGAGGCAGGGGCCACGCAGTGTTTCAGAGATAACTGACCTTTCTCAAGGAGGGTCCCTAAGAGATTGCTGGGTAAACTTCTGGCCCCGCTTTGTCCCTGAAAGAAGAATGGAAGCTCAACAGCCAGCAGTCTTAACTGCTCTTCTTTGGCTCCCAAATGTGAGCAGGCGTCAGAATGACCTGCAAGGCTGGTTAATACCCTGGTTGCTGGACGCATCCTCCAGAGATTATGATTCAGTAGGTCTGGGGCCAGGCCTGACAATGAGCATTTCTGACAAGTTCCAAGGTGCTCCTGGTCCGGGGATCGCGCTTGAGAAGCACTGCATTATGCCGGAGATCTGCGTGAGCCGTCGGTCTGTGCTGCTGGGGTCCTGGGGAACTTGAACCGAAGGGATGACTGTAGAGGCCATTCCAGGTAGGGGCAGAGTTCCCAGTTGGACCTCTCAGAGGCAGAGCAGGAAGTGAGCCCAGACCTGGGGGTGGATGTTCATTAAAAACAAGGCTGGAGAAGTGAGGCCAGATTGAGGAAAACTTGGAGGTTGGGGGAAGGGTTGAGATTTTATCCTGCAGGTAACAGGAAGCTGGGGAAGTGTTTTGTGGTTGGTTGGTTTGTATTTAAACAAGGGTTTCTTCAAGCAAGCAAAGTGTTCCAGGAATTTAGGGCCCGATTAATGCCCTGGAGCTGGGAGGCTGGAAGGGCCCTAGGGGATGGTCTTTAGTAGACGGATGGTGGCTGGGAAACCATCCCAGGGTAGAACCTGTTACTGAACCAAACTCGGGTCTGCTGCACTTGCAGCAAAGCTGATCTACTGACACTGAGCTGTGGTGAGTGAAAGTGCAGTGTTTCAGGCCATCAAGTAAGGAGAATGGGCATCTAATGCTCAAAAGATCTAAACTGCTTGATGGCTTTCAGAGAAGGGATTTTAAAGGCAATATTAATGGATGAAGGTTGATCAGCTCATAAACAATTTTCTTACTGGTTGATGGTAGGTAACAGGGTGATGCTATGACAAGCCTAGACAGCGTATTAAAAAGCAGAGTCATCACTTTGCCGGCCAAGGTCCATGTAGTCAAAGCTATGGTTTTTCCAGTAGTCATGTACGGATGTGAGAGTTGGATCATAAAGAAGGCTGAGCACCAAAGAACTGATGCTTTCAAACTGGTACTGAGGAAGATTCTTGAGAGTCCCTTGGAGAGCAAGGAGATTAAACCAGTTAATCCTAAAGGAAATCAACTCTGAGTATTCACTGGAAGGACTGATGCTGAAGCTGAAGCTCCAATACTTTGCCCACCTGATGTGAAGAGCCAACTCATTGGAAAAGATCCTGATACTAGGAAAGACTGAGGGCAGAAGGAGAAGGGGGCAGCAGAGGATGAGATGGTTGGATAGCATCACTGACTCAATGGACATAAGTTTGAGCAAACTCTAGGAGAGAGTAAAGGACAGGGAAGCCTGGCTTGCTGCAGTCCATGGGGTCGCAAAGAGGTGGACATGACTGAGCAACTGGCAACAACAACAGGGTGATGATTGTCACCAGCTTTCTGAATCTCAGTCACCAGCTTTCTGGTTCCAAACAGTCTGGTGTCTACATGCTTTTGGTCAGCACGCAGTCACCATCCTGCACCAGGATATTTTTATTTATATCCCTTCAGGAGGAACCAGAAGT
This sequence comes from Cephalophus harveyi, assembly GCA_006410635.1. Classification (NCBI taxonomy): domain Eukaryota; kingdom Metazoa; phylum Chordata; class Mammalia; order Artiodactyla; family Bovidae; genus Cephalophus; species Cephalophus harveyi. The sequence continues at coordinate 228,489 of SJYT01045404.1, forward strand.
CCTGTGACTCAGTTGTTCTAATCATTAACTGCTTGAGTCTGCTCTTTGGTATTCAGGGAAGGTCAAACAAGAGGCAGGGAACAGGGGAGTGGTTTGTACCCAGAAAGGCCCCACAGAGTATTCCTTGGTTTCAAACTCACAGAACCTGGAGATGGTCTGGATGCAGGCAGAGGAGAGAGAGTCTAAGAAGATGCTAAGGTTCTAGACCAAGAACCTAAAAGAAGGATGCAACATTAGAAAGTAGAACGTCCAAAGTGGGAACTGCTATAGGGAAACTGTGATCAATTTTAGACACATTGAAGAAAAGAGCATCAGGCTTTCTGGGAACCTGCTGGTATGGTCTTTATGTAAGCGGGCCCCTGGCGTGGGAAGGAGGGACAGTTTAATGGGGTGATGATGGAGCATTGTGGCCTCAAATGCTCTAATATCCTCTTGGTGGCTTCAGTTATTTACACAAGTTATTCTCAGATAGCTTGGCTCATTCCTGTGCTGCTGCTTCCGTGTGTTTGTGTGTGTGTGTGTGTGTATGTGTGGTGTGACTCTAAAACTATATTTAATAGCTTAGAAACAGATCAGGGTTGGGGTGAAAGATTGAAAGCTAGTAAGTGAAATCATAAGGGACAATGTTTTCTAGACTTCTCAGGTCACAGGATTTACCCAGGCGTTTGTTAAGTATATAAATTCCTAGGCCCCATCCTAGTCCTTCTGAACCAGAATCACTAGATATGGAGTCAAGGAATCTGTGTTTTGAGTAAACACCCTGGGTGATTGTTTCCAGCTAGGACATTTGTGAATAGTGATCGACTGCCAGGGTCACCTTCCTGTGAGTTAAAATACTCCGTTTCTTAACCCCCTCCCTTAAAGAGGCTGATCTAGTAGGTTTGGGGTGAGGTCCCCAAATCTGTGTTTAATCAAAAGGCCATGTGACTCTCATGATAAAGTTTGAGACACACTGACCCAGGGGTTACTCTCAGGTCAATAACCATAGCTGACTTTTGTTTGCTCTTCTGTGAAGTTCATATATATAGATATAAATTTATATATATATGTATGGCTCAGAAATCAGGGATAATTAGCAAAGAGTCGGACACGACTGAGCGACTGAACTGAACTGAAACTCCTGCCGCCTCTTATTTTCTCCTCTGTGTTTTTCTTTCACTAAATGTCTATTGGGAATCCATCTGGGGCCTGTTTTTCTGGAAGGCACAGGGGACACACGCATCCTAGGAGGCTGGGGACTTCGGCTCCAGTGGATGAGTAGGTTGTAGTGAGGAAGTAGGAAACCAAAGGAAGAGGGGCCCTTTCAGGCAGTGTCACAGCTCTGAAAGACACCAGTGGGTGTTATGATAGACAGTAAGGAAGAAGGGAGTGGCTGGTTTGGATTAGACTGGTGATTGTCAAAGTGGGGATCCCAGATCAGCAGGCTCTGCATCACCTGGGAACTTGATAGAGATGCTAAGTCTTGGGTTCTTCTCCAGGCTCTGGGGGAGGCTTGTGAAGGAGCGGGAGGTGGGCAGGGGCCGGGTCAGCCAGGCTTGGGCCTTGAAGGCCAGCTATGGTAAGACATGTAGATTTAGAAACCATGAACCAATATGTGTTTCAACAGGACCTCTCTGGTTGCTGTGTGGAGATTGCAAGGGAGCAAGACTGCAGGCCAGGGGGTCTGAGGAGAGACCACTGCAGGGCCCTGAAAGGAGCAGGGGTGCCTGGGACTAGGACAGAGAAGCCCATCCTTATTTTCATTGTCTTCTTTTCTCTGTCCTCCCACGGGAACCTCTGTAGATACGTCATTGCTCGTTGCCTTCCCTTTCCCCGAGAAAGTTCAGTCCCATAGATATATTGTGCATGTCTGTGGACCGTGGTCTTTGCAGGGCCACAGACCAGGTGGTGCCAGTGGTAAAGAATCCGCCTGCCAGTGCAGGAGACGCAGGACACTCTGGTTCAGTCCCTGGGTAGGGAAGATCCCTTGGAGGAGGAAATGGCAACCTACTCCAGTATGCTTGCTGGGAGAATCCCATGGACAGAGGAACCTGGCAGGCTTACAGTCCATAGGGTTGCAAACAGTCAGACATGACCAAGTATCTGAGCACATAAATATGCTCAGATGTAATAGCTAAGGGTTTTTTCCTGCCTCCTGAGAGAGAGTTTTACCTTTCTGTGGATGATATTGACCCACTGATGATGGAAGGACTAAGGTGATAACTGAAGATGGAGAAACATATGCAGCTTTGAATGTCTTGCGTATTTTAAAGCTAAAGATGCCAGGACTTGCTGAAGGATGGGATTTAGGAGGGAGAGAAGAATCAAGAAGATTCTTGAAGTTTGGGGTTGAGCAGTTAAGTAAACGGAGACATTTGCTGAGATATGAAAAACTGGCCTGATCAGGTCTACCTGCTAAGTTCCATAGTCACAGACCCAGTGTCCAGGAGGAAACCCCCTGTTGCTACCAGGTACCAGTCTGACCAGACAGCGAACTGACTATCACAAACCCTGTCTCAAACTAGGGGAAACTTCCGGTGGCCCCCACATTTGAGAGAAGAGCAGTGTTCTCCTTTGTGCTTCACAGATGGCTCATTTCCTGCTGTATACCTGTGGTCTTGTGATTGATAATAAGAAACATATATTTGGTCTTCATCCCAGCCCTGGCACTGAGCTCCTAAGACCTTTGGAATTTCCTAAGTGGTGAGAGCAATAAAGGTGTCTTTTGTTATGCTAATGAAGCAACTTTTGGAAAGCACTTAAAAGTGGGGGCTGGCTGCCAGGGGAACCAACTCTGTGATTGGAGGTTGGGATCTTGAAAATTAAAAACTTAGAGGTTCCTCTGTAGGGGACTTATCGTGCTGACTTTTTAAATTTTATGTATTTAAAAAAATGTTAATTAATTTATTTTGTCTGCATTGGACCTTAGTTGCAGTCCTGGGCTTCTCTCTAGTTGTGTCGTGGGCTTAGTGGCCCTGTGGCAAAGGGGATCTTAGTTCCCCATCAGGGACTGAACCCGAGTGCTTGGCATTGTGAGGCAGATTCTTAACCAGTGGACCACCAGGGAATTCCCACGTACTGAGTTGTTAAAAAATCATTTTTATTTTTTAATTTGAAGTGTGTTAGTCACTCAGCCATGTCTGACTCTTTGTGACCCTGTGGACTGTAGCCCACCAGGCTCCTCTGTCCATGGAATTCTCCAGACAAGAATACTGGAGTAGGTTGCCATGCCCTTCTCCAGGGGATTTTCCCAACCCAGGGATCAAACCGGGGTCCCCTGCATTGCAGGCAGATTCTTTACCATCTGAGTCACCAGGTGAAGTATGGTTGATTTATAATGTTGTGTTTTAGTTGTACAGCGAAGTGATTCAGTATATATATATATATAGGTTTCCCTGGTGGCTCAGAAAAGAACCTGCCTGCCAATGCAGGAAATGAGGATTCAGGGTCCAGTCCCTGGGTTGGAAAGATCCCACGGAGGAGGAAGTGGCAACCCACTCCAGTATTCTTGCCTGGGAAATCCCATGGACGGAGCAGACTGACGGGCTACACGGGATCAGAAAGTCGGCATGACTTAGCAGCTAAACACCACCAACTACTATATATATATTTTCTTTTTCAGATTCGTTTTCCTTATCGATTATTTTTGAACTAAGGCCACCGCATGCTGGTTAGTGGACTCAGGACATAAGCACATACCTTACCCAGCAACTCTGTGTGGATGAATGCAGGTGACCTGAGGGGTTATATGAGGAAATTGAGGTTCAGAGAGGTTAAGGAACTAGCTAGCCCCCAGGTCACACCGATAGAACCTGGTTGGTTTGATGTCACCCAGAGCCCAGGCCCACAGTCATGAGGCTGAGTTCTTACAGGTGCCGGAAAAGATTTGTGTCGTGGTCTCCATAATTAGAAAGCAAACCCCAGTCTGTTTTAAAGAAGGTCAGTTCTCAGACCCAGAAAAGAGAAAAAGCATAAACGATCTGATCAGTTTTATGAGCAGCGGCCGAGGGCCGGCGCTTCATTCCCGGGACCATGTTTCCTAAAGCAGTGGATTCTGTTCCTTTAAATGAAGCTTTGTGAAGTCCTGGATTCCGGATCCTGTAGCAGGCTCGGGCCAAGGCAGGGTGTGTCGGGCAGGGCGGGTGCGGCCCTCCAACTTCTGACTCACTGTTTATCTCTGGCAGGATGTAAACACGGGGAGGAGAGAGGGAGGGAGGAAGGAGGGAGCTCTAGACTTCTGACCCTGACTGGGAAGGAAGGTGGTGTGCTGAGTTAGGAGAGTGTCTGCTCTTCTGGTTTCAGCCCAGAACCTTTAAGGAGTGAAGAATAGTGCTGTTCCATTCTGAAACAGTACTTGGAAAACAAAGGAAATTTGAAAGTAGAGGGGGAAAAAGAAATCACCACCTACAGACAACTCTTCTTAAAATATTAGTGTTTCCCTCAGAGTTCTCTGTTTATTTCTAGTTCTTCATTGATTGTGATAGCTCTGTACTATATATACATTTTATATATCATTCAGCTCAGTCGCTCAGTCGTGTCTGACTCTTTGAGACCCCATGGACTGCAGCACGCCAGGCCTCCCTGTCCATCACCAACTCCCGGAAGTTGCTCAAACTCACGTTCATTGACTCAGTGATGCCATCCAACCACCTCATCCTCTGTCGTCCCCTTTTCCTCCTGCCTTCAATCTTTCCCAGCATCAGGGTCTTTTCCAATGAGTCAGTTTAAAAAATTATAACTATGAAATATATACAATAATAAATTATATATTTAAATATAAAAATATTTAAACATGTTAATATAAATGTTATATAAATGTATAATATATTTGGATAATTAATAAGCTATTTTTACAGCAATTTTACCGAAAAACAATGGTACAGAGAATTTCCTGAAGCCATTCCTTCTCTGTACAGTTCAGTTCAGTTCAGTTCAGTCGCTCAGTCGTGTCTGACTCTGCGACCCCGTGAATTGCATGCCAGGCCTCCCTGTCCATCACCAACAGTTCCTGCTTATTATTAGGATTTTGCATTAGTGTGGTACATTTGCTACAGTTAATGAACCAGTGTTGATAATTATGAACTAAAATCTGTACTTCCCATTAAGGTTCACTCTTTGTATTATACACTGCCATGTGTTCACCATTATAATACCGTACAGGATGGTTTCCCAGCCTTAAACATCTCCTGGGTTCCGCTTATTCACCCCTTCCTCCCTCTTTCCTTTCCTCCCTCCCCTGGCAAGCACCAGTATTTTGGGTCTCTGTAGTTTCTTTTTTTCCCTATTACCTTTATTTTATCGGTATAAAATGCATACTATTTGAGTGTGTAAATCTGAGCTTGATGAGTATTTGCACTCCTATGCACCTGTAATCCGGAGAAGGCAATGGCACCCCACTCCAGTACTCTTGCCTGGAAACTCCCGTGGATGAAGGAGCCTGGTGGGCTGCAGTCCATGGGGTCGCTGAGTCAGACATGGCTGAGCGACTTCACTTTCACTTTTCACTTTCATGCATTGGAGAAGGAAATGGCGATCCACTCCAGTGTTCTTGCCCGGAGAATCCCAGGGATGGTGGAGCCCGATGGGCTGCCGTCTGTGGGATCGCAGAGTCGGACACGACTGAAGTGACTTAGCAGCAGCAGCCGCACCTGTAATCACACTCAGATCTGTTTCCAACACCCCAGAACATTCATTCACGTCACTTCCCAGTCAGTACTCTGTCCTAGAATAACTTCTTCCACTGGTGACTAGTTTTGCCAGTTCTTGAGCATCGTATAAATGGTATTGAACAGTATGTATACTTTGGTATCCGGTTTCTTTTACACATTGCTACTTATTGATTTTCTAAAACCGCTTTTATTGTGGTTTAAAAAGTCAAAGCGTTCCATTTACTGTCTTAACCAATGTAGTGTTTAGTAGTACCATTCAGTAGTGTTAAGTATAACACGTGTTATAGTTTCTTAGTTTCTTAAGGTCGAAACAGGTCATTTCTTTGAATCTTCCTTTTTTAGTATAGGTGTTTGAGTGTCTTAAAAGCCACTCTAAGTGCTTTAACTGTATCTGACACATTTTGATATTTGAGTTTTCATTTTGTTCAAATACTTTCTAATGTATCAATTTCATTTCTTCTTTGACTCATAGGCTATTTAGAAGTGTATTATTTAATTTCCAAGTAGTTGGGGATTTTCCAGTTACCTTTCTGTAATTGATTTCTCATATAATTCCATTGTAACCAGATAATATACTTTGAATAATTTAAATCTTTTAAAATTTATTGAGATTTTTTAAAATGTGTAGAATATCATCTGTCTTATAAATGTTTCACCTAACACTTGAAAATAATTAATTCTGCCACTATTGACTAGTGTTTAATAAATGTCAGAGAGTCAAGTTGGTTGTAATAGTTGTTCCAGTCTTCTGTATCTGTGCTGATTGTTGTATCTCTTCTGTCAATTATTGAGAAAAGTGTGTGGAACTATTACCTTTTAATTGTGGATTTGTTCATTTCTCCTTTTATCAGTTTTTGTGTTATGTGCTTTGAAGTTCGGTTATTTGGTAGATAAACTTTCAGAATGGTTACATCCTCTTAATGAATTGACCTCTTTTTCATTTAATCTTTTTTCCATTTGGTAATGTTTTTGCTCTAAAATTGACTTTGATGTAATATAGAGACAACAGTTTTCTATTGATTGGTGTTTTCATGCTTTATCTCCCCCCCCTTCATTTTCTGACTCTTAACAGATTTGTGCTTGTTAAGCAAAGTTTGAAGTGCCTTTTTTGTAGCCAGCATATAAGTTGGATCTTGCTTTTTCGGTGCACTCTGAATATCTCCAACTTTTGACTGGAGTGCTTATAACATTTACATTTAACATGACTTATTAATATGGTTGGTTTAAATCTACAGTCCTATTGTTTTCTCTGTCCATCTCTTGTTTGGTTCATTTTCCCTCCTTTTTGGCCTTTTAAAAAATTCTATTATTTTTACGATTCTCCTTTACTTCCCTTTAGATTTGTTAGCTACAGAATTTGTGTTATCTTAAGTGGTTGCTTCAGGATCTATAATATGTGTCTTTAATGGATCACAATCTACTATTAAGTGGTGTTGCATCTTTCACATGTGTTAGAAGCATCTTGCAAAAGTATACTTGGTTTCTCCTCTTTTGGCCTTTGTGCTATGGTTATTGTTGATGGACATTTTACTCCTACTGTTGTGTTACAAATCCTACAATATATGTTATTTTTGCTTTACATAGTCAGTTATCTTTTAAGAGCTGCTTAAATAATAAGGAAAATTGACCTTACATTTACCTGCATAGTTAGCATTTCTGGTGCTCTTTATTCTTTTACGTAAATACTGATGGCCATCTGGTATTATTTTCTTTCGATTTAAGGGACTACCTTCAATATTTCTTGAAATACTGATCTGCTGGTGTTGAATTCTTTTAGCTTCTGTATGTCTGAAAAAAACTTTATTTCATCTATGTTTTAGAAATTTATTTTAACTGGACAAAGAGTTACAAGTAGATTTTTTTTTTTTTTTCCTTTTATTGCTTGAAAGATATTACTCCATTGTACTGTAGCTTGCATTGTTTCCAACCAAAATCTGATGTCATCCTTAAGTCTGTTCTTCTATCTTTTTTTCCCACACTGACTGACTTTATCATATTTTAGTTTTTCACTGTTTTTAAGGAATTTGGTTATGATATGTCTCGGTATAAGTGTCTTCTTATTTTTTATGCTTGAAATTATTAATAGATTTGTGGGTCTGTGGGTTTACAGTTTGCATCATATTTGGAAATTTTGCAGTCATTATTTCTTCAAGTTTTTTTTTTTTTTTTAATCTCCTTGTCACCTGGAACTCCAACTACACATACCTCCAGCTGCTTGAAGTTGTACTACAGTTCCCTGATAATCTGAATCTGTTCTTTTTCTTTTTTTCAAGTCTTTTTCTCTTTGTGTTTCATTTTGGGAGAATTTCTATTGCTATGTCTCCAAGTTCACTACTTTTCTCTGTAATGACTAATCTGTTTTTAATCCATCCCAGTGTGTTTTTCATTTCAGGAACTGTATTTTTCACCTCTAGAAGTTTGATTTAGGTCTTTTTTATATTAATATTATCCATGTCTGTACTTAACACTCTAGCATCCAATAACACTCAATGTCCAATTCATAACACATGTACTTTTCTCTAGCATCCTGAACATATGTACTACAGTTATATTACCTTTAAAAAGTCTTTGTATACTAATTCTGTTATTTGCACAATTTCTGGGTTGGCTTTGATGAATTGAGTTTTCAATATGGGTCTATTTTCCTGCTTCTTTGAATGCCAGACACTGTGGACTTTATACTTCCAGGCTCTGGATATTTTTGAATTCCTGTAAATATTCTTGAACTCTGCTCTGGGATGCAGTTATTTGGAACAGCTTAATCTTTTGGGGTTTTGCTTTTAAGCTTTGTTAGGAGGGACTAGAGCAGTGTTGATTTTCTCCACTACTGAGGCAAGACCCTTCTTAGTACTCTAACAGATGTCCCATCAGTTATGAAGTTTTCCACCCTGGTTGGTAGGAATGGGAACTATTCCCAGCCCTGTATTAGCTTTAAGGATTCTCTCTTATAAACCTTGCAGGCAGTTGGTACCTAGTCTCATGTGGTTTCCATACATATACACGCCAATCGGTATTTAGTGTGTCTCTGGAGTTCTCTTTTTGTGCAGCTTTGGCGTCTTGGTAATTTGTCTTGGGAACGCTAGATGCCTTGGTCACTGCTGACGTCCAGCTTCATCTCCTTAAGTCACGGAGGCTAACTGGCTCAAGCTGGGGTCCCCTACCCTGGGACAGTCTGCAGGCCATAAGCTGAGGCAATAGCAGGGCTTACTCTGCTCCTTCCTATCTCCAGGGATCCCTACCCTTTATCTCCCATGACTCTGAAAGAAGCCAACCTCCTATCAGCCCAAACCCCTGTTAGTTAATAATTCTTTATGTGACATTCTCCAACCCTGGCTCCCTGAAAACTTTGGAAAATCTACTGTATCAAATTTCTTTCTTTAAATGGAAATGCAGGAAAAAAACACCTGGCATTTATTTTGGGAGCAGTGGGGAGTCCTTCTAGAAAAAAATAATAATAAGAGAGAGGATGCCAGGAGCAAGAGTTGTTTCTTTTTTCTCTTCAAGAGCAGCTTGTATCGCAGACACTTGCTGTCTCTTTTGTCTTTTTTACAGCCTCAAATGCCAACTTTGACAGCAGTTAATCTTCCAAAATGCATCACTGCTGCTGTGTTAGAGCCGGGAAGGAGCCTAGGATGGTCTTTATGTCTTTGACATTGAACCAGCTTGGCCCCCACTAATGTTGACTCATCACCCCTGACCTGCCCCCCTGCCGTGTAGACCAATGGGATTACAGAGAGACACATCTCAGCAAAATGGCTTGTGGCTGGGGATTGTTCTAACAAGAAATCCTTAGTCACGTTTTTGAACTCAGTCGCACACAGGCAACGTTGGTAATATCTTCTTTTTCAGAGGGTGGCCCAAATTCCCTGAAGGATTTTTCAGTCATCAAGAGAAAACTGCATTATGTTCCCTGATGTTGTACTTTGTTGGCTAAGGGAGGAAAATTTTTCTAAAATATGTTAGGAGCCTTATCAAGAAGGAATATAACAAAAATATGTTTACCACTATTTCTTATTCAAAATACCCTTGTGGTATCAAAATAAATACCCCATAATCTAATCATATGGGCAAAACCATCATTTGCATTTTTCCCAAGGATGACTAGTAGGATTTAACTTGCAGTTCAGGAGATCTTCATGTTCTCAGTTAAATATTCTGCCCACTTTCTTGATTTGTGCTTATTAGAGTTTTAAAAATCTTTTTTTTATTGTGCATAAAAATAAATATCTGTAAGAAAGCAAAACTATGGTTACCAAAGAGTACAGTGGAGGCTGGGCAGGGTGGTGGAAATAAATTGGGAATTTGAGATTAACATATATACACTACCATATATAAAGTAAGTAAATCACAAGGACCTTCTATGTAGCACAAGGAACTCTAGTCAATATCTTGTAATAACCTATAATGGAAAAGAATCTGAAAAGGAATATATGTGCTGTGCTCTGCATAGTCTCTCAGGCGTATCCGACTCTGTGACCCCATGGACTGTAGCCCGCCAGGGTCTTCTGTCTATGGGAGTCTCCAGGCAAGGATACTGGAGTGGGTTGCTATGCATTCCTCCATGGGATCTTCCCAACCCAGGGTTCAAATCCAGGTCTCCCACATTGCAGTCGGATTCATCATCTGAGCCATCAGGGAAGCCATATATATTTATATATAAATATGCATAAGACAAAAAACTACCTGTATACAGCATTAAAGACATTTACTGACTCATTGTGAATAACAGTTATGGAAATTTCACTTTGTGATCACATCTTACTAATTTTATCCAATAAATATCTTATTAGATTAAAAACTAACAAATAAAGCCCCAGATATCTCCTCTGATGGGACTGTAGTTTTATTTTTGATGTTTGATTGTTAAGAAGCATTCAAATGACTAGAAATAATTATTATGCCATAAATGTATTTAAGTGAATTTCTGTTTTCTTGTGCTAATATCTACATACATTTGAAGTACAGTGACAGACAGAAGGAAGAGACACAGAATTCATTCCAGCTGCAAGGAAGGCTTGTGGGTCACACTTCAAGCCCAGCACTGAAGCTGGGGCCACACAACTGGGTCAGCCCCACATGAGGGGTGCTGAGAAAAATCACTGACAAGACAGTTCTTTAACTTTCTTTGGAATTCAGTTGCCTGTATCCACCTCCACTATGCTGGATAATAGAGTTCATGAGTGTGCCAACACATCGACCTTTCAGTTCAGTTCAGTTCAGTTGCTCAGTTGTGTCCGACTCTTTGTGACCCCATGGACTGCAGCACACCAGGCCTCCCTGTCCATCACCAACTCCCGGAATTTACTCACATTCATGTCCGTCGAGTCGGTGATGCCATCCAACCATCTCATCCTCTGTCATCCCCTTCTCCTCCCGCCTTCAGTCTTTCCCAGCAACAGGGTCTTTTCAAATGAGTCAGTTCTTCGAATTGGATAATGGAGTCTCATGAGTGTGCCAACACGTTGACCTTGAAATCATATAAAAGTTCACGTGGCAAAGTGTAGGCTAAATATTAAGAATGCTTTGGTATTTTATCCACCCTCTCACATACCTGTTTCTCCCCAATAATGTTTTAGAACCTACCAATATTTTCCTTTCATCTATTGGTTGAATTGCCCAAGCATTGTGATCTTTCTTTTTTCTAACACAGAATGAGCACAGAAAAGAGTTAAAACTACATTTAAAATGTATAGTTGAGTCTGATGGGGCTGCCAAGGTCAGCAGGCTCCCTGGCATCCATGTAGGGAGTGTTGTTCAGATAAGTCAGGACCGTGAATGTGGATCTGACCTAATTTGCTAGGATCACAAAGAAGTTGCTGAAGAGGTGCCTTTCTCTGTGAAATACCATGTTATGGTTGTTAAAGCATGGCGGTTGTCATTGCCTTATTAACTTGAGAGTTCTTTGCACAGATCACTCAGAATGTAAATTTCTTCTCTGAAGTCTCTGGAATGGTGATCCATACCCACAGTTCAGGAGTCAACCTAAGTGAGCAGTTATGGTGTCAGTTAAAAAAAAATTTTTTTTCACTTATCTATTCATCCCGTTGTCAACTGAAAAAAAAAAAAAGCACAGTGTGAGAGTTGTGAGTTAAGTTTTATTGGGGGCAAATGAGGGCTATAGGCTGGGAGACAGCATTTCAGAGAACTCTGAGGAACTGCTCCAAAGAGGTAGGAGGAAAGTCAGTGTTATATATGATTTCAGTGAAGGGGGTACATGCAGTCAAGCACACATCTTGGTAGAAGCTTGCTGCTAGTCATGAGAAGATGTCTCCATTAATGATTTTAGTCCTTTTCTAGATATGTGAGTGAAAAAACTGGTTTAAAACTCAACATTCAAAAAACAAATATCATGGCATCCGGTCTCATTGATGGGGAAAAAAGTGGAAACAGTGGCAGATTTTATTTTCTTGGGCTCCAAAATCACTACAGACAGTGACTGCAGCCACAAAATTAAAAGGCACTTGCTCCTTGGAAGGAAAGCTACAACAAACCTAGATGACATATTAAAAAGCAGAGACATTACTTTGCCGACAAAGGCCTGTATAGTCAAAGCTATGGTTTTTCCAGTAGTCATGTACGGACATGAGAGCTGGACAATAAAGGCGGCTCAGTGCTGAAGAATTGATGCTTTTGAACTGTGGTGTTGAGAAGGAGTCTTGAGAGTCCCTTGGACTGTGAGGAGATCAAACCAGTCAATCCTAAAGGAAATCCGTCCTGAATATTCATTGGAAGGACTGATGCTGAAGTTGAAACTCCAATACTTTGGCCACCTGATGCAAAGAGCTGACTCATTGCGAAAGACCCTGATGCTGGAAAAGATTGAAGGCAGGAGAAGGGGACAACAGAGGATGAGATGGTTGGATGGCATCACTAACTCGATGGACATGAGTTTGAGCAAGCTCAGGGAGATAGTGAAGGACAGGGAAGCCTGGAGTGCTGAGTCCATGGGGTCGCAAAGAGTTAGACATGACTGAGCAACTGAAAAACAACCTATCCATCCATTCATGCACACATCCATCCATCGATCCATCCATTGCCACATTCATATATTCAATGTTTGCTATATGCCAAGCACCAGAGACATCATACTTAAAAGAGGCAAGACCCAGTCTCCGTCGTACTCCAGAGGGAGAAAGGGTCATCCTTCTTGATGGCAGCCGTGACTAGTGCCGTCACTCGGCGGGGCTGTCGAAGGAGATATGATCCCAGAGGCCAGGCCAGGGAGGCTGCGTTGAGAAGTGGAGATTGGGTCTGAGATTCTCAGGGAGAAGCAGGAGCGTGCCAGCTCCAGGAAGATGCAGGGATGGGGAGCTCTGTGTGGAATGCTGCGGGAAAGGCAGGCTGGGGACACAGATGGCTGCAAACTGAAGTCATCACCGGAGGGTCTTCCCACGAGGGTGACAGGATCAGGCTTTCATGTCTACGCCGTAGTTCTGGCTGCAGCCTGGAGAACAGAGTGCAGGAGCCCGAGTGGGTGGGAGAAGAGTTTGATGCCCTGGTCCAGGAGAGGCGAGGCCAGCAAGTACTAGGCAGCCAGAGGCGGCGGGAGCCTGGAGCCCGGCGGGGCTTGGTCTCACTTTGTACCAGGAGTTCTCCGTGTGACCCGGGTCTGGTCTGGAAGCTCTGTGTGGATATTTTTTCCTTTGTGTATTGAGGGGCGGGGCGACATCCACTCTGCCTGGCTACTGTGTGAATTAAATGTCATCAGAACTGAAAAGTGCTTAGCGTGGGCTTGGCCTTAGTAAATACTCAGGATGTGGCAGCTGTCCATCTTGGCGATTTTGCTTTATGGTTTTGCTGGTTCCCTTGAAGCCTGGCAGTGCAGAGACTGTGCTTGTTTTTCCCCAGCCAGTCTCCTTCCTCTTCTCAAGCATTCCTAGTTGGCTTGAGTGTGCGTCTTCGGAACTACGCCTTAGGAACCCATCTGGATGTGATTGTCTCCAGCTCGGGTGGTGGGGAGGGCCTTCTCTGCATCTTCATCATCTGCTCAGCCCTTTGCTGCAGCGAATCAGCCCTCCTCCCAGGTCTCTGCGCTCCGTGCCTCTCCCTTTGTTGGCGGGGGGCATCAGGGCTGCACCGGGGAGGCTGTGGTCTCTATGCTCTGCCCTCCTCAGCTCAAAGGCAGTGCCCCCCCTCCTTTGGGCTGAGAGCCTTGCATTTAGAACACGCTGCCCAGCCCACAAGAGCTCGCCTTTAGATTCTGAGCTGAACCTCCATCCTACACATTTTTTATTCCATTTTGAAGCACAAAAGGACATTGTGCAAGCTCCAATTAATACAGGGCCCTTACAGATCACTTTGTAGAATTTTTCCTGCCCTTGGGCAAATCTCCTCCTGGTGAGTGACTTTAATCTGGTTTAAAAATTGGCTTCTGATGGGCAATCACAGAGATTACAGGTGCTCAGTTCAGGTGAAAGAGAGCCAAGACTGGGTCTTTATTTTGAAGGGAGTCCGTGTTCACACTCTGGGGGGTGTATTCCTGGTTGCTCTCTTATAAGACCCTCAGGTCTTCAAGGTGCCCCAGTGGAGTGAATTTATCATCCTGTCCCCAGACGGTCATGACTTCAGGCAGCCTGAAGGTAAGTCACACACTCTCCTGAGTTGGCCACTGCTCTCAGAGGCAGATCAGTAAAGCCGCTTTGTTCTTTTGTTGCCAGCGCAGAGGGAGCTGTGTTCTGTGCTTCTTGAACAAGCAGACGTCAGTAGGAATTCTTCATTTCTGAATTACATGCTGTTAATCTCATTAGCTACTAAACGATTTGACCCCCTACTTAATGAGTGGAACACAATTAAGCATAAAGTGCCTATTAAAAGGAAAATAGGTTCACGAGTACAGAGTTGCTGGTTCTGGAACAATCCGTTGAATTTGAGAAATCCTGCTCTGCAGAGGTCATGTCAAGGAATGTTACCTGCAATTCTAGTGGTTTCACCCCTGTCCATCAGCACAAGGCCAGGACTCTCCATGGGCACGTCTGTCCTAGTGACCACTTGGGGATTGGAGGGATTCATGTAACTTAACCCTCAGAGGAGGCAATGGCACCCCACTCCAGTACTCTTGCCTGGAAAATCCCATGGATGGAGGAGCCTGGTAGGCTGCAGTACATGGGGTCGCTAAGAGTCAGACAGGACTGAGTGACTTCACTTTCACTTTTCACTTTCATGCACTGGAAAAGGACATGGCAACCCACTCCAGTGTTCTTGCCTGGAGAATCCCAGGGACGGGGGAGCCTGGTGGGCTGCTGTCTTTGGGGTCACACAGAGTCGGACACGACTGAAGCAACTTAGCAGCACCAGCAACCCTCTTTAGTTTTCTCTTCCTTGCTCTTGTGAGCCCTGCTTTTTGTCTCAAAATGCTAATCTCATTGAGACAGTAGCCAACTCTCTCTCGGGTCCATCTGAAATATTTTCAGTGTCATATGTGCAGAGACATTACTTTACCATTAAGGTCCATCTAGTCAAAGCTATGGTTTTTCCAGTAGTCATGTATGGGTGTGAGAGTTGGACTATCAAGAAAGCTGAACCCTGAAGAATTGATGCTTTTGAACTGTGGTGTTGGAGAAGACTCAGATGAGTGCAATTGTGCGGTAATTGGAGCATTCTTTTGCATTGCCTTTCTTTGGAATTGGAATGAAAACTGACCTTTTCCAGTCCTGTGGCCACTGCTGAGTTTTCCCAATTTGCTGGCTAGACCATTCAGGTATGACCTAAATCAAATCCCTTATGATTATACAGTGGAAGTGAGGAATAGATTTAAGGGCCTAGATCTGATAGATAGAGTGCCTGAAGAACTATAGCTTAGCCAACAGACACGTGTTTCTTGTGACTCTGGAAGCTAGAAATCTACTATCAAGGTGCCAGCAGATTTGAAATCTGCGGAGGACCCATTTCCTAGTTCATAGGTGGATGCCTTCTCTGGGAGTCCTCACATGGCAAAAGGGTCAAGGGAACTCTCTGGGGATCTCTTTTCAGTTCAGTTTGGTCCCTCAGTCATGTCTGACTCTGCGACCCCATGAACCCCAGCACGCCACGCTTCCCTGTCCATCACCAACTGCCGGAGTCTACCCAAACCCACGTCCATTGAGTTGGTGATGCCATCCAACCATCTCATCCTCTGTCGTCCCCTTCTCCTTCTGCCCTCAATCTTTCCCAACATCTCTTTTATAAGGGCAGTAATCCCTTCATGGGGGCTGCACCCTCATGACTTAATCACCTTCCAAAGACCCTCCTTTCCTAATACCATTGAAAGGGTTAATAGGTAGCAAGGCCAGAGGTCCCCAAGTGGCGGGAGGAAATAAACTGCAAGTGGCAGACGTTTTCCCCCCTTCTCTGTTGAGGACACCCGGTTCTGCCTGAACTTAAACTTTTTTTCAAACCTTGAGATAACCAATGCGTTTTTCTTATAGAAGTGTTTTTCTTGAGCTATGTTAATGAAACTATGTATTTGCTTTAAAATTTGTCTTTCTTCAAACCAGTTTGCCTAAGATGAACCTTTTTTTTCTTTTCTCAGACCTTGGGCTGATAATGGCTCAGCAGACCAGTATCTGTGTCAGTTGTTTTGCGGCCAGGGATGACACACCTTGTGCCATTCTATCTCAGAAACGTATAATGTGGGAGAGGGGCCTGGTACAACGCCCTCAGCCCTGGGGGGGGCTCTCTTGTCTGATTAACAGCTTGCTAACAGACATAAAACATCTTGCTAAAAACTAGCAAGCAGGCACTCTTTCTGTCCCCTTCTGATGTCTATGTCAGAAGTTTTCCCTATCTCTATTATGCCTTAATAATAAAACGTTGCTACACAAAAGCTCCTTGTAGTCAAGCCTCGTCTCTGGCCCCGGACTGAATTCTCCTTCGGAGGCCACGAATCCCAGTGTAGCACATGGCTTACAACCTCAACCTTTCACCATCATCTTGAGCATTAAGTTTTCAACATATGAATTTTGGGAGACACAAACATTCAGTCTCCCTCCTTAAAAGTTTTTGCTTTTGGAGGCATAGAATGAATAAGAAGATCATGGTCTGTCAGATTCAAGCTTAACCCCTCTGTTCTCAGGGTTCTCCTCTGCAAAATGGCAGTAGTAATATTCACCTCGCAAGGCTATTGGTAGGGTTAAATGAGGGTTAAATGAGATAATCCATGTAAAGCACTGATGTTCAGTAAATTTCATCCATTTTCCAAGTATTTTCCCAACTTTTCATTTTGGAAAATTTGAAACCTTAAAAATGTTGAAAGGATAGTAGAATAATATCCAGTATACCCATTGGAGTAGTTTGTTCACAGTGCCATAGAGAAACCCACAGACCGGGTAGCTTCAACAACAGAATTTTGTTTTTTCACAGTTCCAGAGGCTGGGATTTCAAGGTTAGGGTGCCGGCAGAGGTGGCTTCTGGTGAGACCTTTCTTCCTGGTTTGCAGATGGCAGCTTCCTGCTGTGTCTGCTAAGGCCTCTTTGTATGAGTAACTCCTGGTGTCCCCCTTCTTCTTACAGGGACTTCAGTTCTCCTAGATTAGCGCCCCGCTTTTATGACCTCACTTACATTTAATTACCTTCTTAAAGGCCCTATGTCCACATATATAGTCACATTATGGATTAAAACTTCAATATGGATTTTCAGGGGGACACAGTTCAGTCCATAATTGTTGCTTTTGTTCAGTCACTAAGTCACATCCAACTGTTTGTGACCTCACAGCATGCCAGGCAGGCTTCCCTGTCCTTCACTATCTCCCAGACTGCTCAGACTCCTATCCATTGTGTTGATGATGCCATCCAACCATCTCATTCTCTGTCGTCCCCTTCTCCTCCTGCTTTCAATCTTACCCAGCATCAGGGTCTTTTCCAGTGAGTTGGCTCTTTGCATCAAGTGGCCAAAGTATTGGAGCTTCAGCTTTAGTATCAGTCCTTCCAATGAATATTCAGGGTTGATTTCCTTTAGGATTGATTGGTTTGATCTCCTTGGTATTTAATTTCCCTATTCACTACTGACCAGCATGGAAAACCTCAGACTGAATGTTTGAGATTCTCTGCTTTGATTTTTGGAGAAAGTCATGGTTATGGGTGTGGTGGGATGGGGAGGGGACTCTCTTCATGGGGAGGATGAGCCGCATGAGGATGGTGTGTTACGTCCTTTAGTGGGAGAGGGGTGGGGCGATTCTGCCTGTGCTTTACCCTCTCCTTGCCATCCATGAGAACTGATGAAACATTAAATGTTTTTGTTGTTGGCAGCATCTGGCATGGAGGTTCCAGCTCTGCTTCTGAGGGTGCTGCCACTCCAGACCCCTGCCTCGTGTCCCCAGAGGTGACTGAGCCGAGAGAGCACCCACAGGCAGCCAGGGGCCCAGAAGATTCTCCACGTCCCAGCGCACCAGAGCCCCAGGAGTGGGAGAGTCCCTCGTCCTCCACGCGCTTTGCTGAGGGCCCCCCGGAAGGTTGCTTGGCAAGCCTAGAAGAGGAACCTGAAGGTTGGCCCCTGGTTCAACACCCACGGAGGGAACTTTCTCCAAATGGCCCAAGAGAGGCCCCAGCAGTCTCTGTCCCTCAGGACAACAACTTGACTCAGCGTAAGGTGGTTTCTGTCATCCCCAGTGCTGGAGGAGAGACAGGCTCGAAGGAAGGAGAAGGGCAGAGACTGTCTTCCTCCAGCTCCACTGACCAGTTGGCAGGAATTCCACCAACTGCTCCTCCAGAGCCAATGAAGGTGCAGCTGCATGGAGAGGATGCCCCTCCTGGTGATTTCAAGTCCCAAGGGCAAGAGGCTGCAGCTGGCTTACCACGGCCAGAGTCCCGGCAGGGAACCCCCAAGGCCCCTGCTGCCCACCTAGGCCAGGAGAGCTCAGCCAGCCTGGAGGAGCCTCCCCTAAAACCCGAGATCTCAACCTCGCAAGAGCCAGCCCCCGAATGCCCAATGGAGGGGCCACCTCAGGATTTCACCGATGACGTGGGATTCCTCGGGGCCTGCCCTCCCACTGGGACCAGTTCAGGGGCCACCCAAGAAGCCAAAGCGAAGGCCGATTTCCAGGAAAGCTGCCAGCAGCCGATGGGAGCACTCCCGCCCACAGGGCTGCCCTGGGATTCACCGGGTCCTGCCCTGGCGCCGGGGGACGAGGGCTCTTGGGAGGAGACTCTGGGTGCCCTTGATGCTCAGGGTCACTCGCAGATTGGGAGCCAAGATGCTGAGCCTGGTCAAGTCACCTGGGCAGCAACAGGTGACCAGCCCGAGGGAATTTTGTTCATGAGCCCTGAGCCTGCCCCACACGCCGCAACTGAGGATGTGGGTCCAGCTTCAAGCCTCCCCTCCCAGCCAGCTGCTCTGGAAGGGTTAATAGGTAGCAAGGCCAGAGGTCCCCAAGTGGCGGGAGGAAATAAACTGCAAGTGGCAGACGTTTTCCCCCCTTCTCTGTTGAGGACACCCGGTTCTGCCTGAACTTAAACTTTTTTTCAAACCTTGAGATAACCAATGCGTTTTTCTTATAGAAGTGTTTTTCTTGAGCTATGTTAATGAAACTATGTATTTGCTTTAAAATTTGTCTTTCTTCAAACCAGTTTGCCTAAGATGAACCTTTTTTTTCTTTTCTCAGACCTTGGGCTGATAATGGCTCAGCAGACCAGTATCTGTGTCAGTTGTTTTGCGGCCAGGGATGACACACCTTGTGCCATTCTATCTCAGAAACGTATAATGTGGGAGAGGGGCCTGGTACAACGCCCTCAGCCCTGGGGGGGGCTCTCTTGTCTGATTAACAGCTTGCTAACAGACATAAAACATCTTGCTAAAAACTAGCAAGCAGGCACTCTTTCTGTCCCCTTCTGATGTCTATGTCAGAAGTTTTCCCTATCTCTATTATGCCTTAATAATAAAACGTTGCTACACAAAAGCTCCTTGTAGTCAAGCCTCGTCTCTGGCCCCGGACTGAATTCTCCTTCGGAGGCCACGAATCCCAGTGTAGCACATGGCTTACAACCTCAACCTTTCACCATCATCTTGAGCATTAAGTTTTCAACATATGAATTTTGGGAGACACAAACATTCAGTCTCCCTCCTTAAAAGTTTTTGCTTTTGGAGGCATAGAATGAATAAGAAGATCATGGTCTGTCAGATTCAAGCTTAACCCCTCTGTTCTCAGGGTTCTCCTCTGCAAAATGGCAGTAGTAATATTCACCTCGCAAGGCTATTGGTAGGGTTAAATGAGGGTTAAATGAGATAATCCATGTAAAGCACTGATGTTCAGTAAATTTCATCCATTTTCCAAGTATTTTCCCAACTTTTCATTTTGGAAAATTTGAAACCTTAAAAATGTTGAAAGGATAGTAGAATAATATCCAGTATACCCATTGGAGTAGTTTGTTCACAGTGCCATAGAGAAACCCACAGACCGGGTAGCTTCAACAACAGAATTTTGTTTTTTCACAGTTCCAGAGGCTGGGATTTCAAGGTTAGGGTGCCGGCAGAGGTGGCTTCTGGTGAGACCTTTCTTCCTGGTTTGCAGATGGCAGCTTCCTGCTGTGTCTGCTAAGGCCTCTTTGTATGAGTAACTCCTGGTGTCCCCCTTCTTCTTACAGGGACTTCAGTTCTCCTAGATTAGCGCCCCGCTTTTATGACCTCACTTACATTTAATTACCTTCTTAAAGGCCCTATGTCCACATATATAGTCACATTATGGATTAAAACTTCAATATGGATTTTCAGGGGGACACAGTTCAGTCCATAATTGTTGCTTTTGTTCAGTCACTAAGTCACATCCAACTGTTTGTGACCTCACAGCATGCCAGGCAGGCTTCCCTGTCCTTCACTATCTCCCAGACTGCTCAGACTCCTATCCATTGTGTTGATGATGCCATCCAACCATCTCATTCTCTGTCGTCCCCTTCTCCTCCTGCTTTCAATCTTACCCAGCATCAGGGTCTTTTCCAGTGAGTTGGCTCTTTGCATCAAGTGGCCAAAGTATTGGAGCTTCAGCTTTAGTATCAGTCCTTCCAATGAATATTCAGGGTTGATTTCCTTTAGGATTGATTGGTTTGATCTCCTTGGTATTTAATTTCCCTATTCACTACTGACCAGCATGGAAAACCTCAGACTGAATGTTTGAGATTCTCTGCTTTGATTTTTGGAGAAAGTCATGGTTATGGGTGTGGTGGGATGGGGAGGGGACTCTCTTCATGGGGAGGATGAGCCGCATGAGGATGGTGTGTTACGTCCTTTAGTGGGAGAGGGGTGGGGCGATTCTGCCTGTGCTTTACCCTCTCCTTGCCATCCATGAGAACTGATGAAACATTAAATGTTTTTGTTGTTGGCAGCATCTGGCATGGAGGTTCCAGCTCTGCTTCTGAGGGTGCTGCCACTCCAGACCCCTGCCTCGTGTCCCCAGAGGTGACTGAGCCGAGAGAGCACCCACAGGCAGCCAGGGGCCCAGAAGATTCTCCACGTCCCAGCGCACCAGAGCCCCAGGAGTGGGAGAGTCCCTCGTCCTCCACGCGCTTTGCTGAGGGCCCCCCGGAAGGTTGCTTGGCAAGCCTAGAAGAGGAACCTGAAGGTTGGCCCCTGGTTCAACACCCACGGAGGGAACTTTCTCCAAATGGCCCAAGAGAGGCCCCAGCAGTCTCTGTCCCTCAGGACAACAACTTGACTCAGCGTAAGGTGGTTTCTGTCATCCCCAGTGCTGGAGGAGAGACAGGCTCGAAGGAAGGAGAAGGGCAGAGACTGTCTTCCTCCAGCTCCACTGACCAGTTGGCAGGAATTCCACCAACTGCTCCTCCAGAGCCAATGAAGGTGCAGCTGCATGGAGAGGATGCCCCTCCTGGTGATTTCAAGTCCCAAGGGCAAGAGGCTGCAGCTGGCTTACCACGGCCAGAGTCCCGGCAGGGAACCCCCAAGGCCCCTGCTGCCCACCTAGGCCAGGAGAGCTCAGCCAGCCTGGAGGAGCCTCCCCTAAAACCCGAGATCTCAACCTCGCAAGAGCCAGCCCCCGAATGCCCAATGGAGGGGCCACCTCAGGATTTCACCGATGACGTGGGATTCCTCGGGGCCTGCCCTCCCACTGGGACCAGTTCAGGGGCCACCCAAGAAGCCAAAGCGAAGGCCGATTTCCAGGAAAGCTGCCAGCAGCCGATGGGAGCACTCCCGCCCACAGGGCTGCCCTGGGATTCACCGGGTCCTGCCCTGGCGCCGGGGGACGAGGGCTCTTGGGAGGAGACTCTGGGTGCCCTTGATGCTCAGGGTCACTCGCAGATTGGGAGCCAAGATGCTGAGCCTGGTCAAGTCACCTGGGCAGCAACAGGTGACCAGCCCGAGGGAATTTTGTTCATGAGCCCTGAGCCTGCCCCACACGCCGCAACTGAGGATGTGGGTCCAGCTTCAAGCCTCCCCTCCCAGCCAGCTGCTCTGGCCTCCGTGGCTGCAGAACAAGCCAAGGAGATGGTTTCCGTGGCCAAGATGCCTATTCTCACAGATCTGGCTACAGAGTGGGCAGAAGCAGGGTTGTCAGGACCGGAGAAGCAAGCATCAGACCTCAGAGGAGAAGGAGAAGGTCTGGAAGGAGGCCCCAGAGAGATTCCTGCTCCTGCCCCCCTGAAGGAGAGGGCAGAGCTTGGGAATAGGGAGCTAAGCCATGAAGTCCAACCAAAGGTTCCAGCTCTCCCCGCTCCCAGGGCATCCAATGAGAGTGCCAGCAGGCCACCAGGGCCGAAGGATGAAGCTGAGCCCCCCCAAGGCCCAGCTGCGGCTAACGAGGAAAGCAGAGTCTCTGGGGCTGATCCTAGTGAACAGGGAGCAGCCCCAGGGCCCCTTGATGGTGCAGATCCTGGGAATCTACAAGCAGAACAACCTGAGGCCTGGGACTGCAAGCCTGACCCAGAGGTGGACAAGGACGAGGTTTCACAGCTGACTGGCGATGAGGAGAGCCAAGGCCTTCCAAACACAGTCCTAGCACAGCCACTTGGAGAGATCCCCGGGCACGCGGACAGGTCTGACTCTCCCTCAGAAGATGCAGCTTGGAACGTGGTGGCCCACGGAATGATGGGAGAATCTCAAGTGGTCCATGCATCAGGCTCACTGTACCAGCTCCCTGAACAGCATCCCAGCCCACCCTCTGGGCCAGAAGGAGCTGGTGAACGTGTTCTTCCCCAGGGAACTGTCTGGGCGGGGCCAGGACCACAGACCATATGTCCCGACACCCTTCAGGACGTGGAGGGACTGGGAAGAATGGACTCTCTTCCTGCTTTAGAATCTGAGAAATCGGATTTCCTGTTGGCTCCTGCTCCAGAGGTCGTCCCCAAAGCCCAGGAGGCGGAGAGCATGCCTGAAATAAAGTCAGGGAGCCACCCATCCGCACAGAGGCCCGGCCGTGGGGAGGGGGAAGGCTCGCTGACATCCCCCCACCCCTGTGGGCTGGGCCGTGACACAGCTGGACAGGAAGTCCACTCCGATGGGCCCCCTCCCCCTGAGGAGGAGAACTGGGCCGTGGACTGCGGGCTCACGACGCTCAGCCTGGAACAAGATCGGCAGGGAAACCTCTCCCACCTGGAGGACAGCGGTATAGAAGTGACTGCATCCGAGAGGCCCTTACTGTGTCCTGAGAACCATCTCCAAACATCCCAGACACTCCCAGAAGCATCGGTCTTCAATATGCTCAGGGAGACATCCCAAGGGTGCGGAAGCAAGGAAGAGACTTATCCAGGTGATACAGATTTTAAGAACCTGGATGCTGATTCTCTGCAAATCCACATACCTGTGGGACCGCGGGAAGATGTGAACTTGTCCACTCATGGAGGCAAGCAACGGGCTTCTGAAACGGAACTTCAAAGTGAGCTCCCCAAAGGCAGTCTGTCTGATGCTCCGAATTCACCTTCTGGGGACACAGTTCTGGAGAATCCTACGACCGAGAAGTCGCAGTTGTCAGCACCCATGAAGCCTGAGTTGCCTACACTCAGGGAGAAGGGGCAAGAGGGAGAATGCAACGGCAGTCAGCTGTCCAGGAGCTCATCTCCTGCAGCAGACACTTTCCAAGACCCTTCTCTTGCAGGTAGCTTGAGCAGAAAGGAATATAGCTGTGCTGGGCAGGGGCCAAACGAGTCCCAGCAGGAGCTGGTTGATGGGCTGAATGCCGGCAGCCAGCATGAAGAAGCATGTCTTGAGGACGCAGGCATTTCAGGAGCAGCTGACGCTTGGCCCCAGCTCCAGGACTTGGGCAAGACAGAGAAGGCAAGTGGAAACACCGTGGAGGCCCCACCTTGTTGGCCTGACTCAGTAGCTCTCCTGGAGGCAGCTCACAGCCAGCCGGTTCCAGCACCTGCCAGCCCCCGAGCCACACCCGCCCAGGATGCCCCAGTGAGAAAAGCAGGTGAAGAAACCCAGGAGGGCGAGCAGCAACCGGGGTTGGTTCCACAGAAAGAAATGGAGCACCTCACTGCCTTGGATGCAGAGGTCCCGGAGCTTTCTGGAATTTTCCCATCAGCCAAGGATCAAGGTGTGGATGGTGCTGAGACTTGTGGGAAGGCGGACGGAGGAGCCCTGGGGATGTGGCAGGCTCCGGGGGAGCCAGGCTCCCTCCAAATAGAGCAACACTCTTCCCCTGGGGAGGAAGCCTCTACCCCTGCTCTAGGTGAGCAGCCCTTGGCCAGCTGCCAGGATGCCTGGCCACTAGCCAGGGAGCTGGCTGAGAGTCCCAGGAGCGTGGCGGATCTTTCTGCAGCACAGGTTGTCCCTGACCCAAAGAGGCTCCTGCCGTCTGGACCCCCGGAGGAGGCTGCCCCTGGTACTCCTTACCTGCACATCGAGGGTGCTGCCAGGAAAGGGCTGGAAGACAGTGTTGTGAAAGCTGTTTCACCCCAAGGCCCCGGAGCCCCTGGGGAAAGCCCTTGTTCCACTCGGGAGCCCCTGCTTGCCTCGGAAATAGCCTCCTCCAGGGAGGGCTCTGCTGAGTCCTCCTTCTTGCAAGCAGGAGCTGCAGGTGAGGGAATCACTGCAGCGCCAGCCAGCCCTGGAAACTCCAAAGCTGTGACCTCAGAGGGTCCTGCGGACTCTGTGCCCTACTTGGACAGGATGCCATTTCTGGCCAAGAGCAAGGAGACCACGGGGGAGGAGAAATGGTCAGGAGCTCCCGGTGCAAGTGCTGAGCCCGGCGAAATTCCAGCATGCCCCGTCAGTGAGGAGAGCAAGGCAGGAGAAGCAGCAAGAGAGACTGAGGGCAGCGGGGAGAGGACTCTAGAGCCTTCCAAGGACCCCAGGCGGGTAGCATCAGCTGGTGTAGACGCAAGCTGCAGGCAGACTGGGATGCTTGCTGGGTTGCCTGATTTCAGGGAGCACATCACCAAGATCTTCGAGAAGTCTGTGCTTGGAGCCCTGACCACCGATTGGCCCCAGAGCACACAGGGAGAAAAGGCGGGAGCCAGGAAGAGGGTGACGGGCAAGGGCCTCATGGTGCCAAGCCCAGAGAAGCTTCCAGATGGGACTCAAGGAGTGGCCGTCGCCCCTCTCCCCACCCTTCCCACTGGTCTCTGGGTGGACTCAAAGGAGAGGAAGCAAGAGCTGGCTGTAGAGGCTGAGATTTCTCGTCTGGGTCCCCAGGACCCAGCTCCAGGAAAGCTGCCCGGGCTGGCCTGGTTGGCCGCAGAGCACACCCTGTCGGGCGCCAGTGAGGGGAAGGAAGTAAGCGAGGCCCCGCAGATGCTGGCGGACAGCAAGAAGCTGGAGGGGGCTGGGGAAGGCTGGTGGCTGGGACCCGGAGGAGGCCAGGCCCATTCACAGCAGGCAGGTGTTCCACAGGAAGCAGCTTCAGGTCTGTCTTCACAGGCGGCTTCTCCAGAGACTTCCGGGGCTGACTTGCAGGTGGCTCCCCAGCGCCATGGAGAAGGGGACTCTGGTCCAGAGGACAGCATTCTTTCTGGAAAACAGAGCCTGGAAACAGCCCGCCCGGACAGTCAACCCAGAGAAGATGGTCCCCGGGGCTCTTCTCACCCCCGGGCTCTGGGTGACACGCCAGGATCCACCTCTGCCCAGGGAGCATCTCCCCACGGGGACGTCCCACCTCTGCTCGAGGCCGTCGGTGAGCCCTGCACCCCAGACCCACTTGGGGGTGAGAGGAGGCGTGCAGGTGCAGCTGGCATCTCAGAAACACAAGATGCCCTGGGCACCCAGGGCGTCCCGGAGCCCCCAGCTGGGGAAGTGGCAGAGAAGCCGCTGGAGCCCGGCTTGGAAGCTGGAGCTGCTGGGGAAGCAGTGGGTGACGTCACTTTGAACACAGCTGGGACCCGGGCATGTGTGTCTGAGGACCTGCCTGAAACAGGTACTACGAGAATGTTCTCTGGTGCAGCTGCTGCCTCGGCTGTGCCAGGAAGCCCTGGGGACCCAGGCTGCTCAGAAGGGGCTCTGAGGATGGATGCTGAAGTCGCCCCAAGTGGGGGCCGCCCGGCCGGGCCCCCACAGGCTGAGGAGCAACCTGGGCCTGAGTGCCCTGCTTTTGCGGAGGATGGGAAGATAGGTGTCTCCTCACCCCCAGAACCTGACGAAACTCGGGACCCGAAGCTGCAAAACCTGGATCCAGGAGCACTGGACGCCGAGAGGTACTTAGAATAAGCTCACAGGCTAACGCGGGGTCAGCCGTAAAAGCGATTCTCAGTTTTAAAAGTCAAAGTGATGAGTGGCTGTAGAGAAGCTTCATTTTTCCATATCTAATTGTTTAAATTTCCCTACTTACAGTCTCTGGATGTTCTGAGAGTCTGAAAACATGTGAGAAATGGTTTGGAGGCATCTGTTTGGTTTGGAGGAGCTGTCTGTTTAACACATCTTTTTTCGTTTCCTTGTGTTCTTTAATTCTTCTAACTGAAACTGTAAAGCATGAAATATTTACAGGCCAGCAGTGGACTATGGGGTCATAGGTTATGGTCAGTCAGACTATTTTTCTGGTGTCCAGACACATTTGCTTTTGAATCTGGATTTATTTATGCAGAGAGGCCTAAACGATCCCAAAGCATCTCAAAGCCTTTCACTGCCTGAAGCTAATTTTTTTTTTTCTAGAGATTTTCCTGAAGTAGCCACTTAAAGCTTAAACTGAGAAAAGGGCTTTTCAATAGGACATGGAGAGAAATGCCCTTTCTAAGATGTTTTGCTTTCTTTACATTATCCCAGAAAGATCCCCAAGGCTGGCCCATCCACGGTACCTTTGGTTCCTGAGAAGGATGCTCCAGACATCACGGACGAGGTTATTTCGGATTATGCCAGCAGTGCGGGAGGAGCAGAAAGGTCAGTGAAAAGGCATTAGCCTTTGGAGAACCCTGCCTTCCTTTGGCAGAGGCATGCTGGATGTTTTGCAAAGGATAGTACTGCTAATGTATGCGTCTTAATTTAAGAAAGATGCACCTCGCCGTTCTGATTCTTTACACAGTGCCTGAGATAACTATGATCTCCATTGCTTGTATAAAGGAATTGTTTTCACATCTGAGCTTATCTTTGTTTTTCTTAACATCTTTATTGAGACATAATTCACATACCATCTCATTTGTTCATTTAAGGTATACAAGTCAGTGGCTTTTAATATATTCACAGAGTTGTGCAGTTCTCAACTCTGCAGTCAATTTTAAAACATTGTCATCCCCTCCAAGAAACCCTGCACCCCTTAGACAACACGCCCCATATCTCCCAACTCTCCAAGCCTGACACCTCCTAATCTAGTCCATTACCTTTTGAGGTAAACGGGTTCAAGTCTGATTTAATCTTGAGCAGGAATGTCTAATCACCAACAGCAGTCATGCCCCCTAGGGAGGAGGACAAATGACAGATGTAAGAAGGAATCCCAGACCTTCACACTTTGCAGGGTACCTGCCTGTTCTTTCCTAAGTGAAATGCCACCCGTGGCTGGGCACCAGCTGCTGCTGGGAAATGACATCCTTCAGGGGAGAGGGAGGTGCTCTGGGCATAGACACGTTCTGAACAAGCTTTGCAGCATCCTTAGCTCTTTGGCTCCTCCAGAGCTGTGTGTGTGTGTGTGTGTGTACATGTGTGTGCACACACACACAGGCACATGCTCATGTGAGTGAGGCAGGGTTGGATTTTAAATTAGTACCTGTGGCTAGCCCAGAGTATCCTACCAAACAGCTGCAGGCATTTTGTAAATGATTTGATGCATATTCTGCACACGCCAAAAGAATGCATGATCACCTGTTTTTCAAGTCTGAGCACTTCCACCCAACTGCCTTGCTTCCAAATGAGGGCAACTCTCATAACTCTGGGCCAACAGAGTTGCAAGCCCTGTTGCCAAGACAGATGCAAGTTTAATCTGCACTGGACATTTGTCTCTGCTGCTGACTTAGCACAGAATGCCCCGCAGCTCTTGCTCATATGTATTTTTGACATTCCCAGTAAAAGTGTAGGAAAAGATGTCCAACTTGAAAAACCCTCCCCTTCTTCTCCCCACAAATGTCATATTAGCTCTTTCTTCAGTCCCCGGATGTTTCATCATCCTTCCTGGAGAACGAGAAGGTCTTAGGACCAGGCATATAGTGATCCAATAAATATTTCATGACTCGATGTTCTAATCACTTTTAATTTTAAAATTATGATTTCTAAATTAACACTAGATATGTGTAAGGTGTAGAAAAGTATAAGGAAAAAGAGAAAAATCCATAGCCCTACCACCTAATGATTGCTGGGATTTATGATGTTGGTGTGTGCGCAAACACACATTATGTTAGGGTAGTTTCATCCACTGCTTTTTTTTTTTTTTTCTGTTTAAATTCTCAGAGTCCTTTTTTCCTGCTGCCATCAGAACTCTTTGCAGACATAAATCTTAGTGGCTCAAAGTGTATGACTTATCACAGTTTACAGAGCCGTAGATATTGGCCTCAATATAATGGGTGTCCTGTGCACTTTGCCCTGGTTGAGGATTTGTTGGGTGATAGGCTTTCAGATTCTCAAGTTGTGTCATTCATTTTGGCCGCCTAGTCACATGTGTTTGGAGATGTGCTGTGAGGGTAAAACACATCTCAGATGTTGAAGATTTAGTATTGATAGCTTATGGTGAACGATGTCGGATTCGTGATCTTTGAAGAAGATTTAGCTCCAGGGCCAGGGACCAGACTTGATTACTCAAGAGCTTTTGTGTAGAAGAGTTTTATTAAAGTATAAAAAGAGACAGAGAAAGTTTCTGACAGACATCACGAGGGGGACGAAGAGTGCTCCACTCGCTAGTCTTACCAAGGCCTTAAATGCTTTTACCAGACCCACTCCCTCAACATACATTTTAAATGAACAAGATTAGAACTAACAATAGAAAGGTCTTACCAGACCCATTCCCACAACCTGCATCTTTTGTTTTATTGTTTAGTCATTAGCTCTGGGCTTAAAGAAAATAACATTTTATGTGACTAAGACTAAGGAATGTAGGGGAAAAAGTTTGTCCTTTTCTCCTCCTGGACCCCTTCCTCCTTGAAGGCCCCGGACTCCTTATCAACCTAAGGATTGGCTCTCTCAGTGTGAAGCAAAGAATACAGGGAATTCCCTGATGGTCCAGTGGTTAGGACTCTGCACTTTGAACTAGAATCCCACAAGCTGCATAGTGTGACCAAAAAAAAAACAAAACAAGAAACATCATTAATAATTTCTATATTGTATGTTAAAATGGTAATATTTTGGATGTACTAGGTTAGAATATGTTATTGAAATTATTTTCATATTTTTTCTTGGTTTTACTTGGCTACCAACATTTAAAAATTACCTAAGTGGCTTTTGCATTCATGACTTGCATTTGTGACCTGTGTGGCCTTGCTTGCTTAGTTGTCTGATTCTTTGAGATCCCATGTGCGTCAGGCTCCTTTGTCCATGGGATTTTCCAGTCAAGAACACTGGAGAGGGTTGTCAGTTCCTCCTCCAGGGGTATCTTTCCAACCCATGGTCGACTTCTATTTAGATCATTTGCTTTGCTTTGGTCCTTGAAGGAAATGAAGATGGAAGAGGGCTCACCTTTCCTGTGCTTTGGGTTCTTAGGAAAAAGGCCTGCTACTCTCCCATTGGCTGAGGATTTCCAGAAAGAATTCCAGGTCGGGTGACCTCTGGCTCCCCTCCCTCAAGGGCAATTACAGGAACAGCCACATCTGAGCAAATGGACCACAACAGAGTCTACTTTATACTCAATAGACAATCGAAGGTCTCCAGAAGGTACAGACCAGCTCTGTCCAATTGAAATAGGACATAAGCTGCAAATATAATCTTAAATTTTCTAGTAGCCATATTCAAAACAAATAGAAATTATTAAATTTTTAATTAAAATGAAATAAATTAAAATTTAAATATTAAAATTAATTTTAATAATGCATTTTAAGTAACACAACATGTGGACTTCCCTGGGGCTCAGTAGAGAACTTGCCTGCCAATTCAGGAGATTGAGGTTTGATCCCTGGGTTGGGAAGGTCCCCTGGAGAAAGAAATGGCAACCCACTCCATATTATTGCCCAGGAAATCCCATGGACAGAGGAGCCTGGCAGGCTACTGTCCATAGGGTTGCAAAAGAGTCAGGCATGTCTTACCAACTAAACAACTACAACAAAACCCAATATATGACAGATATTATCACTCCAACTTGCAATCAATATATAAATTATTAACTTGGTATTCTGCATTCTTATTTGCATATGAAGTCTCTGCATGCTGGGGTGTATTTCATATCCACAGCACATCTCCGCTTGGACTGGTCATACATCAAGCCCTCAACGGTTCCATATGGTGAGTGGCTGCTGCCAGGGAGACCCCAGCTCCTCCCAGAGCTCTCAGAGTCATCGAATGATCCACAAGGCCAAGCCTTCCCACGGGGCCCCCAAAGGCCCTCCTCTCTCAGCCCAGCAACTTCATTCCTACTTTAACACCAGTGCTGGGAATGCTTCTTTGCCTTGGGGGGAAGCTCAGTAGCTCCGGTGGACCTTTCACCCTGAGGGAGCTGTGCGGTGGATCTGAGCGGGCCTCAGAGAAAGTCCGGCCAAAGTCGGGCGTGTGTGCCCTGGGAATGGCAGGCGCTGCCCGTGAGGGTGAATTCGGCGGCAGTCTGGGGGAAGTTGTGTGGTCACACTATGGCAGATGCTACCAGGAGCTGGGTGGTGGTGGAGTTTGGGTTCACACCCAGCTGTGTCCCTTACTGGTTTCATGTCTAATCTCAGTTTGTCCATCTGTAGAAAGGGGAGGTCACAGCTGTAATTGCCTCCCTGAGTTGCAGTGAGGACCAGGATAAGTGATCAGATGCAACTGTGGTGCGTTCCAGCCCAGGCAGAGCTTAGGTTTTCTCTTTTCAGTTCTGTGGGACAGGCTTTTCTCCTGCAGTGAACTGAGTGGCCAGTGTTCATCTTCCTGGGGTTGAGGTTCCAGCCTGGCCGTCTTTCTTTTCCAGAACTAACTTCTTTGTTGAAATGTCTTTGTGGCAGAGGAAAGGGAATTTACTGCCCACAACGATCTGCTTCAAGTTTAAAAATTTTGAGATTGTATTTTATTGTAAAACTTTGTGTGTTTTTTATTGTGTATTGTATTGTATTTCAACATAAAAATAATACTTTGAGTTGCCATGAGAAGAAGCAAGTCAAAACCAAATTTTCTACTCTCTTGGTTATTGGGTGACACAGTTCTGTTGAATCTACTGAAATTTGGAGATTCTTTTGACTTGGTTAGAGCTGATCCCACAGATCAGACTCAGTACCTAAGAAGTGTCTCTTTTCCATCTTGGTGACAGGATCATTTGAAAACTCAATCTCATTTCCATGTAGATGCAGGGAGCAGATATTTTGCAGCTTCATTTCCCATCTTTTCAAGTCAGATTGGGCCTGCTGGTGCATGTGCTGTGGGTACCCTGTGGCTTTGCTCACCTCCACCTAAGGGGTATGTGTACACCCATCTCCGAGAAATAGGCGATGACAGACAGCTTGGCTGTGGATTTCTGTATACATCGTGTGGTCCCTCCCTGTGGAAGATTCTGGGACCCATAGATTTTATTTTTAGAATGTTCTACAGGAGAGCTTGAATGATTTTGACTTTGTATCCATCCAACTGTCTTCAGGGGATGGAAAGTCTATTATTAGAATTTGCCATTTCGCTTTCACGCCACTGATGATCAGATGTGTAGTTCTGAATCCATTGTGGAGATCACCAGCTTGCTTTTGCTGAATATTTATTTCAAGGGGTCTCTGTTTTCTTCCATTTGAGGAAATGGCTGGAAAGGTATCATTTTCAATTACTAGTGCGTTTGAGAGAATTGAATTATTCCCAGATGCTTCAGATCTTTGAGTACACCTAGGCTCAACCACAAGGGGCAGTTGGTTGAGGAGTGGAGGGAGGGACCAGCAAGGTCCAGCCGGCCTCTTGCCCAGGAGGCCCAGGCTGGACCTGAAGGCGGGGCTGGAGTGGGTTGCCACCCTGCCTCCTACTCTGCTTCTTCCTTTTCTCTCCTCTTCTTTCTAAAATTAGCAGCTGTGACACCATGTTTTCAAGTTTAAGAATAAGGTTTTGAAGAGGGCTATAGTCATATAAATTAAGGAAAAGAAAAGAAGCTAGCAAGCCTAGCAGATAAAGCCAGGACAACAGACCNGCTTCTTCCTTCTCTCTCCTCTTTTTTCTAAAATTAGCAGCTGTGACACCATGTTTTCAAGTTTAAGAATAAGGTTTTGAAGAGGGCTATAGTCATATAAATTAAGGAAAAGAAAAGAAGCTAGCAAGCCTAGCAGATAAAGCCAGGACAACAGACCCATCCCGTCCCCACCCCCATCCTTCTGGGTTTGATTGTATATTATGTTGCTTGGACTATTTTAAACTTTCTTTTGAGAAGTTTTGGGCTATTACAGGGCTATTACAGAGCTACAAGTCCGATACTTCATTCCCTTGGAGCAGTTTTCTTCCCAAATAGGAGATGATAGAGTAAGACAGAGGGTTCATATCCCAGCAACCTCTTCCTGGCTGTGTGATGCCTGGAGAAGCTGTTTGACTTTTCAGTCCTCAGTTTCCAAATCTATAAAATGGGAAAATTTCACCCTTCCCCATTAGGATTGGAATTAAGATTAAAATGGAACGTTTCCAAAGCGATCTAGTATAATGGCTGCTATATGGTAAGTGTAAAATACAAATGGTAACCATTATTCTCATTTTCAATGTAATTATTAAAAAATACATCTCGAAAATCAAGCAAACAAAGAAAATGCCTGAGGTCTCCAAATGAAATGGGAACAGACCCTGCAGGGAGGGGGGGAATGTGAGACGGGGTGAGACTGTGCGTGCCTCTGCTTCTGTGTGTCTCTGTCATATGGGAGCCCCACTAATGCTGCCCGGCTCACGGGGGCTTGTTAATGGTTCAAAGCGACCGCAGAATGGTTCAAAACGACTTTACAAATGCTGTGGACTTATGTTACAATCAACAGCTTCAATCATTGTGAACCATCGTATTATAAAAGTCAAAGGACCTTTTAAAATTCTGCCTTTATGTTCTGAAGGTTTTGTGTTCCATAATTAAAGTGACTTTTTTAAAGAGGTGAACCTATCCTTTGGAAAAATGCCAAGTCGCCGTGGAAAGCTGGGTTAGGAGACACCTGCACTGAGGCAGCAGCCTCTTCAGAGGCCAGGGGCTGCCTCTGCCTCCAGGTGCCTCTGATGGGACCCAACGCCTTGGCTTCCCGCCCTTCTGGGTTTCTGGGCCTCTCTGCCCTGAGGCCTGTGTTATGTGCATCTGAGCGGGGAAAGAGCCTCTTGAGAATTCTGGGCCAATTTCAGGGCAAGGTGGTGATTTTCCAAATGAATGTGCCCAGACCGACCCTCTTTTCTTCCTGGAACCTCTCATTACCACCACTCTGTTAGACAGGGATTCAGGTTTGTTTCAGCAGCCGTGTTTGAGAAATGGATATTTTAGACTCTAGCTGGCTCTCTGGAAGGAAATTTGGGTGCGTTCTTGTCGAGACTGGGAATAGAGAAGGGACCAGGGAGCACCTAACGGAATCTGACCTCCGATGGCAGGCTTCCCCCCGGACAGCTGAGCTGACCCGAGGACCTGCCCTGGGCGAGGGGGCTGTTCTCAGCAATTCCACCCCGAACCTGCTTCTAGGCTTTAGCGAGAAGCCTGTAGAACTGAGTTCTGTGGTGTGAGACCAGCTTCTGCCTTGAGGTTTACAAATAAGTTGCTGCTCAAGTTCTAGTTCTCTGACTTTGGGGGCATCACCTTTGATGAACCTGTTTACTTACCTATAAAGTGGGGGCATATAGAAGCTAGGCTTCACTGAGCCACTTTACGTAGAGGGCCCAACACAAAATAAGTATTGCTCAGTGTGAGCTCCTTTTTACTTGTTCCTCCCTCTGAGCCGAAGCACTTCTGCCTCCAGCATCTTACTGCATCCTCACCTTGAGCCTTAGTAGGTACCATTGTGCCCTTCCTCTGTAGCGGGGGAAGCGGATGCTGGGACAGGTGACAGGGCTTTCTAATGAGAGTTAGAGTCGGGACTGGAATCTCTCTTCTGGAGAGGTCTTCAGACATCACATCCATTTTTGGATCTCTGATCAGTAATATTAGCCAGAAGGAATCTTGGGGATGTTACTCTGAAACATGCTGTCCCCTGGAACTTTCTATGATGATGGAAGTGTTCGGTGTCTCCGGTATCCAATAAGGCAGCCGCTAGTCACATGTAGATATTACACGCCTAAAGTGAGGCCACTTGAAAACCTGGGGTCCGTTTCAGGGTGACGAGGCTTCAGGGTCACGGAGGAACTGAAACTGTGGATTTTAATTAACTGTGACTAATTTTTTATTGATTTTTTTAATGTGGACTATTTTAAAAATCTTTATTGACTTCATTACAATATTTCTTCTGTTTTGATTTTCACCCCTGCATTGGAAGGTGAAGTCTTAGCCACTGGACTGCCAGGGAAGTCCCAACTTTCATTAATTAAAACTGAAATTGAAGTAGCCATGTGGGACTCTGCATGGCACAGCCCAACCTGAAGACATAGTTTCATCTCGTGTACGTAAGAGATGAGTCGCCCCCGCCAGCAGTGTGGATTCTGAGAGTTTCTGGGTGAAGCGCTTACAAGGCTCAGCTCTCTGGCAGTGTCCAGTGAGTGCTGGGTTCCTCCTCACTGCCTCCCCCCGGCTCTGCCAGTGGGAAAGCCAGGCCGCTGTGTCTCCAGGGTGGAGACTGGGGTGTATTCATGGGACATGTGCCTGACAACACGGATCAGCAGGAGGCATCTCCCTGGCTCCTGAACCAAGGAGGTGCACCATTGGGCTGACCAGAGACCTTGGGCTTAGCCAGTGCAACCTCACGCCCAGGCCTGGTAAGGGGGCTCAGGTAATCCAATCAACTGGTTTCAAACACTTAATCTAGAACCGTCTGTGCTCACCCATCCCCACTGGCTGCACCTACAGGGCTGCCCCTCCAGGCTGGTAGGAAGCTGACATGGGCCCATAGCAGAGAATGGATTGCCAGTTGCCATCTGTCCCTAGAAACTGGCAGCGTGGAAAAGAGGTTTCCTGTGGGGTGTGCAGGGCCGGTGGCCCCAGCTAACTGCGTCTCAGCCTCCCTTTCCTCTCAGGCCTGTTAAGTCATGCAGCATTAAATATTTTAGCAGCCCGCTGACTCCGAGGCATGCAAGTGTTTCTCTGTTTCCAGGGAAGGCGCTGGAACAGGTCTGATTACTGAGACTTGTAATGCCTTTTCCTTTTGTAAGGCGGTCAGAGGGAGTTTGGGAGGCAAACCCTCAGGGGAGGGGGGACGTCTGTGTCCTGGAGTGGGCGGGCTGGGCGAGAGAGGACCGCAGTGCGCAGGGGACGCGGTCAGTGCTGAGTCCTCAGGCTGGGAGCTCCTGTAAGTGGAGGGAAGCTGGACCCCCGAGAGGTGAGTGTGGAGGGCGAAGGAAGAGGGACCAGAGGCCGAGAGAGGGAAGCCTTAGGTCCTGGAGTTGAAATCCCTCCCCATCTTGGACTGTGTTGGGCAATTAGGTCACTGCACCCGTCTCAGCTGTTTCTTGGGTCAGCGGGCCACTGATGTCTCCCAGGGCTTAAAGGAAGTTTAAACGGGTTTACAGGAGGCAAGACGCAGAGTAGCCTGCACAAGCCAGCCCTCCATAGCCAGGAGCTGTGACTGCAGAGCCATAGACAAGGTCCCTGGGCCGCAGGGGCCTCGGCAGGCAGGTCCACCCCCACAGCCGGCCCAGTCCTCCAGCAAGCGTGCACCAGGCTGGTGGCTTAGAAGGGAAGCCAGAGCCTCCCGTGATGGGGGAAGCTGGGACACTGGGCAGTCCTCCCTTGGAAAGAGGGCTGGGTGGCTTGGTAGGTGGGCAGTTGGTGGGCAGACACATTGCCAGGGAGTGATGCGCGTGGCTTGTTGACTCCCAGCCCAGTGCTCAGCAGCCTTCGTCCCAAAAGGTTGGGTGGCTCACCAGCTCCTGTCCGCTTACATGTGCCTTCGCGCCTTCACCAACAGACAGCCCTTCCTTCCCCTCCCTGGGCCTCGGTGTCCTCTGACACAGGTCAGGAGGTGGGTGTCATAAGCCTGAATTCTCCACCTAGAAATGTTTGCTCAAACACACAGCAGTGGTCATCTCGTAAAGAGTGGGTCTCAGCCTCTGGCTAAGAGAAGTCACGATCTTGTTTCTTTGGGAAGGTTAGACTTGCAGATGTGGCTCTTGGTTACCCAGCACCCGATACTCTGCCTGGCACACAGTGGGCGCTCCTAAGCCCTTGCTGAATAATTCATCCCAGCTCACTATCAGTTGGAGGCTTTCTGTCCTGGAAAACCAGGTCAGGTGAGACTCTGGAGGCAGATGGCTGGGTCTATCTTCTGGCACTGCCATTAGACTCTTGAGTTCCTCTTAAATTCCTTAGCTACTCTACGCCTCAGTTTCCTCATCGGTAAAATGTATATAATACTAGTTGCACCACAGAGAGATATTAGGGAGATTACATGTGCGTTAAAAGCTTAGTAGAGTTCCTGCCTGGCATCCAGTAAGCACTTACTTACATATAAGGGGTAATTTTTATTACTCTCATTATTACTATGATAATGGGGCTTTTCCTTGGTGGCTCAGATGGTAAAGAATCTGCCGGCAATGCCGGAGACCCAGGTTCAATCCCTGGGTCGGGAAGATCCCCTGGAGGAGGGCATGGCAACCCACTCCAATACTTTTGCCTGGAGAATCCCATGGACAGAGGAGCCTGGCGAGCTACAGTCCATGGGGTCACAAAGAGTCAGACACAACTGAGCGACTAATAACACCTTCACTCACTTTGAATGATAATAATGCTACTATTATTCAGGCATGTTCCTGGGAAACAATCGTGCTTTGACACAGGGACTAGTTGAAATTTGCTGAAGTTCATTTACATCTGCCCTGGATTCTTCAGAAGGTGTCATTACCTTCTAAAGCTACCTCCCATCCCGCGACCTGTAGCCTCCCCACTGGGGTGGCGCTCAGTGTCGCAGTGTTGTATTTGATGCAATGCAAGCCTTCAGGCACATATGGGGAAAGGTTCTCTGCCTTGAGAAAACTAGGGCTTTGGGGTTAACCTCTTGCCAAGAGTGGCTGCAAAGAGGCTGAAACCTAACATTTGTGGCAGGGAGGGAGTGCCTGTGTGTGGGAGCCTGGCTGGGCCTGCACCGGAGGAACGCAAGCTCGGCGTGCATCTTACGGGGCAAGTCGCCCGGCTGTCTGGCACGACACTTGGAGCGGCTGGCCCATCCAAACCCTCCTAGAGGAAGGGGCAGGGAGGAAGGTTGCCTGGCCTGCCTGGCTGCCAGAAGCTGGAGCACAGTAGCTGGTGAAGGAGACCCCTTCCTGGCAGGTGACCAAGCCGCTGGTATTTAAATGGGCACAGCCAGAGTTGTCAGAAAGTGAGAATTTTGGATGAGGGGAGAGTGCCAACCTTGGGCTTGAAGTCTCAGTTTCGGCCAGACTGCCTTTCGGGGGGCCCACCTATGAAGAGTGTCTGGGGCAGACAGTCCCTTAGGCCCCTAGCAGGATGCTCACCCTTGGAGACGGGTGCCACCCACCCATCTCAGGGGTTCATAGTCATGAAACATCTGGACCAGAAGGCTCTTCGGGCTCCTCATTCTACAGATGAGAAACTTGAGACCTCGAGAGGATGTGTGACTTCCTTACGGCCCACACAGCTTGTCGGGGGACCACTGACTCGTACTGGATGAAGTGCTTCTGGCCTCGAGACCAGCGCTCTTTCCAACAAACCCACTGGCGCTCTAGTGAGCAGGCACCCCCTTTCCTCTACACAGCAAGCACCCCAGGTGGGCCTGCATGAACTGGCATTATAGAAGGTTTTCTGGAGGTGGTGGCAGCGTTCTAAAGTAATCTTGTCCTCTAGTTGTATCTGAGAAAGCTACATATGCAGTCCTTTAAAAATAATTTTATGTATTTACTTATTTTTGGCTGTTCTGGGTCTTTGTGGGCTGTGCGGGCTTTCTTCAGTTGTGGCAAGCGGGCCCTCTCTTCGTTGTGATGCTTGGGTTTCTCACTGTGGGGCTTCTCTTTTGCAGAGAATGAGCTCTAGGCGCCTGGGTTTCAGTAGCTGTGACACGTGGACTCAGTTTCTCCGTGGCACGTGGGATCTTCCCGGACCAGGGATCGAACCTGTGTCCCCTGCATTGGCAGGGGAATATTTTACTGCTGAGCCACCAGGGAAGCCTCTGCATATGCAGGCTTGCTCCAGCTGTTTTGCAAAATGAGTTAAACTGCAGCCTCTGTGCTCTGCTGACCCTGGCTTTCCTTTGCTTGTGGCCAGTAGCATTTGCTGTAGGATTGCAGGAAAACCACTGTGAGAAGCTGACTGGACAGGGGCTCACAGATTCTCTAATTTGCTATGATTTGGGGAGTGTGCAGATACTGGTGGGGAGGGAAGTTAGATTAGCGTCTGATTAGAGTTAACTCAGGAGAGAGTTGTGCTGAAACTTGAGATCTCGCCTTCTGTCCCAGTGTGTCTGTGTGAGCAGTTTACTGAGGAAACTCTCAGAGGATACCACAGTCTGTGTCAGGTTTCTTCACAAACAGTTGAGCCATGAATCCTTGGGAGATAAAACACCCTTAATGATCACTGCAGGGTCCAGTTTTGTTTTTGCATGAAGATGGGAAGTTTATATTAGAAGCCACCAGACTCCCTGTTGACTTGCTGTTTATACCTCTTCTTTGGTTCATCTTTGATCTTCAGTGGAGAGAAACTATTCTGCAGAAGTAGTCCTGCATGGGGGCGATGTGGGGGAGGACAGTTTTGCTTTTCAGAAACTGGCTTTGCTTTTTGTGTTCGGGAACTATAACTGCCCCAAATCGGAAAGTGTTGCCCCTTCCTACTTCTTCCTGGCAGTCCTGAAAAGCCACTGGTTCTACAAGGCTCACGAAGGGCATTTTATATTTTCTCTTCTAAATCCCTTTTCTTTTGGTGTAAGAATTGGAGGAATGTGTAAATGCAGAGGCAAGTCCAGACTAAAAAAAAAATTGTTTATTTGGCTGCTCTGGATCTTAGTGTAGCACGTGGGATCTTT
Source organism: Cephalophus harveyi (assembly GCA_006410635.1). Lineage (NCBI taxonomy): Eukaryota > Metazoa > Chordata > Mammalia > Artiodactyla > Bovidae > Cephalophus > Cephalophus harveyi. The sequence continues at coordinate 267,616 of SJYT01045404.1, forward strand.
CATTGAGGTACACAGACTCTGGTTGTGGCGCGTGGGTTTAGTTGCTCATGGCCTGTGGGATCTTAGTTCCCTGACCAGAGGTCAAACCCACATCTCCTGCATTGCGTGGCAGAGTCTTAGCCACCAGGGGAAGGCAGACATTAAAAGCATTAGAGGCAGGAACTCCAGTGTGGCTGAGAGATGCTGGCCAGGCTCATCCCTGGGTGAGCCCTCTGCCTGCTTTGCCCCTCCCCCTCCGTCTCTGCCCTCTGGGGAACCTCTTTCTCCTGAGACCATAGACGATCAGGCAAATATAGTGCCTACGAAGCCTTCTCATCCTCCAGCGCCCCAGGAGTACCCCTACTCCTGCCCTGCCCAAGCATCAAGAGTTCCTTCTGTAGCCTGACCACAGTTTTAAGACAAAGCAAATGTGTTATAATTTGTATAGGATTTCATCTTCTGCAGAAGAGATTAGATGTTTTGAACTGGGCAGATACAGGTTCAAATTGGTCACTTATTCACTCTAGGACTTCGATCAGGTTACTTGCTCTCTTGAGGCCTCAGTTTCCTCATCTGTACAATGGCTATAAAGTCAGTACCACCCTCCAGAGGATTGTGTGATGGTGTATGGGAAGTGCTAGCTTGGGGCTGGCACAGGCAAGCACCCAAAGCAGGTCTGTCCCCGTTTGAGAATGAGGTCTTTGAGGACAGGGTCTGAGTTTTTAGTGCAATGGACTGCACATAGTAGGTCTTCAACAGATGTTTGTAGGTTGGTTGTGTATTGTCCAGCAGATAGAGGGTGTGTCTCTTTGATGCCTCAGAAGAGAAGAGAAATCCAGGTCTACTGGCCAGGTTAGTTCAGTAACACAATAACAAAATGATTGTAGTTGTAAATCATACATTCTTTCATTTTTTCATTCACTCAGACTGAGGGCCTCTTCCATGAAGGTCAAGGCTAGGTGCTCTAGGCAGAGTTTCTGATCTTCAGCACTATTACCCAGCACTTAGCTGGGTAACTGATGGAGAGGGTCGTCCTGCACGTAGTAGGCTGTCTGGCAGCCCTGGATGCCAGTCGCATCCCCCAAGTCATGACAGTCAAAAATGCCCCCAGGTACTTCTGCTCCAAATGTCCCCAGTGGGCAAAATGCCCTTGGAGAGCCGCTGCTCTGGGGCTCTGCTACCCAAGCTGTGGTTCCTCAGACCGGCAGCCTCGGCATCACCGTGGAGCCTGCTCAGCTGTGCTTGTTTCATCAGATACTCTGTTTTCAACCATTGCCTTGATGTGACAAAGACATTCGACTCTGACTTCCAAGGAAGATTGCTTTCCTGCCCAGCAAGGTGGTATAGGTGTCAGGGCTTGCTTTATATTTAGTCAGACTTACTTAAAATTAGGACTAGGTCAAATTCAAATACAGGTACAGCTGAGTACCTGTTCAAGCGATGCAGACCCTTGTGTAAAGTGGGCTTCATTGTACACTCAAGGAAAATTCCAAAGCCACGTTTAGAAATCCTGGATGAGGCTCAGAAGTCACATGGAACTGCCCCCACCCTTTTTCTGCGTAGATTTCGGGTGCAGGCTGACATTTCATCTTAGCATGGGTGGAGGCTGTGGCTGAATTTTTGAAGACCTGAATCCAGTGTTTCACTTTGTGCTTACAACTACATTTTGCTGGGTTGCAGTTCAGAAACGTAACTCCCTGCCTGGACAGCCATTCATAGAATGTGAGGATGTAGCTCAGAAGCCCAAAGCAGGGATTCCTTCTAAAAAAATTTTTTTTCCCAGAAGTGGATCTTATATTATTAGTGTGAGAGCTGAACTCTCATGCTCGAGCCAGGCACTGGTCCTGTGTCCCTCATGGCATATTCCTTTGCTGACGTGTTCAGAGTATATAAAAATAACCTGAAGCTAGCCGTTCGTCACTATGGATGGGTTAGGAGTTTGGGTTCGTAGACACACAGCCTCTGCGTGAACCTGGCTTTGCTTGGGGTGACCTTGGGTAAGAGACGTCACCACTGCAAGTCTGTTTCTTCCTTTGCAGAGGATAATAGCAGTGTCCACCACATAGGGTCATGTGAGGATGAAGTCGGAGGAGAGATGGAAGCCCCTTAGCAGAGTGCTGGCTGGGTAGCAAATGCTCAGAAATGTCAGCTAACATTAGAGTGGTCATTTCAAATAGTTTTTTTCAATCGCCTTTTTGGTTTTCGTGATCTGATAATGGAGCGGGGGCAGCAGAGTGCATGCTGTCTTATGGGTGCCATTGTGTCACCCTTCAAAGCTGGCAGATGACAGGATAATCTTCTAGGTGGAAATGCCCTTTTGGTTTGGGTTTCTGGTAGTTGGATGAAGCCCTGAGATGTTTAAAAAGCAGAGACATTACTTTGCCAACAAAGGTCCATCTAGTCAAGGCTATGGTTTTTCCAGTAGCCATGTATGGATGTGAGAGTTGGACAATAAAGAAAGCTGAGTGCCGAAGAACTGATGCTTTTGAACTGTGGTGTTGGAGAAGACTCTTGAGATCCAACCAGTCCATCCTAAAGGAAATCAGTCCTGGGTGTTCATTGGAAGGACTGATGTTGAAGCTGAAACTCCAATACTTTGGCCACCTGATGCGAAGAGCTGACTCATTTGAAAAGACCCTGATGCCGCGAGGGATTGAAGGCCGGAGGAGAAGGGGACGACAGAGGATGAGATAGTTGGATGGCATCACCAAGTCAATGGACATGAGTTTGAGTAAACTCTGGGAGTTGGTGATGGACAGGGAGGCCTGGCGTGCTGCTGTCTCTTCTACACATCTAGATGTGTATAAGAGACAGGACTTAGCACACAGCATGCAAATATCTCTTTGGTTCAAAAGAAGCTTCCAAATTCACAGTCACTGAAGCTGTGCTTTTATAACTCTAGTTGTATCTCCTTTGTAACATTACTCCTCTTGGATATTGGGTTGATGATTGGATCTACCTTCTAAGATAAAAAGCTTAAGGACTTTAGAACAAATGGATGTGGCTCTGGCAGATGAATATGGTTGGGCATTTTCAGTACAGGTCTTCCTTGAAGAGGGATTGAAGGCCGGAGGAGAAGGGGACGACAGAGGATGAGATAGTTGGATGGCATCACCAAGTCAATGGACATGAGTTTGAGTAAACTCTGGGAGTTGGTGATGGACAGGGAGGCCTGGGGTGCTGCAGTCCATGGGGTCGCCCAGAGTGGGACACGACTGAGACGGAATGAGCTGAGAAGGCATTCTCCACAAGGGCAGATATGTTTTCTCTTCTGTTTACTCCTATCTCCCTGCTCCTAGAAAGCGCCCGCCGAGAAATACTTGTTGAATGACTTAATCACATGCCTCCTTATCACAGCCAGTTCCTGGTTATACTCAAGAGGAGATTTCATTCCCACTGCCCAGCACATTCTATTTCTCTTCTCCAAGCCCATTTACCTCTTTTGGCTCAGTGTTTCATCAGTGTGTGTCTCCCCTGTACCACTTTCAAGGCTTTTTACCACGTCTGTGTACCACTTGTATTATCATCTACTTACTATTTTTCTTTACATTGATTCATTTTTTTATTTCAACATATTGCATTAGTTTTGTTTTAGGTGATGTCAGTGAAGTTACAGGTTTGGCGCACTAATAACTTTTCCCTAATATGCTTTAAATGTATAACTATTAAAAATATCCTCATAAAGAAACTTGACTATGATAACACCTCCTTACCCTATAAAACTCAAGTATTCCCTCTTCTGGTAAACCTCCCCAGACCTCTTCCAAGGTGGATTTACACATTGCTTTTATGTTTCTGTCACGTGGCAACTTTTCCATCAACCGTCTACAGAAGTGGGCAAGGGACCATGAGGCTTCTGACTTGGTACAGGGCCAGGAATGCAGTCGGTCCTTAGTACCTGATTTTCCAAGACTGAAGGAATCCCCTCGAGTCTAGGAGAGTTTGTGCTGTCGGGCCACGTGTGGGTGCCCTGAGTGGATGCCCTAGGATTCTCTGAAGACAATTTGCTGTAGCCAGCTTTCCATGTGGGTGCCATCCACAAGTCAGATATATGAACTTCCATTTCGACTCACACCCCCAGCAGTTTAGTGTGTTCTTTGCAGAGGGAGAGTTTGGCCTCTGCCCTTCAGCATCACATGTTCCCCATCAGTTGACCAGCCAGCCTTGCATGTTTCCAGTCTCTGGCTTTGCTTCCCAGGTTGCTTCATGTATGAAATCGTGCCATTGGCAGACTAGGGAGGTGCGGTTGGCCCAGTGGGGCAGACACAAGTAAAACAGAATGAATAGAATTTGAGGGGCTGAAGGTTCCTTTCAGTCTCCTGAATGACTTCTTATGCACGCGCTGTGCTGTCCGTTCTTCTTAATCTGAACACTGACTGCACCTGGTGTCTGCCAGTGCTCTTGATCCCATACTCTTGCTTCTTGCCCCTCCAACATGAGTCTGTCTGTACAGGCAGGGTCCTGTCTTATAAAGTTTTACGACCCCCTTCTGCACTTGCCACAGTGCTCAGTGAATATTTGATTAGCTCATGATATAATGTACGTATCAGGCCAATTTGGGCAGTTTTCTAGCTTGGCTTACCATTTTTCACTTGGCTTGTCACTTTTCAGCTGAAACAAAATATTCTTGCCCCAACAGAGTGTAAAGGAAGCTGCAAACACAGAACAGGGCACTGCTTGGTGGACAGGGCTGGGGATATTTCCTAGGCACTGATTCTCCTTTTGTTAGAGAACTCTGTTGGCAAAGGATCTTTGATTTGCGTTGTGGTTTTACATTCTTTTCTGTAACTGAGTGCTTCGCAGTGTCACAGTTGACAGCCTTTTCAGGATGCTTTTGGCTTCAAGTAACAGATAACCCAATACAAGAAAACAGTGTTCATTGTTGTCCTTCAGTTGCCAAGTCATGCCCGACTCTGTGGCCCCATGGACTGCCCGCAGCACAGCAGGCTTCCCTGCCCTTCACTGTCTCCCGGAGCTTGCTCAGACTCGTATCCGTTGAGTCGATGATGCCATCCAACCATCTCATCCTCTGTCATCCCCTTCTCCTCCTGCCTTCAGTCTTTGCCAGCATCAAGGTCTTTACCAGTGAGTTTGCTCTTCACATCATGTGGCCAAAGTACTGGAGCTTCAGCTGCAGCATCAGTCCTTCCAATGAATATTCAGGGTTGATTTCCTTTAGGATTGACTGGTTTCATCTCCTTGCAGTCCAAGAGACTCTCAAGAGTAGCTCTTTTTATCTTCCTCTACCTGAATTCAGTGTGTTGGTTAATGTCCTTTTCATTGTTTCTGACTGACCGCAGCAGCTCTATCAGCTCCCACATGACAGTGTTGAGTGGCAGGAACATATCTGAAGAACATTAAATTTACAGTCTTGTATCTCCTCTAAAGAGTGAGAAAAATGACTCCAGAAGCACAGCTGGGTTTCCTTTCTGTTTCATTGGCCCAAGTGTATGTCATATGACCATATCTAAGCTAATTATTTGAACATTAGTAAGTATGTAAACAGGAGAGGGAACATAGGTTTTGGAGGCAACAAATGACTTCTGCCACAAAAGTTCAGATTCAGAGTTTCTCCTACTGTGCTTTGGAAAGCATCTCCACCAGAATCATCTAGAGTATGCTTGCTAAAATGCACATTCCTGAGCTCTTCCTGACCATTGTAGTCAGAAGCTCTGGGAATATTTTAACAATAATCCTGGGAGTCTCGGGTGCAGTAGGCTTCAGATCCATGGTCTGGTTTGTGGTCGTCACTTATCAGTATTTACAAGGTGCAGATGATACTTCAGCAGTGTTGATCCTCTTGACAGGAGGAGGAGAAGACAGATTCAGCCTTCAAAAATTCCCTTCCCAGCCCTAGCCCTTTGGAGATTCAAACAGAAATATTAACTGATACAATGAGGATACCTAGGATTTGCTTTAAAATAATCTGAATAGCAGGGGAGAAGAGAGAATGTGAATACAACAGAGTTGGCCCTGATCTGATAATACTGAAACTGTTTGATATAATAAGAGTTCATTATATTGTTCCATTTACTTAAGTTAAAAAAAAAAATCTCCTAGACGTCGCTGGTGGTCCAGTGGTTAAGAATCTGCCTGCCAATGCAGGGAACACCAGTTTGATCCCTGCTCTGGGAAGATTCCACATGCCTCGGGGCACCTGAGCCCATGTGCCACAACTACTGAGCCCATCCGCTAGAGCCTGTGTGCCACAATAGGAGAGGAGCCCCTACTGAGCGCAACTAGAGAAACCCCGCGTGCTGCAACAAAGACCTGGCACAGCCAGCTATATCTCAAATTCATCTAAGCCCCACCGCCCAATGTGCTCAATTGTGTCCACCTCTTTGCGACCCCATGGGCTGTGGCTCACCAGGCTCCTCCGTCCATGGGATTCTCCAGGCAAGAATACTGGAGTGGGTTGCCATTTCCTTCTCCAGGGAATCTTCCTGGCTCAGGGATCGAACCCATGTCTCTCTTGTATTCTCATTGGTAGGCATATTCTTTTCCACTGTGCCACCAGGGAAGGAAGCTCTATACCTAAAAGGAATGCTCAAGCTTAGGAGGTGGTGAGTGGAGCACCTTTTTTACGTAAGTGGGTATGACCTGGGTTCAGGGTACAGGACACAGAAGACTGGGCGTTCCAATTCTTGTGTTACCAATAGCTGATGGTATACATTCTCACAAATTAGCCTATTTGAGTGTCAGTTATTACAGTGAAATAGGAACTTTAATAGTAAACCATGGAGTCCATGATAAGCATATGAAGAAGGAATCTATTTAAATTTCCATCAGAAATGTGACTCTTAGAAGTATGTGTGTGTTAGTCATTCAGTCGTATTCGACTCTTTTTGATCCCATGGACTGTAGCCTGCCAGACTCCTCCGTCCATGGGATTCTCCAGGCAAGAATACTGGAGTGGGTTGCCATTTCCTTCTCCAGGAGATCTTCCCTACCCAGGGATTGAACCCAGATCTCCTGCATTGCAGGTAGATTCTTTACCGTCTAAGCTATCAGGGAAGCCCCTGGTGTTTTGCAATAAAAGTGTCTTTCTTTTTTTTTTTTTTCTTAACCTTTTTGGCATCTGGGATCTTAGTTCCCCAACCAGGGCCCGAACCTGAACCCCCTGCATTGGAAGGCAGAGTCTTAACCACTGCACCACCAGGGAAGTCCCCAAAGTATACTTCTTTATGCTGCAGAGAATTCTTGTTTGGGGCCATTAAGCCTTGGGGCATCTGTTTCTTTAAGAGGAAGAAATGAAGCTTGGAGTCTGTGAGTCTCTTGCCCTTTGGTCCCAGAGGATATAAAACATAGCAATGCTTTCTTGACTCTAAAGATAGGAAGCCTGGCGTCCACCTATAGCCACAGGCTCTTCCCCATGGGGGCCTAGAGGCAGAAACTTCCAGAGGAAAGGTGCTTCCTTTTAGTGGCGTGGGCAGGTAAGCACCACTCTGGGTGAGAGGTCTATGTCAGCCAAGGAGCTGATCTGGGGCCCTCTGAGGAAACAAAGCAAAATCCACAGCTCACAAATGGCAACTCCATTTCAGTTCCAGTACGGCCCAGGAACGGGTGGTTGGATTTAGCCTCTGCCCAATTCAGTTGGTAAAGAATTTGCCTGCAATGCAGGAGACTGAGGTTCCATCCCTGAATGGGGAAGATCCCCTGGAGAAGGAAATGGCAACCTACTCCAGTGTTCTTGCCTGGAGAATCCCATAGACGGAGGAACCTGGCCGGCTACTGTCCATGGGGTCGCAAAGAGCCAGACACGACTGAGCAGCTAAACCATTTTAGAGGGTACCTCAGCCCAGGAGAAGGCATGTTAATAGATTTGGCAAACGATCCGTGGTTAAGCAGCCTTAGGACTTCGCAGGTGAAGAACTAAAGGGCCAGAATTTGGCTCCAGGAACAAGTGAGGCCCCATAACACCCCCAGCTTCTTTCTGATGCCCCAGAGGGCAGCGGGCCGGCATCTCCCCTCCTCACGTCCACCCCCACGAGCGCGCCTGGAACTCCGAGTTGGGGCACCAGCCTGTACTTGGCCTTCTCAGTGGGTTCACACGCCGGTGCCTTCCCCGAGGTGCCCTGCGTAGTGGAAAGCGCCGTGGAAAAACTTAAAAACTGTGACAAGTTGTCATGACTCAGACTTCTGGAGGAAGTTGGCAGTGCCTTTCAGGAGCCCCGGCCGGGCCGCGCGTCCGTCCCACTGGCCCTCTGTCCCCTGCGCGCTGTGCGGCCGCGGGGCGAGTGGGCGCGCCGCCACGTGGGCCCCTCGGTGGCCTGGGCGCGCCGCGGCCGGCCCCGCGCATTCCTGGCCCGGGAGGAGAACGCGGCGGGCGCCCTGCGCGAGCAGCTGGCTGCGCGCTGGCCGGCCCGGAGCGCCGAGCGCTGGGGGAGGAGCCTGGCCCGGCCGCCGCCGCTCTCCCCACTCCTTGGCCTTTTGTGCCGCCGCTTTGCCCGAGCCCTTCAGGGAGCCGCGCCTCCCCGCGCCGTTGCCCCGGGAAAGTTTGCGTCCCCGGGCCGAGCCGGGCGGTGGAGACTCCGCGCGCAGCGCCGCCGCCGGCCTCGGAAACCTCAGCCTCTCCGGCGGGGGGGCGGTTCTCGGGCACTTGCGTCCCCCCGAAGGAAGGCGGCTCCCTGGCGGGCCATCTGCAATCGCCCCCAACTGGTAAGTGCGCCGCGGCCAAGGGCGGGCGGGAGGGCGAGCGCCCGGGGTCGGGGAGGAGACCCGCGTCCCCGGACCTTGGCCGCCAGACAAAGGCGTGCTAGAAGTAACCAAAGCTCATGTCACCTCTCCCCACCGGGAACTGGTTAAGGGGAGGAAAGGGGCTGGACACACCTATGTCCCCTTGCCGGCGGAGTGTGTGTGTGTCTGCCGGGCAGACGCCCTCGGCGTCGGCCCCGGAAGCTCGTGCCGTCCGGTGGGGCGGGGCGGGCTCGGCGCCCGAGGTCGGGGTGCGAGCCGGCGGCTGCGATCCCGCCCTCGGTGGAGGGAATCTGTGCCCGCGGCCCGGGGCCCCATCCGTAGTCGGGGTTCCCGCCCGTCCCCGCCTCCGCGCCATCCCCGCCGGGTTCCTGGCGAGCTGGTGTGGTCCCACCCGGTAGCGCGGGGGGCTCCCCTGGCGGGCCACCGCGGCGCGTGGATGAGCCATAAAACTCCGCACTGGATTGCCTCCGAGTTTGGGACTTTTAAATTCTCTAACAGTTACGTCAGCCGGGCGAGCGCACTTCGGGGCTCCGGAGCACCACGTGACCTGCCCCCGCTTTCACCCCCGCCTCTCCTTCGGCGTCTTTGGCTCCCGGGGCCTTGGGGGCCGGGTCTTCCCTGCCCTTCGGGGCGTCCTGGAAAGGCGACTTCAAAAGTAGTGATTCACAGCGGGGTTCCCGCGGCAAGCTGTTGATGCATGGTGCTCCCGCGGTGCCTGTCTTTTCTGAAAGCGGCATCATCACCGTGATATTATTATTGTTGTTATCTTTTGCCTCCGTCAAGTGCACGGACAGGAAAAAGTGAGAGTGGGTTGAGCTGCAATGAAATAGACACTGTGAGACAAATGTCTCCAAGGTGGTCTGGGGGGATGGAAATAGAAGCCAAGTCTGGGAAGGGTAGCCAGGGATCTTGGTTGGTGCCCAAGTGTGTGTGTGTACACACACACACACACACACAGGTCTTCGTATGTGGGCGTGCATGTGTACACATGACTGTCCCAAGTCATTTCTATCACAGTACATGGAAAAGCAAGGGTCCTAGTGAATTTCCTTTCTGTTTTATGCTAGAGGAAGGTGCAACTCTATTAATCGGTGGAGAACTTTTTATTTTTCTAGGATTCCCTATGGAGGCCACATCTCAGAAGCTGCTTTCACTGTATTTGGAAATGACTTTGTCAGGGGTCTTGTCCCAAGGCTGGGTGTCATCTGGGGGTTCCATCCATTCAGATTCACTTGTGTATTTCAAAGCTAGTCTTCACTAGTGTTTTTATGGGACCCGTTTGGACAATTGATGAGAAGCACAGGAAGGATTTGGTTGGGAACTGTGGAGTGAGTGACTTCTTAGACTGTTTGGTTTCCCTGTTCTCAGATGGAGCTGGGAGCTCCTGCAGAGAATGGGGCCAGTTGTGCTGGGCAGGTGAGAAGGGACTGAATTCCCACGGGGCTTCTCACAAGCAGTGTCTGGGGCTGGGCATTCTCCTCCGAGGAGAATCGGAGCAGTAAATAGGTCAGGGACCCGCCTCCTTGTGCAGACACCACAGCCAGCTCTCAGCTACCCAGAGCCTCATCTTTGGCTCTTGCGTTGTTACTGGTTTCTCATCAGAAGTTAACTTCCTGAGTCTCAGATAGGCTGGACAACATGGAGTGTGACATACAGAGGCATTACTGCTTATGGAAACCCATGGAACCACGGTGCCTCTCCTGGCTCCCCCGGGAGAGTTAGAATTGGCCTCTGGTCCCTCCATCCATTCCTTTTGTTCTCCATCCCTTTCGTCTCTCTAAGCTTGGCCACTTAGAATATTTTAGCTGGAAGGAAACTTGAAGGTCAAGCTTTTATCTTATAGATGTGAAAAGGGAGACTCAGAGAAGTCTCAGGTCTTGGCTACGGTCACACATGAAGGTGGGACTCAAACCCTAGACCACAGAATGCTGGCCTGGCGGCCGAATCCTGCAGCCTCTTTGGTTTCATCCCACTTTGTACCATGGTTATTTACATTTGTCATTGCCATGGAAACAGACAGTGCTTTCCAGATACTTGTCTAGTTTGTGATACCACTCTATAAGAGTGAGGAGGGGCCTGGGGGTGAATGATGGTTGAAGTAAGTAAGCCTGTCCCTGCTTGCTGGGAGGTACGGGTGTGTGTGTGTGTGTGTGTGTGTGTGTGTGTGTGTGATATACCTGAGCATATACACATTGGCCAAAGTGGTGTGTGTGTGTGTGTGTGTGTGTGTGTGTGTGTGTGTGTGATATACCTGAGCATATACACATTGGCCAAACTTCATGGTGAGGATAGAGTCCCAGGAAGGGATGTCTGGATATGCACAACGATGTTTGGTCGCCTCAGTGACTAGAGCGGGCCCTGTCTGGTAAGAGCCAGCGATGCTGTGTACGGGGACAGTCCTGTCCAACTGAGAACCACCTCACTCCAAATGCCGATAGCACCCCCTGTAAAGGACACAGCAAGGGCTTGAGGAGTAGGGAGAGACCAGTTCTAATCGGGAAGATGAGAGATGCCGAACTGTGAGCTTGCTGGAGCCCAGGCTTCAGGATTGGGTGAGGCTAGGAGAGACTGAGGGTGAAGTCAAGAGCATGTATATGTGTGTGTGTGTGTTTCCTGTATGTGTGTGGGACTCAGTTCCACAGCCAAAAGCAGATGGTTCTTGAATTAACTGTGGTTTGAGTCTAGCAGGCCCTGGCACCTTTTGCACATTCAGGAGAAGGTTTAGGAAGCTGGTGGTGGTATCGCTGACTAGTTCCGGTGGAGGAGAAAATCTAGGGAGAAGGGCTGGGTTCCCTGGTCTCTCTTGCTGTGACCTGTGGCCAAAGTGCGTGAAGTCCATCCTGGTGGCTGGGTTTTGTCCTCCCTGCCCCCACTGAGGTCACAGTCCTTTGTTTATAGCTTCAATAATCATTTCTACAGCAACTCATCCTGATGACAAAACAGCCCATGAATTACGAAATCATTCGAGAGGAAAGAAGGCATGAAAAAGAAGAGCTGGAGAAACAAGTTTGTGGGGAAGTGCCTCTAAAAATAGAGTAGAGGGCAGGCGAAATTCTCCAGGGACTACAGTGCAATGATCTGTGATGGGGGTTTCGTTTCAGATCTGTTGGGTATCCGCGGCACCCCCCTTCCCTTCTTATCTGGTCCTCTCTGGTGTGTAGTTTCAGTCTGTCATTTAGCAAATGTAACCAGTGCTGCCAGTTAAAAGAAAGCAAAGTTCCCAAGACTTTTTTTTCCCTGGGTTGGAGAAAGGCAGGACAGAGCTAGCTCCAAATTTAGGCAGAGATTCTCCATGAGAATTCCTGCCCCACTCTCACCAGCTGTGTGACCTTGAACAAGTCATGAAGAGTCTCTCTGAATCATGATTTCCACTTTTAAAGGCTGGGGACGCTTACCCTGCCCGCCTGGCTCACAGATCTGTGGGGGCAAGAAAAGTCCTGTGCATGAAAATACTTGGCACACTGTGAAGTGCTGTGCAAATGGAAAGTCATACAAGTATTTTTCACCTTGTTAGATTGAAAGGGATTTAATTAGAAGAGCTCGTTTTCCTAAGCCCTTCTGAGGCTTATTTTTGTTGCTTATTGTTTTTAATTGGAAAGGAGGTGCTTCCCATGTGGCACTAGTGGTAAAGAATCCTCCTGGCAATGCAGCAGATGCAAGAGACATGGGTTCGATTCCTGGGTCGGGAAGATCCCTTGGAGGAGGAAATAGCAACCCGCTCCAGTATTCTTGCTTGAAAAATTCCATGGAAGGAGGAGCCTGGCGGGCTGCAGCCCATGGGGTTGCAAAGAGTTGGACACGACTGAGCACACGTTATTTTTAACTGGGAACGAGGAAGGGTGCTCTTCCATGCAGATCTCTTTTATTTGGAAGCTGCTTATGTAGGTTTTCTTTCTTTCCATCCTCCCGGGTTTTGTCACCCTCCATTTTAATTGCTTGTTTATACGTTCCCCCACAAAGCAAGTAAGAATAAAAGAATAGGAAATGCATATTGGTTCTGCTTACAGAGAACAAGTCTGGGGGAAAAAAAGGAAAGAGAAAGCAGTTGCTTTACTGGCTCATATGCAGGATTGGCTATTTTCAGTCCTTCTGACTCCTGTTACTGACTGACTGTGTCTCAGTGGTCCTCTGAGGTCCAGAGCTCTCCCACTGGGGTCATCGAGAGCGTACAGCTCCTGGTTGGCATCCTCAGGTTTAAGCTCCTGCGGGCAGGTTGGTTTCATTTCCCTGATGGGGGCCCATTCCAAACTGAGAAGAGGCGGCTGGGTCATGTCAATGTCAGGAGCATCTTCTTCCTTCTTGTCAGGACGCCTCTCCCTCCAACCCACGGACTTCCCCTGGCTGCTGCTTGGCAGCTGCGTGCTTCACAGCAAACAAGAAAAGGTCCAGTGTTTCCTTCAAACCTTGACCGAGGCGTGCTCACCTTGTGAATTACCTGGCCAGGGAACCTGCATTCCGCTACTTCCTGCTTCCAGCTCACAGGTTGTCTCGTGTCCAGCTGTGTGTGCTAGGGTCCCTCTCCTCCAGGGCTGACAAGACCCTGACTCACTTCTCCCAGCTTCCTTGTACCCAGTGCTGTGCCAGGCAGGGTGCATTTCCAGCAGTTCCTTCTTGGGTTGGTGACTCTCTGCCTTGACTCCTCTCTGGAAGGGCGGGTACGAGCCTTTATTCCTTGCATGAGTTCTAGACCTCTCGTTGCATTCGTGGGTAGGGAGACCTTTCAGAGGCAATGTTGCTACTTGTGTGGTTTTGGAATCAGGGCAAGTCTGTCATTGTTATAAGGTACTGAGGACTCCAAGAGGCTTTAAAAAAAATTATTTACTCCACCTTTTTGGTTGAGCTGGGTCTTCATTGCTGCACTCGGGCTTTCTCTAGCTGTGGGGGACTGCTCTTCGTGGCAGTGTGCAGGCTTCTCGTTGCGGTGGCTTCTCTTATTGCAGAGCATTGGCTCTAGGGTGCTGGCTCAGTAGCTGTGGGTTCGTTGCTCCATGGCATGTGGACTCTTCCCGGACCAGGGCTCGAACCCACGTCCCCTGCATTGGGAGGTGGATCCTTATCCACTGTACCACCAGGGAAGTCCCACAAAGTTCTTTAAAAAGGAAACACTACATTATGCCTTGTCTATAATCAAGGCATTTGTGCAGTCTTCAGCTTAATTGTGGCACCCCACTCCAGTGCTCTTGCCTGGGAAATCCCATGGACGGAGGAGCCTGGTGGGCTGGAGTCTATGGGGTCGCTGGGAGTTGGACATGACTGAGTGACTTCTCTTTCACTTTTCACTTTCATGCATTGGAGAAGGAAATAGCAATCCACCCCAGTGTTCTTGCCTGGAGAATCCCAGGGACGGGGGAGCCTGGTGGGCTGCCGTCTCTGGGGTTGCACAGAGTCAGACACGACTGGAGTGACTTAGCAAGTAGCAGCAGCTTAATTGTAGACTTCCCTGTAGCTCAAACTGTAAAGAGTCTGCCTGCGATACAGGAGACCAGGGTTTGATCCCTGGCTGGGGAAGATCCTCTGGAGAAGGGAATGGCAATCCACTCCAGTATTCTTGTTTGGAGAATTCCATGGACAGAGGAGCCTGGAGGCTACAGTTTGTGGGGTTGAAAAGAGTTGGACACAACTGAGGAACTAACACACAGCTTAATTGAGCTGAGTTACCTGCTCTCAGTGCAGAAAGTTAGAGAGGAAGCTGGTTCTGGCCTGAGTTAAGTGGCAACTAGACAGCTCTGGTGGCAGCATCTTTCTGACCTTGTTACTTGCTGCACATCCATATATCCAGCTTATATTTATCAGACTCTTGCTGCTTGTTGAAGACCTGTTGTGAGATCCACACTATGCTTTACATACACATTTTGCTCTTCTTTTCTTAAAAAAAATGATGATTTGTTTTTGATTGTGCTGGGTCTTCATTGCTGTGTGGGCTCTTCTCTAGTTTCGGCAAGTGGGAGCTACTCTCAAGTAGTGATACACAGGCTTCTCATTGCGGTGGCTTCTCTCGTTGAGGAGCACGGGCTTTAGGGTACATGGGCCTCAGTAGTTGCGGCTCCCAGTCTCTCGAGCACAGGCTCAGTGTTGGTGGTGCAGGGGCTCCGAGGCATGTGGGATCTTCCTGGACCAGGGATCAGACCTGTGTCTCCTGCATTGGTGTGAGGATTCTTTACCACTGAGTCCACCAGGGAAGCCCTCTTGTTTCTTTTAATAAACTTTCCCAGTGATTCAAAATGTCCCCATTTTACAGATTCAGAAACTGAGGCTCAAAGAGGGCTGCAGCAGGCTGGTCAATGGCAGAGCTGAGTTCAGGCTCGCGTCTGCCTGAGCTGTGCTGTCTGGCTGCCCTGCTCGCGCGCGCAGTGGATGCCTCAGGTTGATTTCTGTGCCTAGTGGTCTGGTGAAGTCGGGGCACCTGTCGGGTTTCACACCCGGCTCTTGGGAGAGGTCGGCAGCCGTGGCTGAGGGCTTGCCCCTGAGGTGCTGGCCTGTTCAGCAGGCGCAACCCCTTCACTTTGTGCACTCTGATCAGAAGGATAGTGACGTCATCACTTAGCCTGAGCATGCAGCCTCTCCCAGGGCTTGGATGGGTTTATTTCTTTGTCTTTTAAAAAGAACAGTGACTGCTCTCTCCTCACCTTGTCCTAGAATAACTTCCTCCCCTTTGAGCTTTGCATAAACCCCAGTCCTCCAGCTCATTAACCCTAAGAGGTGTGGGAATGATAGTCCAATTTTAAGGAGTGCTGAAGTCGTATACGAGAGGAAGGCTCACCCTCTGCATCCGCTCCCCACCATCAGGTCTCCCGGGGAGCTGGTCCCCTCCACCTCCCATCTGTACATCCTGACCAGGATCCTGGCCTCTGGCCAAGGCGCCAGGCCAGCTGGGGCTGAGCCACTGTGGGCACTGCCCAGCGCCTCCTCCAAGCTGTCCCTTTTCAGCCAGCCCAGAGGGCTGTGCCTCTGAAGCCTCGGGTTTTTCATATCAGAAAATCAGAGGCCTGGAAGGGACCCTGGAGACCCAACAGTCCAAGCCCTCACTTTACGGAGGTGGCACCTGCAGGCTGGGTGGGGAGGGATCTTGCCTACCTCCCCTGGATCAGGGAAGGGTCTTGCCCACCTCCCCTGCATCAGAGCCATGCCCGCGCCCCTGCTGGCAGCTGACAGGCTTTCCGTGGGGAGGCCGACCCCGCTGGGCAGCTTTGCACCCACTGTCTTCTTTCTGCATCCTTGAGAGGTGGTGCTTGAGGCCCGGGGTCCTGTCGGCCTGAGGTCTTTGGAGCAGCCGGATGGAGCTCAGCTCAGTGAGGCCACGCGTGGAGGGACTTTTCCCACCCGGGGGTCTCCATTTGCTCCTCCTGAAATGGGCTGTCCCGTGGCTCACAGTGGCAGAGGGCCTGCACAGAGCCCAGAAGCCCACAGTAGGTGCTTTCCGTAGGTGCAATCCCTGGTTCCCTTTGCTTGTTGCCACGCCCGTTTCACAGCCCCAGCCGATGTGCACACGGAGCCTGGGATGGCTGAAGGAGCAGTGCACACCTGAGGGCACTCCCCTGGCCAGGGGCAGCCGGTGGGGGGCCCAGGTACTCTGGAAAAGCACATTCAGCGTGTCCTGTTGTGTTTGCATTGCTGATGCCATCGTTTGTAGAGCGATTCCCACGTGCCAGGCCCTTAGCTAGAGAAACCTTGACCTGACTGCTCTCAGTGGACCCTCCTCACGCCCTTTCCAGGCAGGACGGCCCTTGCCCTTGCTGACAGGTGGGGAGGCTGACCTCGGAGGAAACTTCTCGCAGGCTCGCACAGCTGTGTCGGTGAGGGCTGCCCCAGCTCCCAGGGGTGGGGGCTGACCTGAACTTGGCTGGGGGCTGCCTGATCCTGCTGAGTTATCTGTTACTCACTCTGTGTAAAAGCACAGCAAAACCACCGACTCATAGTTTCCTATTCCTCTGAATGATGTACCTTTATTTAATATGAGCAGCTGATTTCATTGAAAGTTGAAGTAAATAATCGTACGGAGTCGGGCTGGAGTCTGAGGTGTTATCCATGAAGCATGTGGTTAATAAGGTGACCTTCCAGCCAGTCAGATGCTCAAAGCCCACGTGGTCTTTTTTTAAAGCATCTGGTTATTTGTTTGGCTGTAGCGGCTCTTAGTTGCAGCATGTGGGATCTAGTTCCCTGGCCAGGGATTGAACCCGAACCCCCTGCATTGGGAGTGTGCAGTCTTAACCACTGGACCACCCAGGAAGTCCCCCAGTTGGCCTGGATCGCTCCCCAGGGCCCTTCCCTCACACCTGGTGTTGGGTGGGTGTCGTGACGTTCGATGCAGGACTGATCCCGTCTCTGCTGCACCTGCCGGGATTCCGCCCCGCGTTCCCTGGCCCGGCTCCACGGCTCCTGCATCTCCTCCCCACTCCGGTTATTCTTCCCCCGCCCCTTGCAGGACAGCCTGTCCTCAGCCTGACGTTCGAGGCCTCCTCTGCAGGCTGGCCCGGGCCTGGCTGTCTAGGTGAATGAGCGCCCCCCGGACCCCCATTCAGTGGTGCTGCCTTTGTGACCGTGCTCTGCCCTCCCGAGCCCAGATGAGCTCTGCGGGTGGGAGAGGCTGGTTGCCTGCATGCCTTTACTCCAGAACGTTTTCGTTCGCTTCTTTCTGAAATAATTTCCTACTTAGAAAAGTTGCACAAGTGGCCCAAAGACCTCCCTACTCCCTTTGCCCAAATTCCTGAATTCTTGCCATTTTACCTCCTGTGCTCTTGGATGTGTAGGTGTGGATGGAGATATATTTATTTATCCATCATCATCACTGTTTTTCTGAATCATTTGAGAGCCAGTTGCAGACTGGAGAAGGGAGTGGCTACCCACTCCAGTGTTCTTGCCTGGAGAATTCCATGGACAGAGGAGCCTGGTGGGCTACAGTCCATGCGGTCGCAAAGAGTTGGACACGACTGGGCGACTAACACTTTTTGTGACTCAAAGGTGTCCCCATCCAAACGAAACTGAACAGTCCAGTGACCAATTTCCCCAAACAAGGCCCCTCTCCAGCACGACGCCGAGCCAGCCATCCAGCTGGAAATCACTATGATACGTCCCGGCATCACTCAGTCATCAGAAGCCGTTCGGATTCATCCACACGGGCTCTTTTCCATCCGATCTGGGGTCCAGCCCAGAGGCGTGTGCTGCGCTCTAAGAATGCCCGCAGACTCTCCTTTAGTCTGGAAGGACACCTCTGTCTCCTGCTGTCTTTCATGACCTTCTGGAGTACAGCTCCTTCATTCTGGAAAGATCCCTCAACCAGCCTCCTCCAGAGCTTCCCCGTAACCAGATTCTGGCTGCCACTTGGGGCAGGGGTCCCACAGAAGTGATGCAGGGTGAAGACCATCCACCGCTGAGGACGTGATCCCGGTCAGCACCTGGCCGAGTCGGTGCCCACAGCGTCTCTCTAACTTTGAGTCTTCATACACCCCCACCCCCTGGTCAGGGGGAGAGTCCTCCAAGCCCATGCACTTGGCCTTCACTTCCTTGACTCTGTCCACCCGCCTTCGAGCCCTTTGATAGCTCCTGACTGACTTCACCACCACTCCGATGGTCCTTACACGGGGCATTTTCAGTTTTCATCACTTCTTCTGCATTTACCAGTTGACACTGTGCAGTAAAAAGGAATTTTCACCCCTCCCCTTTTATGTATTTGTTCATGTCTTTGTATGGACTCATAGATTATTACTTTACTCAGTGGGTTTTATTACTATCTGTATTTTTTTTTAATGCCCAAATAGTCCCTTATCTGGCCAGTGGCAGCCTCTTTGAGGTGGTTCTGATGTCCTTTTGACGTGATCTCTTTCAGCAGACAGAGCTGGGAGATAGATGTGTATACACACACATGCACACACACACACACACTCCTTTTATCTATGAGTTCAGTTCAATTCAGTTGCTCAGTCGTGTCCGACTCTTTGCAACCCTATGGACTGCAGCATGCCACGCCAGCCTGTCCATCACCAACTCCCGGAGCTTACTCAAACTCATGTCCATTGAGTCAGTGATGCCATCCAACCATCTCATCTTCTGTTGTCCCCTTCTCCTCTTGCCTTCAGTCTTTTCCAGCATCAGGGTCTATTCAAATAAGTTAGCTCTTCGCATCAGGTGGCCAAAGGATTGGAGTTTCAGCTTCAGCATCAGTCCTTCCAATGAATATTCAGGACTGATTTCCTTCAGGATGGGCTAGTGTGATCTCGTTGCTGTCCAAGGGACTCTCGAGTCTTCTCCAACACCACAGTTCAAAAGCATCAATTCTTCAGTGCTCAGCTTTCTTTATAGTCCAACTCTCACATCCATACATGACCACTGGAAAAACCATAACTTTGACTAGACGGATCTTTGTTGGCAAAGTAATGTCTCTGCTTTTTAACATGCTGTCTAGGTTGGTCATAACTTTTCTTCCAAGGAGCAAGTGTTTTATCTATAGCTAGTGTTTATCTGATACCTCTGATTATAGCCCAGCCCCAAGAGTTCTTTGAAGCCTAAATTGCCTTTGTATAGGCAAGTCTTCCCCTGACTGTGAGAACCTGCTCCGTTTATCCTCGATACGGTTATTTTTCTGCTAATCTCCATGTGGGTAACAATTTCCTTAAGACACCAGTCTCATCCTCCCTGCCATTGTGGCCCCATCCTTTCTCCTGTACTTCTTTCTTTTCCTGCCCAAACCGTCAGAGAGAGAGGGAGGGAGAAGCATTTTTAATCTGGAAAGCCCTCTGCACACGTATGTCTGTTGAAACACTTGGCTTACTCCTGTCCCCTCATAGGCCCTTCCCAGATCGCCCTGGCCTGAAAGGAGCCCAATTTTTTTCTGCTGCAGCTTGTTTTTCTATTACCAGCCTTCTTGGTTTTTTTGTGTGTTAGGTTTTCAACTTGCCTTGCTCTCACTTAGCCTATCAACCCTGCAGTGTGCAGTCCTCCTCGTCTTAAAAGCTACTTTATTGAGATGTGATTGATATAAACGAGGGACTTCCCTGGTGCCTCAGACAATAAAGAATCTGCCTGCAATGTGAGAGACCCAGGTTCAATCCCTGGACCAGGAAGATCCCCTGGAGAAGGAAATGGCAATCACTTCAGTATTCTTGCCTGGAGAACTCCATGACATATAAAAGCTGTGCTATGCATATTTAATGTGTACAATTCAGCGGTTTGAGGGATAAGTATATGCCTGTGAGACCATCACTGCCATCAAGGCGATAAACATATCCATCACCTCCCAAAGTGTCCTCCCACCCCCATTCCTGTTACTGTTGTTGTTATTAATATGCGTGCTTAGTTACTCGGTCGTGTCCAGCTGTTTGTGACCTCATGGACTGTAGCCCGCCAGGCTCCTCTGTCCATGGGATTCTCCAGGCAAGGATACTGGAGTGGGTTGCCATTCCCTTCTCCAGGGGATCTTCCCGATTCAGGGACCAAACCCGGGTCTTGCATTGCAGACAGATTTTTTATCATCTAATCTACCAGGAATATATGAGGATTATTAATCTGATCCCCATTTAGCTTCTTCTCTTGGTGCTGGCGCCAGAGCTGTTCCTTTTGCATAGGTCTCATGTGTAAAGCTGAAGATGTTGGCTTTTTAGACCAAAATCTGAACGCCTGCCTCTTTGAAGCAGAGTCCCCTCTGCCTCAGCCTCTGAAGGAAGGTGACTCATGGCCCTTTGGAGAAGCACTTGTTGATGCAAGCCTCCCTCCCTGACATTCCACTGGAAAATCAACCCTTTGCTGGCCTGACTAAATTTATAAAGGGTTGGCCCCAGCAGCTGGTGGCAGCAGCTGGTAGTTAAAATCTCTGACAGATTTTTTTTTTTCTCCTCTGAAAAATATTTCAGACACTCTGGTCCCAGCTCCACCACTTGTAGAATTTGGAAGCCATTTATAGCTGCTTACAGTTGGTCTGAGAAGAATTCCCCTCCGTCCTCATAAGTCAGCCCTCCCCTAAGCCATCTGGAGCATGACCCATCCCTGTGAAGTAAGATAGGAAGATCCTGGGGCTGATGGTGCAGTGTGAATTTGATGTTTTTTTTTCTTTTAGTAATCTCATTTGCTTCAGTTTAATATATATGTATATACACACACATATATGCATATTTAAATCACCCCTGAATATTCATTGGAAGGACTGATGCTGAAGCTGAAACTCCAATCCTTTGGCCATCTGACGCGAAGAGCCGACTCATTGGAAAAGGCCTTGATGTTCGGAAAGATTGAGGGGGAGAAGCGGACGACAGAGGATGATGGTTAGATGGCATCACTGAATCAATGGACATGAGTTTGAGCAAACTCTGGGAGATACTAAAAGACAGGGGAGCCTGGTGTGCTGCAGTCCAGGGGGTCTCAAGGAGTCGGACATGACTGAGTGACTAAACAGCAGCATGGGAGGCTTATAAACCTTTATCTGAGCCTATTAACTCTGCACACTATTCGCATGCCCTTTAATCTGCAGTACATTAGGAGCAGAGAATTGGAAAGCACAAAGTAAAAAGATAGTCAGGTGAGGTGGTGGAGGCAGATGCGCTGGCTCACAGCCTGTGAGGGAGAGGCCAGACTGAGTTTGCAGAGTCCTTGGCCATGGTGCTGTCCAGGGCCTTCCCTTTTAGAGATGGAAAAGTTAAGCTCAGAGCAGTCACCTGGCTGAGATCCCAAGGTGGGGCTTGGTCTAGAATCCAGCCCTCATGACTCCATATACAATTGTGTTTTAGGGCCATGGCATACCTCCTCACTTACATCATAGTCGCTCAAGACGCTGATCATGTGTCATTGACAAAGTGTTTAATTATATTCAGGATTCTCTGTTCCAAAAAAACCCCAGCCATCAAGCAATTGTCCAACATGCTTTGAAAATTAATTCCGTCCCCAATGAGTTAAAATGCCATCTCATAGACTGTGCGGGGAGATACTGTTATGTGACAGATTCTCCACCGGGACCTTAATTTTCCCCAGTGGTGCCTGTTGAGAGAGGCACGGCTGGGTTCCTGTCCCAGGATGAGGCTGGCAAGCCTGGGTCCTCCCCGGGAGGGAAGGTGTGAGTACAGAAGTCTCTATAGGAGTGAGTTTAGAAGCGTTGCTCCGCTGGTCCCTGCTCTTAAAATTGTCACTGGATTATGAATTGAAGTTGCTCCCTGCCATCGAAATTTTCCTCAAAGATGCCTTTTCTTTTGCTTATAAAAGCCGCATTTGTTCAGAATAGAACTAGAAAATGGAGTTAGACTCAACGAAAAGGAAAAGAAACACTGCTAACTTTACTACTGAAAGAGAATTGCCGTTAACCCCTTGATGTATATATCCTTCCACATTGCTTGGTTTGTTCACTGTCAATGCTTCCTGTGTCGGTGTTTGTACATACATGCGTGTGTACACACATACACACAGATACATATATATTCATACACACATGCACATAAAGTCTGGATCTCGCTGCTAGTAGTTTTTTTAACATATTTTTATTTAATAATGGATGTCTTTATTTTTGAATACATGGAGATCTACCTTCTTTTTGAAATTTTTAAAGTTAATTTTCTAACCTTTTTTTCACATGGCTGCAAATGAGTCCATTCTGTGACTGCTTTAACTTGACTAACTGTCCCCTAGTGTGGACATTCTGGTTGTTTCCTTTTTATTTTTTCCTATTGTGGTCACAGCTGTGATTGGCATCTTTGCTCACACCCTTAATCATCTCCTTAGAATAAATTCTTGGAAGTAGAATGGTTGTGTCAAAAGTAACAGAGTCTTTTATGGCTTTTGGTGTGTGTTGCCAGAACTCCTGGGCCGTGTTTTTCCGCTTAGGTTTTATGACTTTGCCTGTGGTTAAGGATTCTCCGAACCGTGGTCCAGCAGGGACGTCCTGAGTCCTGCGGGCCTCCTCCTCCAGGCCCGCCCCTTCCTTCACTTCCCTCTCTGCCCATCTCCCTCTGACTCCTCGGGTGCAGTCATCACAGGGCTCCAGGGTCGGAGGGCTTGGGATGGAACTGTGAAGGAAGAAGGAAGCGTCACAAGATCCATGGGAGTAAATAGAAAGGCGTGGGCACAAGTGTGTGCCAGTCCGGTCCTATTTAGCACATAGTTTCGGAACGCTCACCCTGAGCCTCCCCGCCTCTCTTTCGTCTCAATGCCAAGGGAAGCACTTTGGGCGTTTGAGGCTTTGGGCTGATTCTTCAGCTTAAGAGCGAGTCCCAGTCCCTCGCGCTGGCCTTGTGCTCTGGCTCCGGCTCTCCTGTCCCCTTCCTGGTTGTTTTGATCTGTGCTCCAGCCGCAGCGGCCTTTCCGCATTCCTCCAGACCAGCACGCTCCTTCCTGGACTGGGCTCTCAGATCCGCGGCTCCCTCTGCTGTGGGCGCTCCTTCCCTTGCTCTTCCGCCCTTGGGACAAAACCCAGTGGGGCGATTAAGGGCATGGCTCCTGGTGTCTGGCTTGAGTTTGTATCCTGGTTCTGCCTTTTACCAGCTGTGCAACCTTGGACAAATTACTCAACTTCTCTGTGCATTGGTTTCCTCATCTGTAAAATGGGACTAATGATAATACCCATCTGATAGGATGGTTGTGAGCGTTGAATATTGTTGGCAAAGTAATGTCTCTGCTTTTTAACATACTGTCTAGGTTGGTCATAACTTTTCTTCCAAGGAGCAAGTGTTTTATCTATAGCTAGTGTTTATCTGATACCTCTGATTATAGCCCAGCCCCAAGAGTTCTTTGAAGCCTAAATTGCCTTTGTATAGGCAAGTCTTCCCCTGACTGTGAGAACCTGCTCCGTTTATCCTCGATACGGTTATTTTTCTGCTAATCTCCATGTGGGTAACAATTTCCTTAAGACACCAGTCTCATCCTCCCTGCCATTGTGGCCCCATCCTTTCTCCTGTACTTCTTTCTTTTCCTGCCCAAACCGTCAGAGAGAGAGGGAGGGAGAAGCATTTTTAATCTGGAAAGCCCTCTGCACACGTATGTCTGTTGAAACACTTGGCTTACTCCTGTCCCCTCATAGGCCCTTCCCAGATCGCCCTGGCCTGAAAGGAGCCCAATTTTTTTCTGCTGCAGCTTGTTTTTCTATTACCAGCCTTCTTGGTTTTTTTGTGTGTTAGGTTTTCAACTTGCCTTGCTCTCACTTAGCCTATCAACCCTGCAGTGTGCAGTCCTCCTCGTCTTAAAAGCTACTTTATTGAGATGTGATTGATATAAACGAGGGACTTCCCTGGTGCCTCAGACAATAAAGAATCTGCCTGCAATGTGAGAGACCCAGGTTCAATCCCTGGACCAGGAAGATCCCCTGGAGAAGGAAATGGCAATCACTTCAGTATTCTTGCCTGGAGAACTCCATGACATATAAAAGCTGTGCTATGCATATTTAATGTGTACAATTCAGCGGTTTGAGGGATAAGTATATGCCTGTGAGACCATCACTGCCATCAAGGCGATAAACATATCCATCACCTCCCAAAGTGTCCTCCCACCCCCATTCCTGTTACTGTTGTTGTTATTAATATGCGTGCTTAGTTACTCGGTCGTGTCCAGCTGTTTGTGACCTCATGGACTGTAGCCCGCCAGGCTCCTCTGTCCATGGGATTCTCCAGGCAAGGATACTGGAGTGGGTTGCCATTCCCTTCTCCAGGGGATCTTCCCGATTCAGGGACCAAACCCGGGTCTTGCATTGCAGACAGATTTTTTATCATCTAATCTACCAGGAATATATGAGGATTATTAATCTGATCCCCATTTAGCTTCTTCTCTTGGTGCTGGCGCCAGAGCTGTTCCTTTTGCATAGGTCTCATGTGTAAAGCTGAAGATGTTGGCTTTTTAGACCAAAATCTGAACGCCTGCCTCTTTGAAGCAGAGTCCCCTCTGCCTCAGCCTCTGAAGGAAGGTGACTCATGGCCCTTTGGAGAAGCACTTGTTGATGCAAGCCTCCCTCCCTGACATTCCACTGGAAAATCAACCCTTTGCTGGCCTGACTAAATTTATAAAGGGTTGGCCCCAGCAGCTGGTGGCAGCAGCTGGTAGTTAAAATCTCTGACAGATTTTTTTTTTTCTCCTCTGAAAAATATTTCAGACACTCTGGTCCCAGCTCCACCACTTGTAGAATTTGGAAGCCATTTATAGCTGCTTACAGTTGGTCTGAGAAGAATTCCCCTCCGTCCTCATAAGTCAGCCCTCCCCTAAGCCATCTGGAGCATGACCCATCCCTGTGAAGTAAGATAGGAAGATCCTGGGGCTGATGGTGCAGTGTGAATTTGATGTTTTTTTTTCTTTTAGTAATCTCATTTGCTTCAGTTTAATATATATGTATATACACACACATATATGCATATTTAAATCACCCCTGAATATTCATTGGAAGGACTGATGCTGAAGCTGAAACTCCAATCCTTTGGCCATCTGACGCGAAGAGCCGACTCATTGGAAAAGGCCTTGATGTTCGGAAAGATTGAGGGGGAGAAGCGGACGACAGAGGATGATGGTTAGATGGCATCACTGAATCAATGGACATGAGTTTGAGCAAACTCTGGGAGATACTAAAAGACAGGGGAGCCTGGTGTGCTGCAGTCCAGGGGGTCTCAAGGAGTCGGACATGACTGAGTGACTAAACAGCAGCATGGGAGGCTTATAAACCTTTATCTGAGCCTATTAACTCTGCACACTATTCGCATGCCCTTTAATCTGCAGTACATTAGGAGCAGAGAATTGGAAAGCACAAAGTAAAAAGATAGTCAGGTGAGGTGGTGGAGGCAGATGCGCTGGCTCACAGCCTGTGAGGGAGAGGCCAGACTGAGTTTGCAGAGTCCTTGGCCATGGTGCTGTCCAGGGCCTTCCCTTTTAGAGATGGAAAAGTTAAGCTCAGAGCAGTCACCTGGCTGAGATCCCAAGGTGGGGCTTGGTCTAGAATCCAGCCCTCATGACTCCATATACAATTGTGTTTTAGGGCCATGGCATACCTCCTCACTTACATCATAGTCGCTCAAGACGCTGATCATGTGTCATTGACAAAGTGTTTAATTATATTCAGGATTCTCTGTTCCAAAAAAACCCCAGCCATCAAGCAATTGTCCAACATGCTTTGAAAATTAATTCCGTCCCCAATGAGTTAAAATGCCATCTCATAGACTGTGCGGGGAGATACTGTTATGTGACAGATTCTCCACCGGGACCTTAATTTTCCCCAGTGGTGCCTGTTGAGAGAGGCACGGCTGGGTTCCTGTCCCAGGATGAGGCTGGCAAGCCTGGGTCCTCCCCGGGAGGGAAGGTGTGAGTACAGAAGTCTCTATAGGAGTGAGTTTAGAAGCGTTGCTCCGCTGGTCCCTGCTCTTAAAATTGTCACTGGATTATGAATTGAAGTTGCTCCCTGCCATCGAAATTTTCCTCAAAGATGCCTTTTCTTTTGCTTATAAAAGCCGCATTTGTTCAGAATAGAACTAGAAAATGGAGTTAGACTCAACGAAAAGGAAAAGAAACACTGCTAACTTTACTACTGAAAGAGAATTGCCGTTAACCCCTTGATGTATATATCCTTCCACATTGCTTGGTTTGTTCACTGTCAATGCTTCCTGTGTCGGTGTTTGTACATACATGCGTGTGTACACACATACACACAGATACATATATATTCATACACACATGCACATAAAGTCTGGATCTCGCTGCTAGTAGTTTTTTTAACATATTTTTATTTAATAATGGATGTCTTTATTTTTGAATACATGGAGATCTACCTTCTTTTTGAAATTTTTGAAGTTAATTTTCTAACCTTTTTTTCACATGGCTGCAAATGAGTCCATTCTGTGACTGCTTTAACTTGACTAACTGTCCCCTAGTGTGGACATTCTGGTTGTTTCCTTTTTATTTTTTCCTATTGTGGTCACAGCTGTGATTGGCATCTTTGCTCACACCCTTAATCATCTCCTTAGAATAAATTCTTGGAAGTAGAATGGTTGTGTCAAAAGTAACAGAGTCTTTTATGGCTTTTGGTGTGTGTTGCCAGAACTCCTGGGCCGTGTTTTTCCGCTCAGGTTTTATGACTTTGCCTGTGGTTAAGGATTCTCCGAACCGTGGTCCAGCAGGGACGTCCTGAGTCCTGCGGGCCTCCTCCTCCAGGCCCGCCCCTTCCTTCACTTCCCTCTCTGCCCATCTCCCTCTGACTCCTCGGGTGCAGTCATCACAGGGCTCCAGGGTCGGAGGGCTTGGGATGGAACTGTGAAGGAAGAAGGAAGCGTCACAAGATCCATGGGAGTAAATAGAAAGGCGTGGGCACAAGTGTGTGCCAGTCCGGTCCTATTTAGCACATAGTTTCGGAACGCTCACCCTGAGCCTCCCCGCCTCTCTTTCGTCTCAATGCCAAGGGAAGCACTTTGGGCGTTTGAGGCTTTGGGCTGATTCTTCAGCTTAAGAGCGAGTCCCAGTCCCTCGCGCTGGCCTTGTGCTCTGGCTCCGGCTCTCCTGTCCCCTTCCTGGTTGTTTTGATCTGTGCTCCAGCCGCAGCGGCCTTTCCGCATTCCTCCAGACCAGCACGCTCCTTCCTGGACTGGGCTCTCAGATCCGCGGCTCCCTCTGCTGTGGGCGCTCCTTCCCTTGCTCTTCCGCCCTTGGGACAAAACCCAGTGGGGCGATTAAGGGCATGGCTCCTGGTGTCTGGCTTGAGTTTGTATCCTGGTTCTGCCTTTTACCAGCTGTGCAACCTTGGACAAATTACTCAACTTCTCTGTGCATTGGTTTCCTCATCTGTAAAATGGGACTAATGATAATACCCATCTGATAGGATGGTTGTGAGCGTTGAATATGGTGGTGGCTGTGAACACCTAGATCTTAGTTCCTGGCACAAAGCACGTGTCAGTAAACATTTGCTGTCATTGAGCTGATGGCTGGCCTCAGCTTATAACATTAAAAAGACATTTTCCCTGATCCCCACTCCAGGCTGGGACCTCCTAGTTTATGTTTTCTTAGCCATTTGTATCTTTCCATCTTAGCAGTTACAACAGTTTTTACTGGATAAATAAGTATTTTTATTTTATTTTTTAACACCAAAAACATTTTGTATTGGGGTATAGTTGATTAAAATGTTGTGGTAGTTTCAGGTGAACAGCAGAGGGACTTAGCTATACATACACATGTCTCCATTCTCCCCCAAACCCCTCTCCCATCCAGGCTGCCACATAACATTGAACAGAGTTCCATATGCTATACAATAGGTCATTGTTGGTTATCCATTTTAAATATAGCATTGTGTGCATGACCTCCCACAGTCCCTAATCATCCCTTCCCCCTGTTTACCATAAATTTCTTTTCTAAGTCTGTTTTCTGTTTTATAAGTAAGCCCGTTTGTATAGTTTCTTTTTAAATTCCATGTATAAGGAATGTCATATGATATTTCTCCTTCTCTGACTTACTTCATAACTCTCTAGGTCTATCTATGTTGCTGCAAATGGCATTATTTCATTCTTTTTAATGGCTGAGTAATATTCCTTGTATGTATGTATCACATCTTCTTTATCCATTCCTCTGTTGATGGACGTTTAGGTTGCTTCTGTGTCTTGGCTATTGTAAACAGTGAATAAGCATTAAGAAAAAAATTTTTTTAAAAAAACTTTGACTGTTGCCTGAGACTGTAAGCTCCATGAAGGCAGGGACCACCTTACAAGGTTGTTGTAATAATAGTATAGTTGTTATTCAGTCAGTGTCTGCTCAGGGACTGAAGGCAATTGTCTCGTTACTGACTGCTACAGAACCAAGTTCATCAGCAAGAAGTAATGACCCTCCCTGATAAGCTAAGACATAACTGGTCATGGAAGGGGATTCCCAGAAGTGTGAAAGGATGTGTGGGACCAGCGACAGCGTCTGGTGTCCCTCTGAACTTTCAAAGCAGCCTGCTCTTGGAGGTTGTCTAATGCCAACCTTCTCAGTAGACAAAGGGCCAGTGTAGTTTTTAATTTCTAATTCACTTTAAGGTCTAAACTTCTGAAAACATATTTAAATGAATTACTAGAAAGCAAAACAAAGCTCAAGGCCAGGGTTTCTCAACCCTGGCATACTGACCTCTGGGGCCAGATAATTCTTTATTGTGGGTCTGCCCTGTGTATTGTAGGATATTTAGCAGCGTCACTGGATGCCAGCTGCACCTGGCCCTCTGGTTGTGATGACCAGAATTGTCTTCGGATATTGCCAAATGTTCCCTGGTTGGCAAAAGTCACCCCTGGTTGCGAACTGCCCATCAAGACCTACAAAAGACAAGCCCCGACTTTGATTACTGGAGTCAACAGACAGAATGAATGCCGTGTTCCTCTAAAGGCTTCTAGGCCCTTACCCCGGGTGTGTGTGCTGTCTCTTCGTGGAGCAGTAACCAACTCCTCCTGGATCAGCACCGCCGTGGGTCATGCTTGGAGTAGCCCAGCTCCTTCCTCTATAGGAAGGGAAACTGAGGCCCTGCCCGGGACCCAGAGAAAATGTGCAGTTGAAACACATTGAAGACGTTCAGGAACATTTCTGAGCCTTGGTTTTTTCCTCTCCTAGTTCACTTGTACCAGATGATGTCATCCAGCCGGCTGCCCTTGAAGACCTGGAAAACTCACTCTTAGCTGCCTCGACCTCCCACAGTGAGGTCAGCGGCCAGGTCTCCACGGATCTGACAGCCCAGAGGTAGGGTGGGGGTGAGCCCATGGCTGATGGCGGGACCCTGGGGCCCAGTCTCCGAGGCTGCCTCCCTGTCCTCCCCTCCCCTCTTCTGCCCGCAGTTCCAGCCCCCTACCCCTACTTCCCCAGCTCCGGTGTGCACACTCCCCTGCATGGGGCTGGGCCAAGTCGCTCAGTGGTGTCCGACTCTTTGCGACCCCCTGGACTGTAGCCCGTCAGGCTTCTCTGTCCATGGAATTCTCTAGGCAAGAATACTGGAGCGGGTATCCGTTCTGTTCTCCAGGGATTTTCCCAATGCAGGGATTGAACCCAGGCTTCCTGCCTTGCAGGCGGAGGCTTTACCATCTGAGCCACCAGGGAAGCTCTCCTGGGGCCTTAGGGGTGACCTGAGGGGACCCCAGGAAGGAGCTTTCCCCTACCCGCCCCCCCACCACACACAAAGGCCATTTTAGAGATTCATCCTCTTGTGTTCTTATTTAAATAGAAGTCCTCCAGGAGTGACATCGTGCTATTTATACTTTCCCAGGAATGACTTAGCTGCCTCTGGCCTCTCAGGACACAAGCTGGGGTAGCTGCTTGTGTTGTTTCTCTTTGGGAGGTAGGCAGAGACTATAGGAGCCAGCAGCCCACAGGAAAGGGACCAGATCCTGTGCCTTTGCTCAGCAAATGGGCCTGGCTGGGGACTTTTCCTTACCTTCGAGCCGTCCACCCGCCCGCCCGCCTGCCCTGCCCATGCCCTGTGTGCCCCGCACCCCACCCCTCACTGTTCTCTGTGTGCAGTGTGTTCATCGTGCGTCTGCCTGCGGACTTCACACTTAGTTTATTGAAACTAGGCTTGTTCACAGCCAGCCTTGGGACTTGGCTCCGATGCCTTTATACACACAAACGCACACGCACGTAATCTCTCTCTTTCTCTACACACAGGTGTATATATATGTATGTCTCTATGACGTATGTGTATATATATATATCTATATATACA
The DNA here is from genome assembly GCA_006410635.1 of Cephalophus harveyi. Lineage (NCBI taxonomy): Eukaryota > Metazoa > Chordata > Mammalia > Artiodactyla > Bovidae > Cephalophus > Cephalophus harveyi. Next base: position 297,893 of record SJYT01045404.1, read on the forward strand.
CATACTTCTGGTTTATATTGATATATATATATGTATAGTATATTTATTATATAATGTATATTATATAATATATAACGTGTGTGTGTATTTATATGTATTTATATATATGTATGTATATACTACTTCTGCTTTATTGACTATGCTAAAGCCTTTAACTGTATGGATCACAGCAAACTGGAAAAATTTTAAAGAGATGGGAATATCAGACCACCTTACCTGCCTCCTGAGAAATCTGTATGTAGGTCAAGAAGCAACAGTTAGAACTGGACATGGAATAATGGACAGGTTCCAAATCGGGAAAGGAGTACATCAAGGCTGTGTATTGTCATCCTTCTTATTTAACTTATATGCAGAGTACATCATGTGAAACGCAGGTCTAGATGAAGGGCAAGCTGGAATCAAGATTGCCGGGAGAAATATCAATAACCTCAGATATGCAGATGACACCACCCTTATGGCAGAAAGTGAAGAGGAACTAAAGAGCCTCTTGATGAAAGTGAAAGAGGAGAGTGAAAAGATTGGCTTAAAATTCAACATTCAGAAAACTAAGATTATGGCATCTGGTCCCATCACTTCATGGCAAATAGATGGGGAAACAGTGGAAACAGTGACAGTTAATTTTGGGGGCCTCCAAAATCACTGCAGATGGTCACTGCAGCCATAAAATTAAAAGACTTGCTCCTTGAAAGAAAAGCTATGACCAATTTAGACAGAATGTTAAAAAGCAGAGACATTATTTTGCCCACAAAGGTCCTTCTAGTCAAAGCTATGATTTTTTCAGTAGTCATATATGGATGTGAGAGTTGGATTATAAAGAAAGCTGAGCACAGAAGAATTGATGCTTTTAAAGTGTGGTGTTGGAGAAGACTCTTGAAAGTCCCTTGGACTGCAAGGAGATCCAACCCGTCCATCCTGAAGAAAATCAGTCCTGAATATTCATTGGAAGGACTGATGCTGAAGCTGAAACTCCAGTCCTTTGGCCACCTGATGTGAGGAACTGACTCATTTGAAAAGAGCCTGATGCTGGGAAAGATTAAAGGCAGTATGAGAAGGGGACGACAGAGGATGGCATCACCGACTGGATGGACATGACTTTGAGCAAGCTCAAGGAATTGGTGATGGACAGGGAAGTCTGGCGTGCAGCAGTCCCTGGAGTCGCAAAGAGTCTCCGACAGGACTGAGCGACTGAACTGAAAGGACCCACTGGGGGATCAGGGCAAGCCCATAGGCTGCCTCCAAACCCTGGTGGACCCCACCCTGTCCAGGGCCCTGGTTGGCTGTGTGGGTTCTCCCCACCCCGCGACCCTAGACAGCCCAACCTCCAGACCTTTGCCCAGGTAGTGCCAGCTTCCTGGTGTACCCTTTCCTACAGTCAACCCCAGGTCTTTCTGGAAAAAAGCTTCCAAACTGGGGAGAGTTCGACAGCTTTTGGAGGAGGAATTGCAGACTGAATCCAGGGGCCCTCGATGGTTTGTTACCTTGCTTATGAGCGAGTTACAGTTAATAAGTTAACGTGAAAAGATTATAGATATGAATATGGGGGAAATGGCAAAATATGGAACGCTTCACGAATTTGCGTGTCATCCTTGCGCAGGGGCCATGCTAATCTTCTCTGTATCGTTCCAATTTTAGTATATGTGCTGCCGAAGCGAGCACGAATATCACGTAGACTCCAGAGCTATTTATAGTAGACAGAATTAAAAACTTTTCGCTGAGGGTGATTTTCATTTAAAACCAATTCAGCAATTCTTCCCTTCACCTTTTGTTTTTTTACTGTATTAGTGCCATAATAGCTTAATCTAAGGAAATTATTCCCTGAAACTGAGAAAGTGTTTGCTGCTTCACCAATTATAATGCAGATCGCTTTGGGGACTCAACGGCCGTATGCAAATTACCCCGGAAGAGGGGCGGACCCACTGCTGTCCCAGAGGTTTCCCGGAAGCTGAACCTGAATGTATATATTCATGTTGTTCATTGTTTTTCGGTCCCTCAGTCGTGTCCGCGGAGAAGGCAATGGCACCCCACTCCAGTACTCTTGCCTGGAAAATCCCATGGATGGAGGAGCCTGGTGGGCTGCAGTCCATGGGGTCGCTAAGAGTTGGACGCGACTGAGCGACTTCACTTTCACTTTTTACTTTCATCCATTGGAGAAAGAAATGGCAACCCACTCCAGTATTCTTGCCTGGAGAATCCCAGGGACGGGGGAGCCTGGTGGGCTGCCGTCTATGGGGTCGCAGAGTCGGACACGACTGAAGCGACTTAGCAGCAGCAGCACGCCTCCCTGTCCATCACCAACTCCCGGAGCTTACTCAAACTCATGTCCATTGAGTCGGTGATGCCATCCAACCATCTCTTCCTCTGTTGTCCCCTTCTCCTCCTGCCTTCAATCTTTCCCAGCATCAGGGTCTTTCCCAGTGAGTCAGTTCTGCGCGTCAGGTGGCCAAAGTATTGGAGTTTCAGCTTCAGCATCAGTCCTTCCAATGAATATTCAGGGTTGATTTCCTTCTGGATTGACTGGTTTGATCTCCTTGCAGTCCAAGGGATTTTCAAGAGTCTTCTCCAGCACCTCAGTTCAAAGGCATCAATTCTTTGGGGCTCAGCCTTTTATATTGTCCACCTTTCTCATCCATACATGATTACTGGAAATACCATAACTTCCACAATGTGGACATTTATTGGCACAGTAATGTATCTGCTTGTTAAAAGAGCCTTGTTTTTTTTTTTTTTTAACCTCAGTGTGCGATTGTGGGATGTTAGTTTCCTAACCAGGAATCAAACCTGGGCCCTGAGCGGTGCACGGAGTCCTAACAACTGGTGTGTGTGTGTGTTAAGTTACTTCAGTCCTCTCGGACTGTTTGGAACCCTGTGGACCATAGCCCACCAGGTTTCTCTGTCCATAAGTTTTTCCAGGCAAGAATACTGGAGTGGGTTTCCATGCCCTCCTGCAGGAGATCTTCTTGACCTAGGGATTGAACCCACCACCTCTGTTAATTTTCCTGTGTTTGCTGGTGGATTCTTTACCACTAGCACCACCCGGGAAGCCCTCCCCCCGACCCCCCAACAACTGAACTGCCAGAGAATTCCCCCTACACACATTTTAATTATATCTTATCAGTAAAACTGCTGCTTTTGGCTGCCTAGTGCGTGGCACTGGGGAGCCACAGTGAATGGAACAGGCTAGGAGTCCCTTCTCCCCAGGCTGAGACCCGAGCCTCCCTCTGAACTCTCAGCCACCCTTGCCCCAGGCATCACTGCCCTTCTCAGATACCTATGAATCATCTGTCTCAGAGGCCCTCTCTGAATGGAGGAACTGGGTCAGTTGCAACCTCCAGAACCACAGCACCCAGCCTGAGTCCGGCTGGCCCTTGGGAAATGTTGCTGAACTTGAGTTAGAGGGGAGTGATGGGGAGGGCCTCCTTCTCTGTCTGCTTGGGGGTCAGTGTGTCCTGACCACCTCGCAGCCGGCTTTCTCGGGGGGCAGGCCGTCCATTCCTGCTGTCCCGCTGGGACAGTGTCAAGCGACCTCTTCATAAACTGGGAGGAGGTTTGCCTGGTGGAGGAGAAGTGTCAGGGTAGGCCTGACACAGCAGGAAGCTCTAGGCCAGAAACAGATGCTCTAAGGAGGCTGCATGTTGACATCGAATTCTGAACGTTTCTGTTACTGATGGGAGCCAACCATAGTTCTTATGTGTGAATTTAACTTCTTAAAGAGAAATCTAGCTGGGGAACAAGACCCTCAGCACCCAAGGAGTATGCAGAAGCTTCTAGGGTGAAGTCAGGCACGCTGTACCGTCCTCCTGCTTGGCTTCCTCCCCTCCCCCATGGCACTCCCTGACCCCCACCGTTTTTATTTTATTGTTTAAAGTTTACTGATGTGTATTTACTTTTGGCTGCACTGGCTCTTCCTTGCTGCGTGTGGGCTTTCTCTGCTTCTGGTAAGTGAGGGCTACTCTCTGGTTGTGGTGAACGGGCTTCTCGTTGCTGTGGCTTCTCTTGTTTTAGGGGACAGGCTCTAGGGTGCCCGGGCTTCAGGGGCTGCGGCTCCTGGACTCTAGAGCACAGGCTCAGAAGTTGTGGTGCACGGGCTTCGCTGTCTTCTCCAGCCAGGGATCAAACCCGCGTCTCCTGCATTGGCAGGCCCTCTCTTAACCACTGGACCACCAGGGAAGTCCTCCCCCCCCATTTTAGCAATGCCGAGGGACCTCCAGCTGCAGGGGGAGGGGCTCACCCTTAGTGGGGCCTGGAGAGGGGCTGAGATCATCCTCATTCAGAGCTCCAGGGAGACCCAGGGGCCGTAGGAGCAAAGGCTCCAGGAGGAGTTGGCTGGGCGGCTCTCAGGAGAACTAAAGTCCACTGCGGGTGTTACTGGTGCCCCTCAAGTCCTCTCCCTGCCCCGAGACTGTGTGTTTTAAATGGCTTGTCCAGGCCCCACTATAGCTCACTGATGTCTGCTCTTCGAGCTCCCGCTGAGGGCACTGTCTGTGGTCTAGGGGCCATGCAGACTGCTCACTGTAAATGCTCACAACACCCCCAGGAGGGAGGGGGTTCTGTTATGACTGCTCTGTTACAGATGAGCAGACTGAGGCTCAGAGATACCATGTTCAAGGACATGTAGCTAGTGAGTGGCAGAGCTGGGCTTTGAAGCAGGTCCAGCTTGGCTACCAAGCCTGGTTCTGAACTTCTCCACTGGCTGCAGTGAACTGGGTTCCTTCCTTCCCCCAGGCTGTGGGGTCCTGCCTACACACCGGCCTCTCTCAAGTCCAAGGAAGATGCAAGTAAAGCAGCTGTGTCACCTGTGACCATGAGCAAGCGTGAACACAGGATGCAGGAGGGAACCGATGGCCAAGTTCCAAGGGCTGATTCCATCCACGCTGAGAGCCTGGCCAGCCCTCTGGCTTTATTTTCCAGTGGAAGGATTCGGTAGATCTCTGTGCCGACGAGCGATTTTGGTGCCTTGCCAGTGTGACTGGGCTTTAAGTCCAGAGTCGTATTGCCCTATTCTTACTGGAAATTGGTGGGAAAGGGGTAGTCCATATTTACTGCCATGCTTTTCCTGATTTTGTGTGTTTTGTTGGTGATGTTGCTGTTTCAAAGCACAAGAAGGCTATGATGAGCCTGATGTAGAAAATGCTTGTGTTAGATAAGCTTCATTTGAGTGTGCTGTTTTCTATGAATTCAACATTAAGGAATATATATTGTGTACATGCCTGCTCAGTTGCTTCAGTCATGCCCATCTCTTTGTGACTCTATGGACTATAGCCTGCCAGGCTCCTCTGTCCATGGGACTCTCCAGGCAAGAATAGTTGAATGGGTTGCCATGTCCTCCTCCAGGGGATCTTCCTCACACAGAGATCAAACCTGCATCTCAAGCATTGCAGGCAGATTGTTTACCACTGAGGCACTGGGGAAACCCCAAGGGATATATATGAATTTATATTAAGGAATATATATTAGCTACATATTAAATAAAATACTTTAAAACAGAAACTCACATAAAACAAGGTTATATTTTGATCGGTTGACAAAAACACCATGGCCATTGACTCACAGGAACCTACCCCTATATTTCCCCTAGGAACAGTGGTTCAGTGTTTGCTAATTCAGTGTCTACATGACTTTATAGAATGTAATTACAGCAAATAAAGAGAATCAACTGTACTTCACTTTGCTGCTCTGTGGGAGTAATTAAGAAGGGCATTCTGGGTGTGTGGTGGTGGCTTTTTAAACCTCAGAAATGGCCCTGCCTACTCACCCCATCTGTTTTAGTCTCTTCCTGCTGCCATAACAAAATATCACAGACTGGGTGACTTATAAGCAGCAGAAATGATTGGACTTCCCTGGTGGTCCAGTGGTTAAGACTGAGTTTTCAGTGCAGGGGGCTTGGGTTCAGTCCCTCCCTGGGGCAGATCCTGATGCCACGAGATGCAGCCAAACAAACAAAGCAGCAAAAAGTATCGCTCACAGTTCTGGAGGCTGGAAGGCCACAGTCAGGGCGCCAGCATGATTCAAGTGAGGGCCCTCTTCCTGCAGATGTCTCACTATGCCCTTACAGGATGGGGGGGCCTGGGGAACTCTGCAGGGTCTCTTTTATATTGTCACTAATCCCTTTCATGAGGACACCACCCTCATGACCTAGTCACCTACCGAAGCCCCACCTCCTAACGCCATCACCTTGGGCACTGGGATGTCCATGTAGGAATGCCAGGACAGAGACATTCAGGCCATAGCGTCACTCAAGTTCCTGTTCAGGGCAGGGAAGGGAGAGGCAGGAGAGGTGAGGAGAGGCAGGGAGGGAAGAAAGCAGAGGGCAGTCTGGAACATCTTCCCTGGAGTTTTGCCACCCTGCCCGAGCAAGGTTGGGACCTTAAGTTAAAAAAATTAAATTTAAATAAAAACATGTTTAAAAAATTCACTAAAACAAGGAAAGTGGGGCTGGAGCATTTTCTTTAAGCCCCTGGAGAGAAAGCAGAGCTTTCTCCCTCCTTTCTGCCGCTACTATTTCTTTGGTCCTCGATCTTTCCCTTTTAAGAACTCTTCTTTCTGAATAAGAACCTACAGGACACCCTGGTCCTTGCAGCATTTCTCAAGTACAATGGACCGGATTTCAATGCACCCTCCCCTCCGCCCCGCCCAATTAAAGCTGCTGGAGGACATCAGACTTGCCCCTTCCTCGGGGAATAGCCTCTGAACCCGCTATCGGTGGTTGGGCTTCCCTTTGACTTTCGGCATCCTGGGATGGCACAGAAACTCCAACCCAGACCCTCTAGAACATGCTACAAATGACCAGATTGCCTGTGGCCACTTGTACTCCCATCTGTTCAATATTTTCTATTTTTTGTAAATAAAGCAGCAGAATTGCTTTTCAATTGAAACCATGCAGCTGTACTACCATTTGTTAAACAGAGTAAAATAGGGCACCCTGGTTACATCTGGGAACTCTGGTGTTTTTCCCAGTCAGGACTCGAAGCAGAGGGGTCTCTTTAGATCTTGAGGACTCCCTGGATACAGCTGGGAAACTGTTCACTTGAGTTATGTCCATGGGGTCCAAAAGTTAGCATGCCTCAAAAGAACCCGGTTCCAGCCCAGATTTCTGCCCCATTCCTTGAGTGTCTGATTCAGGAGGTCTGGAGAGAGGCCCCCCGCCTCCGCAAACTTTGCATTTTTTACAAGTTCCCAGGTGCTACTGCTTCTGCTGGTCTGGGGTCCGCACTTGGAGAACCGCTGGGTAAGGCAGTTGTGTCCAGATGCTTTCTCCTCACCTGTCAGGCTGCTCACAGCTCCTCAGGGTAGGGAAGTCCTGACCCAGCAGCTGGTGTCTGAAGTTCCTGATTAATCTCCGACTTCAGACAGGAGAGCCAGGGACGGGGGAGAGCCCCTGCTCTGGGCGACAGCCTCTCTAGAGTTTCCCGATTCTGAAACGGAGCTTCAGGATTTTCCAAAGTTGAAAGCACAGGGCATTCATACTGACTTGCAGCTTCTGTTGTTCTTGCTCCAAATAGTGCGGTTTATTTTGGTTTCCTCTGTTTGTACTGTGAGATTTTTTTTTCGTCTTTCTGCTATGGATGCACCTGAGTGGGTTTGACTACTTCAGAAAGGTTAGCTGAACCGTTATTTAGGCAAGTACCTTGTTAAAACTGAATGATAAAGTGGGACTGTTGTTTTTTTTTTTAATTAAAAAAAGGAATCACCTAAGCTTCCGTGGTGGCTTAGAGGTTAAAGAGTCTGTCTGCAATGTGGGAGACCTGGGTTTGATCTCTGGGTGGGGAAGATCCTGGCAACCCACTCCAGTATTCTTGGAGAAGGAAATGGCAACCCACTCCGGTATTCTTGCCTGGAGAATCCTATGGACGGAGAAGCCTGGTGGGCTACAGTCCACGGGTGGGGTCGCAAAGAGTCGGACACGACTGAGCGACTTCACTTTCACATTCAAGTCTCTCCTGAATAACGGGATTCCTTTACACCATTTCAGAAGTACATGTTGAAGGTATTTACATGCTCTTGAGACAAATTTACGTAACCAGTACCCAGCAGGCTGAGTCGCTTGGTTGCACCTATATTTGTTCAGAACCTTTGAGTTTCCAGTGTCGAGCTGGGTGCTATTAGGTTGAAGCACATGAACTGCCACACTGGCAATTGTCAAAATATTGGCAATTTCATATGGTTCAAAGTAGCACAGGATCTTGTTCTTGGTCTGGTTTTTCATGTTTCTGGAGCTGTTTTATGTGGTAGATAGGTTTTGACTTTCTGAATAAGTAGTTAAATCTTGGATATCTGATATCAGCTTCTGGTTGGTCCTCTGAATCTACATCTCTGCATTCTCTGTAACCATGCAAGGAGTCTTGCACCTGGAGAGAGGATACAAAGGACTGGGAAAGACAATGGTGGGGATTAAAGCGCTGGATGGTCCAACCCAGATCAAAGCCTCTTGTGGTCTTGGGATGGTATTTACGACTTTTCCTTTAGTTAATATTTTCCTTCTTGATTAAGTTTTGCTTCAGCCAAGTTTAATAGTAATTTCTCCCCTCTGAGCACAGACTCGCTCTGTGAAAAGGGTATGAATGTGCTGGGTCAGAACTGACAAGCCAGCTCAGGGTTAATGTGTGAAGCCAGCCTGCAGCTGGCTGGACATCTGAAGGTCAGTGGTGTTTAGGGGCTGTGTACATGCTCACGTGGGCTGCTGCTGGCAACTGGAGATCTCTTGGTGTGCCTGCTTTGGAGTTTCCAGCCAATCTGCAAGCCTCTCTGGGCACCTTCTGATTTTGGCTCGGCTGTTTCTTGGTGGCTATGTCTCGAAAGAGGACGATTCTGGATCTCCCATCTCAACGACTCCTTGTATCAAACCCCAGGCCTCTGCTGGACTGATTGTCTGGTGCTCCTATGGACTGAGCGTAGCTCTCTAAGCCAGCAATTTCTAATTGCTTTTTTTTTCCTTTGGCTTGCATTGCACTTTCAGTCTGAGCCGAGTCTTGGCCTTAGCTCTTGTCCTATTACGTGATCGTGTGCGCTTGGGGATTCAAGAAGAATAAAATCAAGGGGCCTGTGAGGAAGGGGCTATTGGGCTAATACCTTCCAGATGGCGATGTGAAATGGGAGATAAGATGCTGCGCCCATCTGGCCTGACAGGACGTGATACACTCCGCTCGTATCTTTGGGGCTGTTATCACCCTCCCGTGACAGCCAGGGTCAGTCTGGTGTTTGTCCTTGGACAGGGGCTTAACTTGGCAACTCGAGCCACTCTCTGAAATGAAATCTGCTATCAGGTCAGTGGGGGGTCTGCCAAGAAGGACTCAAAAGCCCTGAACAGGGACTCAAAAGACCACAGTTAGTGACAGCAAATCACTCCAGCTGGGCCTGGAGGACTGTCGGGCCGAGTGCAAGCCCCGAAGCAACATCCTCTGTGTTCTCTGGTCCTCTGCAGGCAGAGACTGCATCCCTCACGGTTAACGGGACCAGCTGTTGGTAGTGGCGACCTTGGTGAGGTCCTGCATCAGGGGAGGCCAGCTCTGACCTGTTAGTAGTGGTTCCCTAGGGATCTGTGTTGAGAAGGATTCAGAGGTCTCATCCAGCTGGGCCTCTCAGGAAAGATGCCTTGATCAATAGGCCATTGCTATCTGCTAACAGTATGGTGAGTTTATTTGCCTTTTTTGGGGTCAACTCTTCTCTTTAAAAAAAAAAAAAAAAGAGGCGGGGGCTTAAATTAAATCAGCGTTTCCTGCATCTTCCCAAAATACAAAAACTTGACAAGAATTTGAATTCAGTTTCTTTGTTATTCCATAGGAAATGTTGATTAACTCCTTAAATGGGAAAAGGGATTAGTGGACTTTTACAACCAGAAAGGCCTTCACAGTCCTATTCCTGGCCTGATTTATAAGGACAGAGGTCAAGGGCAAGTGAATGTAAGCGTCTTGCGGAAGCCACCTGAGAATGTGCTGTGGACCCTGTCTCAGGGCGCTGCCCTCCTCAGTGCTGGGCTTGGCAGCTGCCCCGGAATTCCCACTGAGGCTGGGAGTGGCACTGGATATCCGAAAGGACCTGACTCCCCGGGGAGGAGGTCCCTAAGACGAGTCACTGCTGCCCAAGGGAGGCTTGCGTGGACAGGAGCTGGCAAGGGAATGCCAGCCTGGTTAACTGCTTCTCATCTGCTCCAGCAGCATGGCCCTTGGCAGCTCAAGAGGCTTTTCAGGGCAGGGGCCCCTGTGGAAGCTTTCCCTCGGAGGCCAGAACCAGGGCTGGCTTCAAGGGCATGTGACTTGGGCAGTTGCCCGGGACCCCGTGCTTGGTTCAACACTCTGCCATCACCTTCCTGAAAGTCTTACCCTTTTGGAATGCGGGGCCCTGCGTTTTCACTTCGCTTTCATTTGCATTCCCGTGGCTTATGTTGCTGGTCCCACCTCAAGCTGGTTGCACTCTGGGATTCCAAGAAGAGAAGACAGTTGTCCCGCTGTCGGTGGCCCGCGTGTTTGGGAGGCCAGGGGCAGGAGGGAAAGAGCTGCTCCGTGTTTCATCCTTGCTTCCGGCCTGGCTCTGTGGTGGGGGCTGGAGAGACTACCGTGGCCGAGACTCTAGTCGGAGAAGAGGATGAGTTAGTAGAAAACAGCAGGAGACGCAGAAGCCAGGCTCAGCCGAGCCCAGCAATGCAGGGCGGGCATCATTACCCTGCCGGGGGTTGGGGGCACGTCCTCGCTCATGGGATCAGCTAGGAGGGGTGCTAGGAGGGGTTCCCAGGTGGCACGAGTGGTAAAGAACCTGCCTGCCAATAGAGGAGACACAGGAGATGCGAGTTCGATCCCTGGGTTGGGAAGCTCCCCTGGAGAAGGGCATGGCAACTCACTCCAGTATTCTTGTCTGGAAAATCCTATGGACCGAGGAGATTGGCAGACTCTAGTCCATAGGGTCGCAAAGAGCCGACTAAAGCCACTTAGCACAGGAGAGGATCTGAGAGAGGTAAGCGGGGATTCAGGGGCAAAGACACAGAGGCAAGAAGCTACCAGAAGCCTCCAGACTGGCTTGGTGGGGTCAGGACAGTGACAAGGTAAACCTGGGAGGGAACAGAGGCAGGCTGATGGAGCCCCAGCTTTTGAAGCCCAGGAGTTTCACCTGCATTCTGTTAGATGTAAAATGTGGAATGTGGGCAAGAGTTTCTGGCAAGGAAAGGACCTCATCAGGATTCAAGGTGGGGCATTCTGGTGTCTGAGGGAGATGAATGCAGGGGACAAAAAGCAGGATATGCCGGAGCCCCTCTCAGAGAGGCTGCCGGCTTGGACCAGTGGGACAAAGAGGGCAGATTCTGGAAGGGAAAAGGAGGTGACTCAGCACAAAGGGTGATGATGGGGGGAGAGTCCAGGACAATTTCAACTTCTGGTCCAGGGCCTGGATGGCTGATGGGGCCACTTGCCAAGCTGGGGAGAAATTGGGGAGGGGAGGAGGGTTAGGAGGGAAGAGGAGGAGCTCTGTGGGGTTGGGAGGCATCAGTTGGTGCCCACGTGCCAGAACGTCAGTCGTGAGTCACTGAGTCCTTCCCTGTTGGGACCTGACCTCCCCGCCTCTAGGGTTGGGCCAAGGGCAGGCTGCAGACCAGGAGGGAGGGGTGCCGTCATTCTTAAGAGAGCTGTTGAGTCATTTGTTTGATGCCTTTAGCTGATGGGAACAGGCGAATGCAGGACGGGTGTGGCCATGGTGATCAGGTGCCAACAGAGTGAAGGGTGGAGGGGGCAGGCACCCTGGTCTCCTGGCCAGAGAGCTGAGGGGACCCCAGGGCGTTCTCAGGGGTGGGGACAGTCAGCCTCGGGTCATCCTCATCACAATGAGATGGCCTTTGTGTTTCCTCTGCGGGCCTGGCCTTCTGAGCCCGCAGAGCCTGCCCTCTGCCAGCGTTTTCAAAGACGGAGACCTTTCCTTGCACTTTGATGGGAATCGTAAAGTGCAGAACCACAAACCGTGTCACCTGTCCTCGGTTTGCGTTAAGTAAGACACTTCATGGCAAATAGAAGGAGAATAAGTGGAAGCAGTGACAGGCTTTATATTGTTGGTCTCCACAATCACTGTGGATGGTGACTGCAGCCGTGAAATTAAAAGACGCTTGCTCCTTGGAAGGAAAGCTGTAACCAACCTAGACAGCATATTAAAAAGCAGAGACATCACTTTGGTGACAGTGGTCCGTCTAGTCAAAGCTCTGGTTTTTCCAGTAGTCATGTATGGATGTGAGAGTTGGACCATAAAGAAGACTTGAGTGCTGGAAAGCTGATGCTTTCGAATTGTAGTGCTGGAGAAGACTCTTGTCCCCTGGACTGCAAGGAGATCAAAGCAGTCAATCCTAAAAGAAGTCAACCCTGAATATTCATTGGAAGGACTGTTGCTGAAGCTGAAGTTCCAATACTTTGGCCACCTGATACGAAGAGCCAACTCATTGGAAAAGACCCTGATGCTGGCAAAGATTGAAGGCAAAAGAAGGAGGGGGTGGCAAAGGATGAGATAGTTGGATAGCATCACCAACTCAAGGGACATGAATCTGAGCAAATTCTCAGGAGATGGTGAAGGACAGGGAAGCCTGGTGTGTTGCAGTCCACGTGGTCACAAAGAGTCAGACATGACCTAAGCAACTGAACAAGAGCGACATAAGATCTTCAGAGGGTGTGCAGAGAAAGGGGCCCGGCCAGTGTAATTTCTTTAGAAAATAAATTTTAGACTAGGAGTTTGGGTTTATGAGTAGCCTGTTCACTGCTCATGAATAAGATAAATGTCAGTTTCCAGATGGTGAAATGGCTTTCTTAAGGAGTTTAACAGCCCCCAGTAATTTGCATTATTCATTTGAGTCATTCCTTTATGAAATACCTTCCCAGGTGGCCCTACTGGTAAAGAATATGTCTGCCAATGCAGGAAACGCAGGAGACACAGGTTTGATCCCTGGGTTGAAAAGATCCCCTGAAAAAGGAAATAGCAACCCACTCTAGTGTTCTTTCCTGGGAAATCCCATGGACAGAGGAGCCTGGTGGGCCACAGGCCACGGGGTCACAAAGTGTCAGGTGTGACCGAGCACGTACGTTTACAAAGTATTTCAGCCACTGCCCACGTTGTTACAAACTGCAGTGTGAACGGCAGAGGCATCGTGCCTTCTGCAGCCCCACTCTGCACGTTTGCTGGTCCTGTCCATGAACTCATTGGAGTTTTTGTTCACGTGTGGATTGCCTTGCTCTGGGCTTATCCAAGGTCATTACTCTCAGGTCTGTTTTGCCCCTTGTTTCCATGAGGCCCAGGGGTGAAGGTCTTGGGGGTTCCAGCTCTGCTCCTGCTCCCCAAACCTTGTGTGGTCATAGCCCTTTGGGACCCCTTGCCCGCTCTTCCTCTGCCTGTCTTGAGTGCGTACCGGGGGTGGCCCGGCTAGACGTTGGGCTGCTGGGATGACTTGACAGGTACAGCTCCTGTCCTCAAGGTGTTCAGTCTCCTAGTGGTCTTCAAGTCCCTGGTGATGCGTGTCACTGAGGAGGAGTTAGGGGCTTCCGGGTGTGTGCTGGGGAGTCCATTAAAAGTGGACGGGGAAGAGGTTAAGGATTCAGAGTCTGGGTTCACATCCTGGCTCCACTTCCTACTCTGTGACCTTGGGCAAGTGACGTCACCTCTCTGAGCCTTTGTTTTTTTTTAACTTATTTAATTGAAGGATAATTGCTTTACAATGTTGTGTTGGTTTCCGCCATACATCAGCGTGAATCAGCCATGGGTATACATGTGTCCCCTCCCTCTTGAACCTCCCTGTCCCACCCCCCACTCCATCCCACCCCTCTAAGTGCTCACAGAGCCCTGGTTTGGGCTCCCTGCATATGTGCGTGCGTGCTCAGTCGCTTCTGTGGTGTCCGACTCTGTGCGACCCTATGCCCTGTAGCCCCCCCGGGCTGCTCTGTCCATGGGGATTCTCCAGGCAAAAATACTGGAGTGGGTTGCCCTCCTCCAGGAGATCTTCCCAACCCAGGGATCGAACCCACGTCTCTATGTCTCCTGCTTTGGCAGGTGGGTTTTTTACCACTAGCGTCACCTGGGAAGCCTTCGAGTTCCCTGAGTCATACAGCAAATTCCCACTGGCTGTGTATTTGTATATGTTTCCAGGCTAGTCTCTTCATTCAGAAATATCAAACGCTTCACAAGTTTGCGTGTCATCCTTGCACAGGGGCCATGCTGATCCTCTGTGTCATTTCAATTTTAGTGTACATGCTGCCAAAGCAAGTACTGGGCTTAGTTTTGATCTCTGTCGAGCGAGGATGATGGCATATGACTCAGAGGTTGTTGCAGGGGTTCCTGAGGTTACATACATGAAGCTCCTAACACAGGACCAGGTACACAGGGTCGGGCACCTAGAACAGAGCCACTCATGCCTGGGCACCCAGGATCGGGCGTGTAGGACCGGGCCTCAGCCAGGTGGAGCTGCTGCTGTTTTTATAGCTGTTGATGAGTGAAGACCAAGCCAGGACTCAGAATTGCTCGCCTGGGCAGGGGACGGGGCTGCACACCCGCCCTTCAGGCCAGGAAGCCACCTCGTAGGTGGACTTGGAGGAGGTGGAGATTAGCAGAACCTTGACACGGAAGGCCAAGCCTCCTACCTTCCTGCAGTGGGGGAGCTTCCTGCAGAAACTCACACCCACAGGGAAGAAATGAGTCCCCGCCATGGGGCTGTGAAACTCGTAACCCCAGCTTCGACCTCTGACTGGGCTTCAGGCTCTTGGTGCTGAGTCCCTTCTAATTCCAGCCCCACCCGGGACAGCTGTTTGGATAGCCGGAGAGGCTGGGAGGGCTGGCCCTCCCTGGAAGTCTGTGGGCGGCATTGCTGTCTTGCTTTTGCCAGAGGGGAAAATGAAAACCTCTTTTGAGCTCCAGGCCTGGTGCCTGTTGGCTCCAAGGGCGTGTTTGCAGGTGGCCGTCCTTCCTGCCTTCCCACCTGCTGGAGACCACCCTGCACTCCCAGCGTTTCCCTGTGTGTCCAGCAGGGGGCACTCACCCATTGAACCAGGGACAGGGCTCTGCTCTGAAACGCCTTCAACCAGGGAAAAGGCATCCCTGGTGCAGTTTCCTTGATTACCCATCAGCCGCTTCACCTTGACTTTTCTCAGCCTCAGATTTGGTGGGGGCAAATCCTGGGGAGTTTGCAAAATTGTATTTTAATTTTCAACTCGCAGAGATTCACTGCCTATTAAAAAGCGATTAGAAATGACCTTATGAAACAAACACACAAAACTCCAGACAACTCAGCTCAGAGTGTTCTGACACCCCAGCTGCTCCGTCAAAGAAACCCCGGGTTCTGCTGCAGCCTCCGTGTGGAGGGGGATTCACGGCCTGGCCTGGGGGCTGCTGCACAAGAGGATGCAGCCCCCTCCACTGTGTCTAAGCAGAGGCCTGGGGAACTCTGTGGGGTGCCCCGGCCTGCAGTGTGCTGGGTCTTTAAATACCCCACGCCATGTGTGTGGGTGGGTTGGGAGGGATGAGAGGGGGCTGATGAATGTGCCATTAATGAGCCGAGTTCCACTGGGAATAATTCTCCCTTTGTGTTCCCAGCACCATCCCAGCTGCCGCCCGTGTGGATCTCACTGCCCCGGCCTCAGAATACGCATCTTTGCCTTCCGCCCCAGCTGGTGATGGAGTTGAAGCTTCCGTTCCTTCCTGCCAACGTCTGGCCAAGGACTTAAGCAGGTATTGTACAGAACCCTGCCTTCTAGCTGCTGCCCCCAGAGAGGAGGGGCCTGGCCGTCTCTGCCCCATAAACCCTGAGGGAGCTGCATTTAGGAGGGTGCCAAGAGGGCGTTGACAGTTTGGACCTGTGATGCCAAGTATGATCATTTGGCCTGTGGTTGATCTGAAGTTTACCCTTGTGAGCAAGCTCTCCATGTAACAGTGGGGACACCCTGTGTGAGCGTTCATGTGTTAGTATTAGTCGGCGTATTCCAGAGAAGCAGTACCAATAGGATATATATTCACATATACAGGCATAACTTATTTTATTGTGCTTTGCAGATACTGCATTTTGTACGGAGTGAAGGCTTGTGGCAACCCTGAGATGGGAAGTCTGTTGGTGACATTTTTCCAACAGCGTTTTTTTCACTTCATGCTTCCATGCCACATCAAACTTTCTCACTACTTATACATGTTACGATCTTCTGTGACTAGTGATCTTTTTCATATCTACCTATTTTATTTATTTATTTGCCTGCACTGGCTCTGAGTTGTAGCGCGTGGGATCTTTAGTTGTGGTATGCAGACTTTTAGTTGCAGCATGTGGGGTCTAGTTCCCCAACCAGGAATGGAACCCAGGCCCGTAGGCACTGGACCACCAGAGAAGTCCCTGTGATCACTGAGTTTTGATGTTACTATTGCAAAAAGATTTTGACTCATTGAAGGCTCAGTGATTAGCATTTTTCACTGATTAGCATGTTTTAGCAGTATTGTTTTTTAATGAAGGTATGTACATTGTTTTTTTTACACATAGTACAGCCCACTTACTAGTCTACAGTATAGTATAAAAATTTTTTTTGCACTGGGAAACCAAAAAATTCTTGTCACTCACTTTATTGTGATACTTTCTTTATTATGGTGGTCTGAAACCAAACCTGTAATACCTCTGAGGTCTGCCTCTTTAGCCTGGAGTAGGAAATGGCAACCCACTCTAGTACTCTTGCCCGAAGAATCCCATGGACAGAGGAGCCTGGCAGGCTACAGTCCATGGGGTCACAAAAAGTCAGACACGATTGAGCGGCTTAGCACGCACTGCCTCTTTAAAGAGAAATTTATTTTAAGGAATTGGCTCATACAAATGTGGAGACTGGCAAATCCAAAATTTGCAAGGCAGGCCAGCAGGCTGGAGACCTGGGGAAGAACTGATCTTGTAACTGGAGTTTAAAGGCTACGTCCTGGCAGACCTCCCTCTTCTTTGGTGGATCTCATTCTTTCTGTCTTAGAGCCTTCAACTGACTGGGTGA
The DNA here is from genome assembly GCA_006410635.1 of Cephalophus harveyi. Taxonomy (NCBI): domain Eukaryota; kingdom Metazoa; phylum Chordata; class Mammalia; order Artiodactyla; family Bovidae; genus Cephalophus; species Cephalophus harveyi. Next base: position 314,848 of record SJYT01045404.1, read on the forward strand.
GGTCCACCCACATTATAACGGGTAATCTTCTTATTCAAAGTCTACTGGGTTAAATGCTACTTTCATTGGAAAAGTCCCTAATGCTCGGAAAGACTGAGGGCAGAAGAAGAAGAGGGTGTCAGAGGATGAGATGGCTGGATGGCATCACTGATGCAATGGACATGAACTTGAGCAAACTTCGGGAGATGGTGAGGGACAGGGAGGCCTGGTGTGCTGCAGTCCATGGGGTCACACAGAGTCGAACAGGACTGGGTGACTGAACAATAACGATTCATCTAAAAAAATATCTTCACAGTGACATCTACGGTGGTGTTTGACTAAATGAGTATGATGGCCAAGTCAACGCTTAAAGTTAACCCTCACAGCAAGTAGTCAGAAATCCTGTTTCATTCAAAACAATTGATGCTGATTAGAGACTTTTCTGCTTAGCTACTAAGTCCTCTGAAGAATGTTCTTGGACAGCCTTTTCTTGTGTAGAGCTAAACACACCTTGATGTGTTGTGAATGGGCAGCCTGTGACCTCAGAAAGTCTACTACTGGGGAGGCAGTAGGTGGGGATTGAGCTAGTCCGAGTCCCTCTTATCTGGATGGTGCATCTTGGAGTAGAAGCTCTTTCCCTCTCATCATCTCCTGAGATCGACCTGCTGCTCTGCTGGTCTGGAGACCCAGAAGGATGGGTGGGATAATTTATCTGCAATCCCTCAACTCCTTGGTGGCAGAGCAGGAACCTCATCCTACCCCTCCTGGTAGGACACTGCCTTATCTACTGCTGCTGGCCTCAGGCTGAGTGAGAAAAGTCTGGGAAGCCTGGCTTCTGGTGGTGAGATTGCATGAGCATTCATTCGTGGGTGTTTGGGGAGACCCTCTTGGTTTGCCTTAGGACATAGTAGGTGCTTGATAAAAATGTGTTTAAGAAAGAAGTAAGGTTCTTAAATAGTCTGCCCTTTAGTTTCTCAAAAAGTAAGCATACATCTACCATCCGATCTAGGAAAGCCACTTTCAGATATTTATCCATGAAAAATGAAAATATGTATCTACCTAAAAACTTGTATGTTTACAGCAGCTTTATTTATAATCACCCCCAAACTGAAACAACCCAAATGTCTACCAGCTGGTAAATGAATAAACAAATTCTGGTCTATTTATCCTATAGACTACTGCTCGGCATGAAAAGAAACAAACCTCTGATTTATGTAACAAAATAGATGACTCTTAAGTATATTATGCTAAGTGGGAAAGGTCAGGCTCAGAAGACTACATGTTGTGTGAGTCCATTTATTTGATATTCTGGAAAAGGCAAGGCTGTAAGGAATGGACACCATGTCGGTGGTTGCCAGGGCTGGGAGCTGGGTTTGGGAATTGACTACAGAAGGCCATGGGAGATCTTTAGCAGGCGATAGAAATGTTCCATGTCTTGATGGTTGTGGAGGTTACATGTCAAAGTTCTTGGAACTCTACATCTGAAAAGGATGAATTGCACTGTCCATAAGTTATATCTCAATTAAAAAAAAAGTTATGACAGCCCATCACTGCCACTTAGGGTCGCCTCTACCTTTAGGTTACATCTTTTAAAAAAGTAAAATTTGAAACATAAAATAAGGAAAAAGAACCAAGCTTATCTAAGGGCTGAAGTAAGTTTTTGATGAAATCACACACACAAACTGCACCCGAAACAACTACGTCATCCAGACTGCACCGAAAGCACAGTCATCCAGTCTGGTACCATAGCCCATCTGCTCAGGGTCCCCTCCCTGAGGTCACCTGGGTTCCACATTTTAAACCTCGCACTCAAGGTGCATCTGGCTCACCCCACCCCTGGGGTTTATTCCTTGGAGCCAGTCTTCTTGGGTTGCTTCTGAATCTCATTCATTCATGCATATGAGGGTTCAGTAGTATGAACTTGGGGTTTCCTGGGCTATAGACAGGCACTGCCCCTGTGGCTCTTACAGCTCGCTGGGGAAGACAGCTGAGCAAGCAGTCTTGAATGGGTCAGAAGAGGGGTGCAGTGCCCGGCGGTAGAGGAACCTCTTTCCATCTGGGTGACTGGGGAAGGTTTCCCTGGGGGAGGTGACTTCCAAGCTGAGAGCTGAAGGCTGAACGGACTTAACTATGTATGGGCAGGGCAAGGCGCAGCGTCTGCAGAAACCTCAAAGATAGAGACGGGAGCAAAGCTGAAGGGTCTTGTGGAGGAGGCGGGGCTGGGGGTGGCCCAGGGCACAGAGGCAGGTGGTCGGCACACCGCGGCTCATGTGAAGGATTGGGGGGCTTTATCATTTTTCTTGGTGGAATTTTTTTTAATGTATTTCTTTAAAAAAATTTTTATTTATTTAATATTTCTTTATTTTTGAGTGTGCTGGATCTTTTTTGCTGTGTGTGGGCTTTCTCCAGTTGCAGGGAATGGGGGCTTCTCTCTAGTTGTGGTGCACGGGCTTAGCTGCCCCGTGGCACGTGGGGTCTTCCTGGACCACAGGCGGATTGAACCCGTGTCTCCTGCATCAGCGGGCGGATCCTTAACCACTGGGCATCCGGGGAAGTCCTAATAGATTTATTTTAAGAATAGTTTTAGATTTACCAGAAAACTGAGACGATAGTGTAGAGAGTTCCCATTTACACACGCATAACTATCACTCACTCATTCACCGTTCCCCTGATACTAACACCTTAACAATGGCATGGTACATTTGATACAATTCGTGAACCAATACTGACTCATGATTATTAACTCAAGTCCATAGTTTATTCCGATTTCCAAATTTTTTTCTCCTAATGTCCTTTTTCTGTCTCAGGACCCCATCCAAGACATGACATGGCATTTAGTCTTCACGCCTCCTTAGGTTCCTCTTGGCTGTGGCAGTTTCCCAGACTTCCATGTTCCTGGTGACCTTGACCATGTTCGTTTTGAGGAGGACGGGTCAGGTGTTTTGTAGGATGTCCCATAGTTGAGATTTGTCTGGCATTTTTCTTCTGATCAGACTTATGGGGTGTAGGGAGGAGGATCACAGAGGTTAAATGCCGTTTTCATCACATCATGTCAAGGGTGCTTACTCTCAGCACGGTTTATTTCTGTTCGTGTTGACCTTGATCGCTCGGCTGGGGTTGTGTTTGCCAGATTTCTCCACTGTCAAGTTCCTCTTTTTCCCCTTTTCCATATTGCCCTCTTTGGAAGGAAGTCACTGTGGGCACACCTCAAGACTGGAGCGTTGTACCCCTTCTTTTACGGGGATTATCTATCCACAAATTTTTGGAAATTTATATGGGAGATTTGTCTCTTCTCCCTCATTTATTAATGTATTTAGTCATTTATCTATATCACTCTGGACTCAAGGGTATCTATTTTATGAGTTATACAGTACAATACTACTTTATTTGTTTTTCAGATTGTTGTTCCAACTTTGACCACTGAACCCTTGGTGCTTAGGGCTTTATTTTAAGAAGGTCCAGAAGCCCCAAGGCAGGCAGAGATTTGAGTAGATTTGCATTTTTGAAGGATCTCTCCAGCTGCGTGGCAGGGCAGAAGTGGTTTCAGGGTGGATCAGGGTCCCCAGGGTTTAGGGCTCTGTGTCCTGGCCCAGTGGATTGGATGGGCAGCTGTGGTCCCATCGCCTTAAGTACATCTCAGCTGTGCTTTCAGGGTTGCCAGCTCCACCCTCCACCCTTTCCATGGCTGCTTTTTACAACAGGGCTGTGGCCTGGATCCAAGGATCCACATAAATCCTGTCTTTTTGCCTTTGCCGGGTCCTTGGAAGTTTTCAAAGCAAGTTTCAAAAATGCACAGGTGAAAATTTCATTTCACTGAGATGGAGGGTTGTTATTCAGGTCTAGGCTGGAGTCCGAGGTCCCGCTGGTCTCCCGATTCAGAGATATATCCTTCCTCAGTACGATCCAGGTTTACCTGGTGGCTCAGTCGGTAGAGAATCGGCCTTCAATGCACGACATCTGGGTTTGATTCCTGGGTCGGGAAGATCCCCTGGAGGAGGAAATGGCAACCTACTCCAGTATTCTTGCCTGGAAAATTCCATGGACAGAGGACCCTGGTATGGAGTCACAGAGAGTCGGACACGACCGAGCAACTAAACCACCCCCGTGCCCATTTCCAGCCAGGCCTCTCTCGCTGGAGCTGGCACACGCTCTGTGTGTTTTTGTGTTTTCTCCATGCTCAGTTGACTGCGGTGGCTTTGTCTTCCCCTTTTTGGGCTTGGAGGGGACCAGGAGGGCATCGAGACCCGGCATCTTAACAAAGAAAGCCCAAGGCACATCTCATTACAGAATCGACAGATGTTCTGTCCTTGCAAGCACGCTGGGTGACTTCCTGCAGCCTCCTGCTTCTGATGGCTGCCGTGGAAATGATGACATCAACCCACATTTCCAGTGCAAATGGCTTTTCTCCGGGGTTTTCCCACCCCACCCCTCCCCCGTGCCCATTGCTAATCATTAGGCCTCAAGCCTCGGGGAGAACAGATGTGACTTTGACATAGTCCAAGGGAGGAGAGGAGGAAAGAGAGCTTCAGTTTCTCTGCTTCCTAACCCTGCCTGAAGCAAAGAGCTCGTCCTGGGAGGGACACTGTTCACCAAGGTGGCAGCGCTCCAACAGGCCCTCCTTGCTCCTGCAGCACGGCCCGTCCGTGGCCTTTGTGCTCAGCAGACACTCTGACCTACTAAAGCTGTTTGGAAGGCGTTATGCAGCAATTAATTGAGCTTTGAGAGGCTGAAGCCAGGCACAGTGTCTGAAGATAAAGCATTTCCAGGAATTCAGGTCCAAAGCCCTCACTCTTACCGAGGCAGCCACCGCTGACCGCGGGTCTTGGACCTCGGGGGGCTTGTGGCAAAGAACCTGCTGTGTTGGCGCATGGGCCAGGCAGACGTGAGCCTGAGTACACGTCAGAGCTGACCTCCCACTCTGCCTGCCGGGGACGGTTGACCTTAAGGAAACGGTAACTTGGAAACCTGGCCAACGGCTGCCTGCATGGCCCAGAAGGAATGAGACCGGGCCGGGGGAGGGGGTGCGGGCAGCTGAGCTTCTTGCAAGGAAGAAGCTGGTTCCATGTTGATGCAGGAAGGCCAGGGAACAACATCCCGGAAAAATGCCACCCTGAACGCAGCCGGGGGTTTGGGGAGAGGCAGGAGATCGGGGCTCACCAGAGTGTCTGGTGAGATGTCCCCAGCCCCTGCTTGTATCGGCAGCCCCCAAGGCCTCTTGGCTCTGTCAGTCCTTCTCCTGGATTGGAGAGCTTTGCCCAGCAGGAGAGGGAGCAGAAAGCTCTGCTGCCTGGCCACACCTCGGGTGGTCCCCTCCTCCTGCCAGGTCTGGGGAGTGGACCCCTTGAGAAATACTGCACATCCTTGCACACAGAGCCAGTTCATTTGTCCACTCACAGCTCAGTGGTTCATTTTGTAGGTGGTGGTTTAGTTGCTAAGTCGTGTGCAACTCTTGTGATTCCACGAACTGTAGCCTGCCAGGCTCCTCTGTCCATGGGATTTCCCAGCCAAGAATACTGGAGTGGGTTGCCATGTCCTCTTCCAGGGGATCTTCCCGACCCAGAGATCGAACCCCCATCTCCTGCATTTGCAGGTGGATTCTTTACCGCAGAGCCATCAGGGAAGCTGAGCAGGACCATTCTTGGGTTTGCTGATGATGAGCCACTGCACCAAGCAGACTGGGGTCTGATCTGGCCTCATGGTCCATTTCAGCCTCTCTCCTGCCTATCAGAGCCTGCTTCTTGCAGGGCAGCCTGGGCGTGGCTATGCTGCCAAGCATCCCCATCCTGGCGGGACCAGCAGAGGCCATCTGATCTGGGCCTCCTCGGCTTTCAGTCATTCTCAAGAACAGGCCCCAGTGTTTGTGAGCTGCTCGGCTTCCCGTTGTTTGTGGCAGGCGTGTCCGGGAGCTACACCTGACCGACTTCAGCCCCGGGAGCCCAGGGAGGGAGGGAAGCTGGTACCCTCTCTCCAAATGCAGTGCAGCAGAAGGTGGACTCCCCAGTCTGGGCGGAGCCCGCATGGAGTGGGCGGCCCCATGCTCCAGCCCTCAAATTCTTCTTCCCATTTCTGGGGGGTGATGGCGAGCGGGCCACCAGGCAGCGCTCCCCTGACCCTGCTTATTGGGGCACAGCTGGGACATCCCTGATCTGGGCTGAGGTCCCAGGACCCTGTCCAAAGCCTGGAAGGGAGTCCGACCTGATTTGGGGCTCAGTGAGGAGCAGGGGGTGGCCTTGGAAGTTTGCAGAGCCAGTGAGGGCCTGGCTGGCCCAGCTCCGGTTTGGTGGGAGGTATCAGGGCAGCGAGAAGCCTGCAAGCTCACTCCCCATTCCCAGTGGTGCCCCGGACCCTATGTTAGGTTGCTTGCCACTTTATAATTGTAGATTTTGCATTTCAAGGCGCTGCTTTTCTTCCAAACCAAGGATATGCCTTTGAACCCTCAAACCCAGCAGGAGGTATAAGCGGGGTTGCCAGGAACAGGAGGAGAAGTAGACCCCGAATTGAAGGAGGAGCCGGGAAGGAGACAGGACCCAGGGAGGCAGGGTGGGAGAAGGGCTCCTTGTCAGGACACGCTCAGCTCAGGGCCCCCATCTCCAGTTGCGGGGCCTTTGTTGGTGAGTCCGTTTCTGTTACACTTTGACTCGGGATGAAGTCGCAGGCGCGATGCTCTCAGCGGCAGGACGTGCTGAGTGCGCTGAGTCTCAGTGGTCCTGTGGTGCGTCTTCTGCTTTGTTTCTGTCCATCTGTCCATCTGGACATCCCCCTATCCAGTCCTCCACTCATTTGTGTCCATCCACCCACTCAGCCCACACATCCTGGGTGGATTCTGTGCCATATCCCGTGTATGACACAGCACAGGGGAAGGTGCATAAAGTCGGAGAGATGGGCTCCTGGCCCATCTGTGAGCTGTGTGACCTTGGACAAGTTACCCGACCACTCTGAGCCTTTGTTGACCCATCTGTGAAATCAGTCTGGGTAGTACCCACCTCTTGGAGGTTACTGTGAGGAGTAAATGAGGTCAGTGAAAAATGTCGCCTGGTGCCCCACAGGTGAAAAGTGAAAGTTGCTCAGTCGTGGCCACAAGGGAAGCCCAACAATACTGGAGTGGGTAGCCTATCCCTTCTCCAGGGGATTTTCCCAACCCAGGAATCGAACCGGGGTCTCCTGCATTGCAGATGGATTCCTTACCAACTGAGCTATCATTTCATCAGCATCAACTCCCCTGATGCCCAGGGATGCTGGGAGAACGGGGGCAGACAGAGAAGGCTGTTCTGTAGACAGACACAGTGTGATCAGCATGTAGGCTCTCCAGCAGAGTTGAGAACAGAGGACCCAGCAGAGCCAGGCTGGAAGGCGCCTCGGGGAGGGGAAGCCACACATGCGAGGCCTGGTGGGAGGCTCAGCAGTTTCCAGCAGCAGGTCGGGAGAAGCCTAGAGGGACCAGGAGGAGGATGTGGCAGTGATTTTCAGATCTGCAGCCAGGCTGGGAAGTTCCATAAGTGAAAGGATTGTCTCCTCTTTTTAAGCAGGGGACAGTCACGACCGGATTTAGTCTGGGGAGCTGTCTCTGGAGGCCAAGGGGAGGGTAGACGGCGAGGAAAGGCTGGAAGTCTCTGGACCACTGGAGTTATTACCATGGTCCAAAGGGAGGCGATGGTGGCCTAAACTGGGGCAGTGGCCATGGGATTGGGGAGGATAGGAGTTGGTCTTTCAGGCTTGCATTCATTCATTCTGCTGTGGGCTGGTTTGAAGCTGGGGGCTGGGGATATAGTGGTGCCCCCAAAGACACAGGCACATTCTTCTGAAGGGGACCCCGCAGGAATGGCCATTCCCAGCTGGACTGTGATTCTGGGCAGGAGCTCCTGGACGAGTCTCCCGGTTTCCGAGGCCCTCTCCCAACATTTCCTCCCATCCTGGCCGGGCTGGGCTCAGGGTGGAAGGGGTTCAGAGCCCACATGGTTCCACCCAGGACGGAGCCCCCGGTGTTTCCTTCTGGCTCCTTAGGGATGACTCGCCCACCTTGTGACCCACCTCAGCAGCCCTGACCCTGACTCTGTCTAAAAACCATCTCACTGAGCACCATCATCCTCCGGCGGCTTCGTGAAACCAGATTCTGAGGCCTTTCTCAGGTTTCCATAACACGGCTCCCCATTTTTATTGTCCCCATTGTATAGATGGGAAAGCTGAGGCTCAGTGAGGTCAGGGCCTTGCCTAAGGTCACAAGCTCCTAGAGCAAAACTGAGGTGGGAGGCGTTTGGGTTGGGTCATCTCCAGGATTCCTGCAGGACGTCTGCCAGCTTCTGATGCCTGAATGAGGTGCTCTGGGCTTGGTGTCCCAGAGATGCTGTTAAGAGTCAGTGAAGCAGGGACACGGAGTCCTCCACTGGACAAAGTGACTTGCTTTTTCACAAAACAGCTGCAGCAGCAGGTAATCTGGATGAGCACTTGCTGTATACCTGGCACAGCTGTACTAAGAACTTTTCACATATCATCTCATTTAAATCTTACACTGTCCATGTTGGTGGGAAGGTACGATTATTATCATTTCCATTGCACAGATGAGAAAACAGGAACAGGAGGGTTAAGTAACTTTTTTGGGTCAGTTTAATGATTCAGATGAGTGAAAACATTCCCCACTCACCTTTTTGATTTAGGTGTCTGGGGAAGAGAGTTTAAGTCAGACCTCGTTCCTGGGCACCCAGCCTGGCCGTCTCTCCCAGTATCACACACACAGAAATCAGGACTTGCCATCGAGGAGGGTGACGAGGTTGGTGGCGGGGCTGGCACTTGCATGGGATACCAGCGAGAAGACGTATCCTTGGGATCACTCCGCTGATCCTCCTTCAGCTCTGGCCTCACTGGGAAAGAACTCTGGTTTCTGCCTCTCTCCTCTGTGCCTCTTAAGTACAGATCTGTCCACCCATCTGTCCATCCATAGCTGTTGAAGGTCTCCGAGTGCCGGCAGTGGGCATTCCATGGGGCACGTGGGGGGCGTGGCCTCAGCCCTCCGGGAGCAGACCTGGCCCAGACCTCTGCTTTATAAGGAGAAGCTGGGTGCTAGGGGGGCCTGGGGACGGCGGCCACCCTAGTTTGTAAGGGTCAGAGCAGGCCTCTCTGGAGAGCGACACTGACCTTCCAGAAACCAGGAACCTTTGGTACCTCTGATGCTAGGGGACCAGAGGCATGTTCCCGGGCTGGACAGTCACTGCCCCATGGAAATGTTCACATAAAGTAGGACCCCTTCGTCTTTCTGGATTAATGGCTTAAAGAGATGAAAAAAAAAAAAAGTGAATATACCATGCACTTAACTCTGCACTGAGCTTTTTATAAGTCATCAGCCTCTGAAAGCTGTCAGGAGACCTAGAAAAGTCTCTCACACATTTTCTTAAGGTCAACGGGATGAGGCAGAATTGGGTCAGTCTGTTGTCATGGAAAGACTGTCTTCCCGTGGAGAGATCAATTCTTAAAAATCTGAGTATTGGGGAAAAATAATCCCTTTTCCTCAGGCACGGTTAAAAGCTAATTACATCCAGTGACAGATAGGCAAGTGCCTTGGGAATTACACAGACAGGGCCTGTGGGGTGGTTATGAAAAGAAGGATGCATTTTTAGGGTTTGGTAGCACATGGGTGGACACACACATACCTGCACGCACACACACGCACACTCATTCACCCCCTCTGCTCTCAGATGCTATGCTAATTATCTCTCAGAAGATGCTCACGGCTGCTATTTCTGGCCCAGCCGTTCTGGATTTCTCTTCTATCCCAGAGCCTTGAGTCAGCAGTTCTGGGCCTCGGTGCTCGGTTTCCACCGCTCCGCTCACAAGTAGGGCAGTCCCGTGTCAGGCTCTGTGTCAAACCGCTCGTCGGGGGTGGGAAGGAAGTCAGTGATTCCAGGCTAGCTGACAGCCCGGCCGCCTTCCTGAGGGGCCGCTGCTCCAGGGCAGGGGTCGTCCCAGGGACCCAGCGAGGCCAGGGCCGCGGAGTCCAGCACTCCGGCCCGCGCTCGTTTGCGTTCCCATCTTGGAAGCGTTTCCCCGCTGAACTGAACGGCCACGGTGGTGGCGCTGAGAGGCCTCTCCCAGGCCAGGCAGGCGGAACCTGCACTTCTCAGCCCGTTTCTCCAGCCCGGCTTCGGACAGCAGCTTTGCTGTCCATTTTGGCAGCCGTGAGGTTCCCTCTCTGTTTACCCCTGGATGTTCTCTTTAAAAGGCCTCTTATTCCTGGTACACAGTAGCCTCTAAAACCAGTAAGCTTAAGCTCTAGAGGAACTCTGTGGATTAGCACATCGACAGTCCAATCAAATACAATATTTAAGCCTTTCTAACAAGGACTGAAATGTTTTTACAGTGCTTTTGCAATATTCGGTTCTTCTTGGAAATAGTTCTCTGGGAAGAAAGATGGATTTTGCTGGTTATGTTTTTGGCCCCGTGTCAGTTGGTTCTCTGTTCCCAGGCTTGAATGAAACTCCACTATTTCTACGCAGAAGCTTGCCCTCCGGAGGTTGGAGTTTTATTTGGCCAAATGTCTACCTGTTTGGTTTTGCCTATGATCTTAAACATAGTTGATAAAATTAGCTACAGGAAGGAGTCCAGATTATCTAAAGAGAACTGTTCCCTGAGAAAGTCCACTTAACATGAATCCACTTACTGAATTGAACTTTTACGGTGATGTGTGGCAAATGTTTGATTGGGACTTGATGTTGAAGAAAGAAGTGAAAAAATTATGAAAATGATTTATAGTTAACAGAATGTGGACTTTAATGATAACCACATGTTAATGCTTAGCATGAACAAAGGATTTTGGCTATATTTTTCTGGCAGATTTTCAGACTCGCATATTCTTCACACTTGACTCCTGCATCTCAAGAACAGAGTCACTTTTAACATAAATGCTTCAGTTTTAACATAAATGTTTCATTTAATATACATGCTTCAGCAGTTTTCTGAAGGGCTCTTTCCTTTCTTGGACGTCCTCTCTTGGAAGCTACCTTCTTCCTCATCTTTGAGAGTTTTTCCTCTTCAATTGTTCACAGATCGCCATTTCTCAACGGCTCTGGGTGGCTTTTGAGCAAGTCCTCAGGATCAGATTCGTCCACTTCATGGTGTCCTGCAGCTTCTGCTAGGTTTGCAGTTTTCTTTGCAGTTGGTGGTGTATGCTGCTGCTGCTGCTGCTAAGTCGCTTCATTCGTGTCCGACTCTGTGTGACCCCATAGACGGCAGCCCACCAGGCTTCTCCGTCCCTGGGATTCTCCAGGCAAGAACACTGGAGTGGGTTGCCATTTCCTTCTCCAGTGCATGAAAGTGAAGCACGAAAGTGAAGTCGCTCAGTTGTGTCTGACTCTTAGCGACCCCATGGACTGCAGCCCACCAGGCTCCTCCGTCCGTGGGTTTTCCAGGGAAGAGTACTGGAGTGGGGTGCCATTGCCTTCTCTGGTTGGTGGTGTATATTTCCCCACAATCAACGAGAGATACTGGCAAGGACTTGTGAAACCAGGAGGATGTGAGGGACAGCTGAGTCCAGAAGTGGTTGCTTTGTTGATGAACATCTTCCAAGGCTGACCTTTTCTTCCTCTTTGTAAACTTTGCCTTATGTAGCTATAGAAACATTTGAGTCTTTTCGGGAGCGTAGATGGGGGGACCCTCTCTGTAGGATGGGACAACCAGAGATATATCATCAGGGAACTTCATTTATTTTTTCAATATTGTTTTTTGATGTGGACCATTTGTAAAGTTTTATTGAATTTGTTACAATATCGTTTCCATTTCATATTTTGGTTTTTTGGCCCTGAGGCATGTGGGATCCTAGCTCCCTAACCAGGGAGCAAACCCACACCCGCCTGCACTGGAGGGCAAAATCTTAACCACTGGACCACCAGGGAAGTCCCTATCCTTCCCAGAACTTCTGATTTTATTAATTGCTGGAGGAGCTGGGTAGCTGCTGATGTGCTTGCTGAAGTAGCCACATGAAACTGAAGGTCGTGTTGGTGGAAGGATATTGTTGAAGGCACTGTCTGCTGTCTACACCATCTCCTGATGGAGAACCCATAGGAATGAACATATTGAGAATGGCAATCATGCAGAAAGCTGTTTATCTGTGGAATGGCCGTTAAAAAAAATCTGCTGGGTTTTATGAATTGTGTAACTGAAAATGATGTTTTCCCTTTTTGCTTGTTGTTGTTGTTCAGTTGTTCAGTCACATCTGACTCTTTGCGACCCCATGGACCAGCACACCAGGCTTCCCTGTCCATCATCATCTCCCAGAGTTTGCTCAAAGTCATGTCCATTGAGTTGGTGATACCATCCAACCATCTCATTCTCTGTCACCCCCTTCTCCTCCTGCCTTCAATCTTTCCCAGCACCAGGGTCCTTTCCAACAAGTCAGTTGTTCACATCAGGTGGCCCAAGTATCGGGGCTTCAGCTTCAGCATCAGTCCTTCCAATGAATATTCAGTGTTGATTTCCTTTTTGCTTTGGCTGCTGGGGAAGTTAGATCCAGGCCTGCAGCTGACTCCAGCCAGGGCTCAGGTAAGTCCTTTCAGGATAAGCTCACTCTCTCTGGCTTTTATCTAACTTTTCTTTCAAGATTCTTTTGCTGTCTTGAGTTGCAAGCTTGAGTCATTTCTTGAAATAGTAGGATATATTTTCTAAAATGTTATCTCAAGAGTGTCTTCTACCATTTCCATCTGAAAAGAGCTGAATTTATTTGGTAGAGAAAGAAGGACTTTAAGGCTCTTATTTAATCTTTTGGGATGTGGCGTTTGTGTTGCTGATTTCTTTTTCATATGCGATGAGACTTCGTAACACAGTGCTGTCCTAACTTGCGCGTAGCCCTGGGTTTTAGTGTTGGCCTGCTTCCCTTCCTTCTTGTAGGAATCAAAGATGTAAAATGTATCCTGAATTCTTAATTTTAAAATAAAAGTGAGTCTTGGGACTCCCCTGGTGGTCCAGTGGTTAAGATTCCACCCTCCCAGTGCAGGGGTCCAGGGTTTGATCCTGGAACTAAATCTCCATATGCTGCAGCTAAAGAGCCTGCATTCAGCTATGAGGATCCTGCATGCCACGACTAAGACCCAGTGCAGCCAAAAAAAAAGAAAAAGATGAGTCTCTTTACTGACGAGAGATCTCTTTACTGATTCCTTTTCTAGCACATTCTGGGTTGCCTTCCTGGATCTAATACCAAAATCCTCACAGCCTTTACCTTGTATCATGTTGTTCAGTTGCTGAGTTGTGTCTGACTCGTTGGGACGCCATGGACTGCAGCATGCAGGCTTTGCTGTCCTTCATTATGTCCCGGACTTTTGCTCAAACTCATGTCCATTGAGTCAGTGATGCCATCCAACCATCTCATCTTCTGCTGCCCCCTTCTCCTCCTGCCTTCAGTCTTTCCCAGCATCAGGGTCTTTTCCAGTGAGTCAACTCTTTGCGTCAGATGGCCAAAGTATTGGAGCTTCAGCTTCAGCATCAGTCCTTCCAATGAATCTTAGGGATTGATTTCCTTTTGGTTTGACTGGTTGAATCTCCTTGCTGTCCAAGAGACTCTTAAGAGTCTACTCCAGCACCACAGTTTGAAAAGCATCAGTTCTTTGGTGCTCAGCCGTCTTTATGATCCAACTCTCCCATCTGTACATGACTACTGGAAAAACCATAGCTTTGACTATGCAGACCTTTGTCAGCAAAGTGATGTCTGCGTTTTTTAATATGCTGTCAAGGTTTGTCATAGTTTTCCTTCCCAGCAAGCATCTTTTAATTTCATGACTGGATCATAACAGAAATGAATTTTTCCCCCATGAAGAATAGCTGTTGGAAGTGGTCCTTGCTTGAAAAGATCTTTGAAAGATCTCAGGTGTAGATATGGTAAAGGAGGTGAAAAAAGCATAGATCAGCGCTTTTTAAAGAGTGAGCAAGAGAACCCTGGAAAAGATGGGGTTCTACCTGAGCTGGCTCTTCAACCCAAGTTAACCACTCAGACTCCCCAGGGTAACCACATGAGATTTAATGTTGGAGTGTAGAAGATGGTCAGATTTGAAAATGAGGGAACCTGACAGTGAGCTCAGTTGCTCAGTCATGTCCGACTCTTTGCAACTCCATGGACTGTAGCCCGCCAGGCTCCTCCATTCATGGGATTTTCCAGGCAAGAAAACAGGAGTGGGTTACCATTTCCTACTCTAGGGGAATTTTCCCAATCCAGGGATCGAACCCAAGTCTCCTGCATCTCTTGCGTAGGCAGATGAATTCTTTACCACTGAAACACCTGGGAAGCCTGACAAGCTCCTCCCTTTTCTCTGTTCATCGTAAGAATGAAGACTTTTGCCAGGGCAGGCAGGAGACCAGGGACATCAGACACAGGCACAGGATACAGTGAGATTCCGATGAGGCGAGAAAGCACCAAAGCTAAAATTTGCTGGAGGTAGCGCATGGGGGGAACATCGGTGGGCTGGAGGAGACTTACCCCTCATAGAAGCTGGCGGGGAGCTGGGCCCTGATGCACAGGAGGAATGGGGGGACCTGGGCCCTGCTCCAGGGCAGGATGGACCCAGTGTTGGGATTAAGGCCAGGATATCGAATTGGGACTTTCTCCTGAAGGCAGTGGACAACTTTTGGAGCATGGCTGTGCGACATAAAAGCTGTGTCTTCAAAAGCCCAGGAAAGTGGACCCCAAAATGTAAAACCTGGATGGATAAAGTGCCAGCAACATGCCACCCTTGACCTGCAGGCCGGTCTCCTATTCGCTGGTCAGCTTCGTTTGTCTCAGGCTCCTGTTTACCTCAGCTGCTGAACATGGGCCTGAACTTGGGTCTGAAATCAAACGGCCCCCAGCTCTAACAGCTGGGAAAAAAATAAAAGTATTTTTTCTTTTTATTTATTTGGCTATGCCGGGTCTCACTTGGGATCTTCGATTTTTGTTGCGGCATGTGGGATCTAATCCCCTGACTGGGGAACGAACCTGGGTCCCCTGCACTGGGAGCGTAGCCACTGGGCCCCCAGGAAAGTCCGCAGCTCTTGCAGTTTTAGGCAAGGCAGTGCGTGACAAGCGGGGTGGAGTTGTGGGGTGTGCAGCTGGACTTTCTGGGTCTCAGATGAAGACGCAAGCTGCAGGCGGTGGTGATGCTGGAGCCTGTGGAAAGGCCGGCTTCCTGAAGAGCAGCTCCTCGTGCTTTTGTGCAGCCTCTCTGCTGTCCCCCCGCTAGCTGCCGCCCCCTCCGCCCCCCATGATGGTGAAGGCAAGAGACTTGAAGAAACAGGACCTTGCCCGGGCCCATTTTCCATCTGTATTTACATTCCCAGTGCTCTCCAGATGGATTTTCCTGTGATCTGACCTACTTTCTTTTAGCAAGTGTGCACAGGCTAATTAGCAGCACAGGGGTCCATTGGTCCTGTTTGGAGAGCATTGCTGCTATGGCAACTGGAGACTTCCCTGAGGCTAGAGACAAAGATAAAGCCGCTTAAGTGTGTTTTCCTTGGGGTGTCAGAGGTGCTTCAAATTACTTGCCCTTTCTGACTGTGTGTGGTTCAGTCCCTTGGACCCGAGTGGGATTTCAGAGTCTGTACCATATATCTTATCTCTCAGCTACAGGGATTGGGCAGGTTTGCTGAACTTTCTGGTACGTATGTATCAGGAAGTAACTTGAGAACAGACTCGTCTTCTATAGGCCAGGCAGATGCTAAGTGCACTAGTATGTGTGGAATCTCTAATTGTTCTAGAAATGATGGGTGCATTCTTTGCTTTATCTAGGTTTCTAGGATGTCTTGGGGACATCCTAGGAGGGTTGGCAGTGGGGCCCATCTAAGTGGGCTTAGCCTACCTTTAGCATCCTAGAATATGCATGCTCCAGCCCAGAGGCCGACAGAGGGAGGGACCTCAGGGTCTCCCTGGTGGCTCCGTGGTAAAGAATCCACCTACCAATGCAGGAGACGCAGCTCCCATCCCTGATTTGGGAAGATCCCCTGGAGAAGGAAATGGCGACCCCACTCCAGTATTCTTCCTGCCCGGGAAATCCATGGACAGAGGAGCCTGGTGGGCTACAGCCCATGGAGTCGCAAGAGTCAGACACGACTTAGCAACAAGGGCTGAGGTTAGAAAGTCTGGGCATCCCTGATTGGTGGAGAGAGGAGGTGCCCTGTTGTGGCGGCCTCTGCCCTTCCCAGGGTGGCCGGGGTGGAGTCTGGAGTGTGGGCTGGGCGTGAAGAGGCGGTAAGGAAGGGAGGAGCGGGCCACCTGGGAGCAGCGCCTGGGAAGGAAGGGCAGGGCAAAGCGGAGCGCACTGGCAGGCTGTCTGCAGCCTCAGCTCCAGCCAAGGGCCTGGCCCAAGTGAGTGCTCAGCGCAGGTTTGAATACACTAGGGAATGTGTGATTGCAAGGCTAGCTGCTTCCATTTTAATAATTTGGGGTGGAATCTGTGCTTTCTTATTGTGCAAACCCATTATTTAGCTTCCTTGGCCATCACTTGGGGTCGAGATGGGTGAGGAAGAGGATTCGGAGGCAGTAAACAGGCCAGGGTGGGCTGTAGACAGTGGCTTCTGAGCTATCAGTGGTTCCTGTGAAACAAGAACCCAGGATCTATGACCCCCTTTGAGCTGCGTTAAAATGGCCCTGAAATTGTTTCGAATTTCCTTGGTCTAACTTGGAGAGTTGTTTCTTTCTTTTTTTTATCTTTTCCCTTCTTGTTAGTTATTCTTGGTCCCTTAGGGCTGTATCTTAAACAGCCTGTCTTGGTTGGTCCGCTGTAACACAAAGAACTTGGGCCTGGTGACTTCAACAAAAACATTGATTTCTCACAGTTGTGAAGCAGGATCAGGGTGCCAGCATGGTCGGGTTAAAGAGAGTCCTGGTGTACAGATGGTTGCCTTCTTGCTGTGTCCTTGAAATAGCAGAGAGAGAGATTATGTGTCTCTTTCTCCTTTTGTCGCTGTAGTTCTGTCTCTAAGTCGTGTCTGACTCTTTGCGACCCCATGGACTGTAGCACGCCAGGCTTCCCTGTCCATTGTTTCCCAGAATTTGCTCAGGTTCATGTCCATTGAGTCGGAGATGCTAGACCCTTGTGACTTGATCTAACCCTAATTACATCCCAGAGGCCCCCTCCGGATACCATCAAATTGGATATCCGGGCTTCAGTATATGACATTTCGGGAGTAGATACGTTCAGTCCACAGCACAGCTCTTTTCCTCTCTAATCACTCCCCCTCTCCATGGTTTTTACGTTTTCCTTTTTTTTTTTTTCCTGTAGGCTGAATTAATAGATAACCAAGCTTGTTTTATCATTATTATTTTTGGGCTGCACTGGGTGGCATGCAGGGATCCTAGACCCATGCCCCGGCAGTGGAAGCACGGCGTGTTAACCGCTGGGCCGCCAAGGAGGTCCCCAGGCTTGTTGTAAACTGTGTGTAAAGTAAACCATCAAATGTCTTAAATGAGAGTCTGAAAAGTTCTTCCAGAAGTTTATTATACAAACTAGTAACGCACGGATTTCAGTTGCACTGACCTCAACGGCATCCAGATTGTATTTGTTTTTCCCCTGGTTCTTGGCCATGTTGTTAACATCACTGCGATGTTGTCAGTGACACATAAATGAAGTGTCACTGGGTCGTAACTTTACGATTGTTGAGATTCTAAATAAAAGCCCTTCGCTGTAATGCCCCCTCATTTCTTATGTGGTGCTGTGCTTAGGGGAAAATGTTTCTAATAAAGAAGGAAAGAAAATTAACACCGCTCAAGCACCAGTTAGTCCTGGTCCCAGGATTTCATATATATAATTCAGTTTTCCCAATACTCTGCAAAACAGGTGCTTTCTCTCTCTTGCCAGCTGAGGAAGCGGTGGTTCAGTACCATCAAGCAGTTGGCTCAAGGCCACATAGCAAACGAGGGAGAAGTCAGGATTTGACCTCCTGTCTCATTTCAAAGCCTTCTCTAGTTATTGCAGCAGACCCCTACCTGTTACGGATCAGGACCCTTGGAAGGTTTTGTGCTTTTGTGTATCATGAAAAAAAATTAGCGGATGAGTTCTAATTGTTGTTTCTCATTTATTTCCCTGTGTATTTTCCTAGGGCTGGGTTTGGCTGCAGGCCATACATACCATCAATGCCCAGGGAAGTGGTCACTTTCCTCAAAAGGTGAAGTCTAGGCTTGTTGTTCTTCAGTCGCTAAGTTGTGTCTGACCCTTTGGGACCCCGTGGGCTACAGAACACCAGACTCCTCTGTCCTCCACTGTCTCCCCGAGTTTGCTCAAATTCATATGCATTCAGTCAGTGATACTATCCAAGCATCTCATCCTCCATCGCCCCCTTCTCCTCCTGCCTTCAGTCTTTCCCAGCCTCAGGGTCTTTTCACATCAGGCGGCCAAAATATTGGAGCTTCAGCTTCAGCATCATTCCTTTCAGTGAACACTCGGGGTTGATTTCCTTTCGAATTGACTGGTTTGATGTCCTTGCTGTCTAAGGGACTCTTAAGAGTCTCCTCCAGCACCACAATTCAAAAGCATCAATTCTTCGGCGCTCAGCCTTCTTTATGGCCCAACTCTCACAACCATACATGACTGCTGGAAAAACCATAGCTTTGACGTAACGACCTTTGTCGGCAAAGTGATGTCTCTGCTTTTTAATATGCTGTCTAGGTTTGTCATAGCTTTCCCTAAGTTAGCACTTATGAAGTTTTCAGCTCCACATGGCAAGGTTCTTTGGACTCCTAGCTGCATATGAGGCCCAAGAGGTCTGTTTTCTGATGAAAAAACAGACCCTTGGGGTGCCGAGAATGACCGGATGAGCAAAGCTCAGAATCCCTGCCACCAGGTGACTCCTGGCACTGCCTGTGAGTGACAGGTCATGGGAGGTGCTTTCAGGAGCAAGCCTCACCCAGCCACCCCCTGACAGTCACCTTCTCTGCGAGACTGACAGGGTCATTAGCTATTTTCATATAAATTCGAGAAAGTCAACCTTCTTAGTAGTAGCCTGGACATTTCATGTTGTTGCAGCCCAGGAAACAATTTTGGCTTTCTGGGTCTCTGTTTGACACTAATTTTAAATATCAGCAGAGGAAAGTCAGCCCACCATGAAGCTCTGGAACCATCCTGACATTTGAGTCACAACTTCAAAAGTAGCCGTCCAAACATCCTCAGCCACAGTTTTAGGAAACAGTGTGTGGAGGACATTTCAGAATGTTTTGAACAGTTTTGTTTCCATTTTATTTTTGTTTTGGCCAAATTTACGTGCATTTTAGGCTGACTCTAAAGAAATGCTGGGAAAAAAAAGATGAGTTTTCGACTTACACATCAGATGTGCTCAGTAGCTCAGTCTTGTCCGACTCTTTTGCGACCCTTTGGACTGTAGCCCACCAGGCTCCTCTGTCCCTGGGATTTCCCAGGCAAGAATCCTGGAGTGGATTGCCATTTCCTCAGAGGTTCCACTTTAATTCCATTGTGAGTCTGATTGGAGCTCAGAATGGGGATGGACGGTCAGTTTCCAGGTGGGCTCTCAAACCTCCTGACCCAAAAGGAGATGAAATCCTTCTTGAGTAGCCTGCGAGGAGGAGGCCCAGGAGCCCAAGGAAGTCTGGAGGGCTTGGGAGCAGCCAGAGCCGGGTGAGGGGGCCTGGCTAGCGCCCCAGCAGAGGAATGGGGGCGGGGGCTGGGCCACTGAATGGGGTGTCACAGACATTCCTGCAGCCCCAGTTTGGGCTCAGAATCACGGAGACAGATGGTTAGATCGCGTGTCATGGAGAGCTGCCTTTCCCCTGGACTCTCTTATGGTCTTAAAGGCCTGACACGGATGGGCCCTCTCAGCTGGCCTGACCTCTGATGGTTGGGAATGAGCCTTTGCAAGGGCCGTCTCCGTGGAGCCTCCCGTGGTGGCTAAAGATGGGGTGCTGCAGGCTTGCCCCAATCCGCCCTACCCCTAAACTGTGTCCTTGGAGAACGGACCTGGGCTCAGGTGAGGTGGTGGGGGGGGGGAAGGGTAGGGTGTTGGCAGGAGGGGACCCGGGAGCCAGGCTGTCGCATCTCCCTGGTACAGGCCTCAGCCTGCAGGAGGCAGAAGCCTCCGGGACACTGCAAGCGTCTAGCACATTTTCCGCTGCTGCAGCCTGTTTACCTGCCCGCCCAGCCCTGGGAGAGTCCATTGCTTCCTTCCGGGAGGGGTGAGCCGGCCGGGAAGAGGATACCCTCCCCCGCCCCCTACCACGGTCCGCCTGGCCGGGACCACCGCCGCCTTCCCGCCTGGGGCCCCCGACTCCCGGGTCCGGAGTATATTTGCATTTCCAAGCCACACAATGCCGGCGATCGGGGCGAGGCTGCGGAAGGCTGGGGGAGGCGACTCGGGGGTAGAGAGGGAGGGTCTTCGCCCGCCCTCCCCCTGGCCCGGTTTCCCAGCGTTGGAGCTTTGTGAAGATGCAGGCGTCGGGGGCTGCTCGCGGATGATGACATCACCGTGTCCTACGCGGGAGCCGAGCTGCCGGGGGCTTTAAGAGCAGATCCCTTCGGACCCCGCCGGCGCTCACGCTCACACTCGCGCGCCCCGGGCAGAGCCGCGCGCGCCGGCCACCCTCGCGCACACACTGGGGGCGCGCGCCGGTCACCCTCGCGCGCACACCTCCGCTGCGCTCGCTCCCCGGGCTCCGGCTCGGGCCCCAAAGCCGCAGCTCCCCGCCGCCGCCGCCCCGGATGCCAGCAGCTGCTCCCATCTGCAGTGCAGCAGCCCCGGCCGCCGGCCGGCCCACCCCGGGCTCCCGCTGGAAGTACCGTGCCAGGACGCTGGCCCTGCTCGCGGCTAGTCTGCACTCCAGGGCGCAGCGAGGATGGGAGGGTCGCAGTCTCTGCAGCCAGTCCCAGCCAGCGACCTGAACCAGGAGGCTTCCGAGGCAATGTAAGTGCTCCTCCCGTCGCCCCGGAGGGCCCCCCGAATCCTCCCAGGAGGAGAGGGTGCTGGGGCTTTGTTAGTGTCCTCTCCCCTGATGCCCCGTGCAGCCTGGAGCTGGGGCTGGCCCTGATGTTCTCGGGCAGCCTAGCGTGGTTTTTACCTGGTGGCTCGCCTTCTAGCGTTTCGCACCCCGCTCTGGAATGAGCATCTGGCAGCCCCTGGAGATTCCTGGGGGCAGAAATGACCCCCCTGGAATTTGATGCTTGTTCAGCTGCCCGGTGCGTGCTTGGGGGGCTTCTCCCTGCATCTTAACACCGCACCCCCCCGGCACAGTGGTATTTCCTGCAAAGGGAACAGCCGGGCATTAACAAGGGCCTCATGGGAAGAGTCCTTGAGGGTGGCAGTGCCGTGCCCATGGAGACAGACCAGTTTAGGGGCAGCCACTCACATAGCTAGCTAGACGCATGGCGTGGAGCTTCGTTGCTAGACGTTCAGTCGGATTAACGCAAGCGTCCACACACTGGTGAACATCGGAGGACAAGGCTGTTCGCTATTATTAGTAAAGCCAGCCAAACAGTCTTGTCATTGGTCCATTGGTGGAAGCAGCATTTGACTGTGCATCCAGTTTCTGTAAACCAAGAGCCAGTGGGGCCTTTATACTGGATGGGTGTTTATTAGGATTTCTGTTTTTAAATGGTCATCTCCATTACCTACTTGGGCCTGTCTGGAGGATGGGGCTTATTGAATAGATCTGGCTGCAGGTCATCCCCTCCTACCTGCTCTCTTTTCCCAAAGAGAAGAATGTGTTTCAGAGAGGAGTGTTTTGTGGGGGTTTGGGGGTGGGGAGGCAGTAAAGTGGTCATGGAAGCCATTGATGTGTAGATGAAAGGACTCCAGGGATTGGTCTGTGTGTTGTAGTAGGGACGCGGGGTGCCATGTGGGGCTTCCTCACTCGTCCCTGTGCCTGGGGTTTCAGTGAGGACCTGGCTCAGTGCGGTGATGTAATGCTAGGCTGAGCCTCGTGGTTTTCCAGGCTCCAGCTCTTTAGCGGCGAACCATTCTAAAGAGCAGGTGTGCACCCATCATCTGTCTTCCTCGCAGCTCGAGACAGCATCATCTTACAATGGAGGCGCGTCGTGTTGGAGGCTTGCGCTTTGCCTGCCCTGGTTTTCATTCGTGTGTAGTATTGTTCGATGCATGGAAATATGTACTACCACCTGGGACTTGAGCCTAAGCCGAAAAGAACAGTTCCAACCTCTTTTTGAGAAGTCTCTAAACTGAAAATCAGTTGGAGTGGTAGGCGCTAATCAGCTACTGACCTAGCTAGCTGTCAGGGCTCAGATCTGTCTAAAAGCTTTCGGGAGACACGAAAAAGATAATGTGACCGTGTGTTTGGGAAAATCCGCTCCTCAGCCATCAGGGATTCAGTTCACGTGTCCCCAGCATCCCCGCCCTCTTTCCCAGTTGAGTTAATAAATGACCAGGGTTCTGTTGGCTGAGGGCTGACTTGGGAGAGATTCTGTTAGATGGAAGCTGGGTTAAGGTGTCCTAAGTCCACCCTAGGGGGATGTTATTGTTGTTTTAGTCGTGTCTGACTCTTTTGTGACACCATGGACTGTAGCCCTCCAGGCTTCTCTGTCCATGGGATTTCCCAGGCAAGAATACTGGAATGGGTTGCCATTTCCTTCTCCAGGGGATCTTCCCAACCCAAGGATCGAACTCTCATCTGCTCTTTTGGCAGTTGGATTCTTTACCACTGAGCCACCAGGGAAGTGTGTGCTAAGTTGCTTCAGTCATGTCTGACTCTTTTGCGACTCTGTGGACTAGAGCCCACCAGGTTCCTCTGTCCATGGGATTCTCCAGGCAAGCATGCTGGAGTGGGTTGCCAAGTTTGACCCAGAGATCAAACCCACACACATCTCTTATGTCTCACTGCATTGGCAGGCGGGTTCTTTACCACTAGCGCCACCTGGGAAGCCCACCTACCAGGGTGTTTAAATAAAACCCCAGGCCAAACGGCCACGTTGTAATGGAAGCGCCTTCTCAAATATTGCCTGGATGAGCTGGTCCATGTGTACTAGCCAGAGTCTTCTCTCGTTGAAACTATTTCTGAGATGTCTTTAAATCTTTAAGATAGTATATTTACTCCTTCACAGAATCCCACCCTCCACTCCCTAACACTTTCGTTTT
Source organism: Cephalophus harveyi (assembly GCA_006410635.1). Lineage (NCBI taxonomy): Eukaryota > Metazoa > Chordata > Mammalia > Artiodactyla > Bovidae > Cephalophus > Cephalophus harveyi. Next base: position 337,861 of record SJYT01045404.1, read on the forward strand.
TTAAAAATGGAGAGAGTGGAAATGATTGGGGCTGGTTCCATACCTGGCAACTATTCTCAAAAATCGAGTCTCTGCTGTCTGAATAGCTGGGAATTTTTCTACTATCGATTTGCTTGTTTCCAGTCTAGAGATTTTAAGAAGTTTATTAAGAGAGTACCTTTCTGTGCACCTAAAGTCACATAGTTGTGAAGAATAATAAGACAGGGTAGCCATGTGTGGTCCGTGGCAGGAAAGAAGCTTCCACTGCAGGATAATGCTGTCAGGGCTGGAGAGGAACTCAGGGAGCACAACCTGCCTCGGCGGGGTACAGTCCATGACAGCTGGTAACTAGACTGAACATGTCTCTCTTTTTCTATGATGGTTCCCTGTGAAAGAGCAAATCAAGGAGGCCTGGGGTGTAAGAGTGAAACCGAAGACGGGGATGTTTTGAAAGTCCCTGCAGAATATTTTCTCTTTTAGTTGCAGGATTTCTGTGCTTCTGCGTTCAGGTTTGGGGTGCCTTTGGGCAACTTTTATAGCCCCACCTGATAGCTTCATTCTGTCCCCAGAGAGCAGTAGAATAAGGAAGGAGGAAGATGGGGAGTCCTGTGTCTCCCCTCTGGGGTGCAGCAGCAGACTGGAGGTGCAGGATGGCACACGGGATTGAGAGGAGAGGCGGAGATGGAGGTTCACGTGTTGAAATCCCTGTGACTCCTGGGATGGTCCACCCATCCCAGGAGGGCAGCCTCACCCTTCGCTTTGCTCCTTAGAAACGCAGAATCAAAGGGCCCACCTTTGAGTCTAAGTCAGAATCTCCATTTAACCAGTGATTTGTAAAAATGCCCAGATGACTTTTAGGCAGGAAAGTTTGAGAAGCCCTGAGCTTCTCCATCCGGGTGAGTCCCTCCATCTGGGTTCCTAAGAAACTACTGGACACTTCTCTAACTGCCGCTTTCTTATCTGGAAAAGAAGTTCTGGTAGCAATAGTAGCCTTTGTTTCCAGATAGAAGACAGTGGGGGG
>SJYT01045404.1:339188-448506 GCA_006410635.1 Cephalophus harveyi
ACGGATGAGACACACACAGGAAAGGGACAGGAAGTACTTGAGTCAATGTGATCTGAGTCCATCGATCAGACCCCGCCGCTGTGCCCTCCTTCCGCTGCAGCCCCTCGAGGCTGGGCTTCTGCTGAGAAAAGCAGCATTAAGTGCTCTGTCTTTTGTGCAGCCGGAGACCCCCATCCCGGGGGCTCCCTCCGCTTCCTGCAGATCCCCACACCCGGGTTCTGCGGGGACAGCCAAGGGCCATCAGCATCTGAGGGTAAAAGTGGTGGTTGTATGGGCGAGTTCAGCCTGCTTCGGCTGTGGCACCGCTCATGACCCGAAAAAAAACCCCAAAATCACAAATAGGGAAACTGCTGCCTGTGTGGACCCGTGAGCAGCAAAATAGAAGGGCTGGGAGGGATGGCGGGAAGTGATGAAGGATGAAGCAACAGGCCGCAGTGATTGATGAGCAGAGGAGGGAAGGTTATAAAGACAGCGGGGAATACAACCAGAGGATTTATGCTTAGATGTCCAAGGAGAGGATGTGGCATTTGCCAAGACAAGGAAGTGGAATTTGGGAGCGCATCTGGGGGAAGGTTGATGAGTTTGGGCTGGGATTGGAGTTATAGCCGAGAGTGCCCAGGACCCGCGAGGCCCTGGGCACCAGCTGCACCAGGTGAGTGCTTCTGGGGTGGGGCTGGAGCTCTCTGGGCGGCAGTGGTCACAGATGGGAAGGTGGAGCTTTGGTCTCTCCCATCCTCGGGTGGCTGCTCTCCCTCTCAGTCTGGGGGCTGTCGAGAGGGTCTCGCGGCTCTGAGCTTGCCCGGCCTGCCTCTTAGGGCTTCTCGGGGGGGAGGTTCCGTGTCTGTGAAGACCCTGAGAAGACAGAGGCACCAGGCAGCAGGAGACGCAGGAGTGCTTCTGCGTCTGAAAATTGCCAGCGTGTCCGTTGCTCAGAAGCCCAGAAAGGGCCGCTGGGGCTCCTGGCAGGAGCTTTCTTTGGGTCTCATTGGATTTCTTTCAAGTCTTATTTCTTAAGGCGACCCTTGGCTAAGTCATTTAGCTTCAGTGACAGCATCTTGACTGTGGGCCTCTCAGTTCTTAGAAGCAGATACTTCACTTTGGATATTATGGTTGGATGAAAGGATGAGCCGTTTCCCCGCTGAAACTGAATAAGCTGTAAAGTCGTTTGTAGAATGGGTGTTGCCTGAGTCCCAAAGGAGCTGTCTTAGTTCAGGTTGCTATAACATAAAATACCACAGAGGACACGGCTTAAACAACAGATAGGTATTTCTCATAGTTCTGGAGGCGGCAGAATCCAATGTCAGTGTGTGGTGAGGGCCCGCTGCCTGGTTTACGGACGGCTGTCTCCTTGTCCTCTTCTTGTCCGCAGACATCAAGGCGGTGAAAGACAGCAGAGCAAGCACTCACGTTCTCTTCTTACAAGGACACTGATGCCCTTATAAGGCTCCACCCTCATGACCCAGAAAGTAGTGAAAGTGAAGGTCGCTCGGTCCTGTCCGACTCTTTGCAACCCCATGGACTGTACAGTCCATGGGATTCTCCTGGCCAGAATACTGGAGTGGGTAGCCTTTCCCTTCTCCAAGGAATCTTCCTGACCCAGGGATCGAACCAGGGTCTCCTACGTTGCAGGCAGCTTCTTTACCAGTTGAGCCACAAGGGAAGGCCAAGAATACTGGAGTGGGTAGCCTATCCCTTCTCCGGGGGATCTTCCCAACCCAGGAATCAAGCCGGGGTCTCCTGCATTGAGGTGGATTCTTTACCAACTGAGCTATGAGGGAAAGCCCCTCATGACCTAATCACCTCCCAAAGGCCCCACCTCCTAATACCATCACATTGAGGGGCAGAGTTTCAACAAATTTTGGGAAGCACGAGCAGTGAGTCCATCCATAGCAGGTACTTTTCCTTGGTTATCATTTCTGAATATCTCCATCATGGGCCCTGTGTCAGAAGAATCTTGGCCCTTCCTGCCTTCTCTCTGCTTATCCGCTGGCTTTCTGTAAGGGGGGCTGAAGGCAGGAACATTCTGAAGCCGTCCAGGTAGCTGCCAGTGATCCAGGGAGTCATGCCACCCGCTTCTGCTGGGGCCCCGGGACAGGGCACCTGCTGATGGTGCGTGAGCAGCTAGGATTGGGACGTGGATTAAGTGACTGTGGGCTAGTGTTCCGTCCAGGTCACTGGCTTCAGGGCACTCTCCGCATCAACCCTCTGTCCCTGTCTCCATGTTTCTTCCTGTTATCAACAGCCTGTTTCTGCTCTATAGTTCTGGTTGCCTAGAAACCAGTGTAGTCTGAATAGCCAATATGATTGGCTGTTCTTACTAGATGGATAGCCTGAGCTGGGGCAGCGTTCCGGGGTAAGCAGAGGATGGTGAACAATTCCATTCTCTCCCCCTAAGATTAATGATGAGGACATAGGCTTTGTAAACAACTTTTTCCCATGAAAACAAGTTGTTCATGGACTCATGCTTTTGTTTCAGGTTGGATGGGAGTCCGAGGGAGATTGGTTGGCCACAAAGAACTGACTTAGAACCGCTCAGTTTATATCCATTCTACATTGGGAATGGTGGCTTAGATGACACTGGCTCTGTTTATATTTACAAATTCACTTTAGCAGTCGTTTCTAGAGAGCGGGTAGGTGCTGTGTGCTTTTGCCAAATGTGGAAACAACGCTGGATGCTGTGAGAATGAAGGGCTCCTCTCTTAGCTTTGTTGAGTAGACTCAGGTGTTTCCCATTGCAGACACATATCCATTACTGCGACCCAGGCACTTCCGCCCCCATTTTATAGATACGGAGACTGAGGGCTGCTGCTGCTGCTGCTGCTAAGTCGCTTCAGTCGTGTCCAACTCTGTGCGACCCCATAGACGGCAGCCCACCAGGCTCCTCTGTCCCTGGGATTCTCCAGGCAAGAACACTGGAGTGGGTTGCCATTTCCTTCTCCAATGCATGAAAGTGAAAAGTGAAAGTGAAGTTGCTCAGTTGTGTCCAACTCCTGGCGACCCCATGGACTGCAGCCCACCAGGCTCCTCCATCCATGGGATTTTCCAGGCAAGAGTACTGGAGTGGGGTGCCATTGCCTTCTCCGGGAGACTGAGGGCACTCCATGCTTAAATCAAGGGGTTGACAGGCGCTTTCTGTGAAGGGCCAGAGTGGCTTTGCAGGGTGTAAGATCTCCGTTGCAACAACCCAGCTCTGCCCTGAGAGTGTGAAAGCAGCTGCAGCCAGTTAGTAAATCAACATCCCAGTTACGCTTTAGTTACAAAAAAAGACAGAGAGTTTTATTTTGCTGGCACCTTGTATAGGGCTTGGACCCGTGTGCTCACCCCTCATGACCTCATGGCCATTTATCAACACTAGAGTCCTCGAGTCTTCGGCCTGGGCCACCTTCTTTGTTTCTTTAAGACGTCTCCTCCACACTCATGGGTGTAATACCATCATGTACTCAGAACACCCCCATTTATATCCTCCCCTGTTGTCCGAGCACCGTGCTTTTCCAGCTGCTTACTTTGTATCTCCTCTAGGGTTTCTCATGGAGTTCTGAGGCCTAACTTGTTCTAAATAGAATGGATGACCTTCCTTGTATCAAAAACAAATAAAGTATATATAAAGTGGCCCAGCCCTCACCCCAGTTCCCCATCTCAGCACGTGGTGTGTCGCCTCCCAGCTGCTCTGAGCAGAAGCCTGGTGGTCAAGCCTTGTCCTTTCCCCTTCCCTCCCTGCTTCCTGAAACAGTTCAGATGATGGTTCTTCCTTGTGTCTGCTTCCTGCTGCTTTTAGTCTAAAATCCAGCCTCTTGTCGGAGCCCACTAGCACACTGGTCACCTGTCAGTTCTCTGAACGTTCAATGCCCACCTGCCCCGGGGCCTTTGCACATGCAGCAAGCTGTCTAGGAAGCATTCTGCCCTATGCTGGCACGGCCGGCGCCTTCTTCAGCTTCCATTCTCGGTGGATTTCCATGCCCTCGCTCTCTGGTGCTGTGCAGTAGAACCTGTGACTGTGGCAAGATCCTATATTCTCATTGTCCCATATGGTAGCCACTAGCCACACTTGACTCTTGAGCACTCGAAATGTGGATAGTGGATCCGAGAGGCTGTATCTTTCATTTTATTTAGTGTGATTTAAATTAAAATAGCCACATATGGCAAGCGGCTGCTGCAGCAGACGGTCATCACAGCGCAGCGTGTCACTCTTTTGTTTGAGGCCTTTGTAAAACTTAGCGAAAGGTGGAGTTTCTTGATTTGTGTCTTTAACTGTTGTTATCAGGATGTGAGCCGTGTGAGGGCATTTTCCTTGGGTTTTTTCTTTTTTGCAGCTTTTAATTAATTTATTTGAATTTTATTGAAGTATAATGTATTTAAAATGAAGTGAAAGTGAAGTCACTCAGTTGTGTCCGACTCTTTGCGACCCCATGGACTGTAGCCTGCCAGGCTCCTCGGTCCATGGGATTTTCCAGGCATGAATACTGGAATGGGGTGCCATTTCCTTCTCCAGCGGATCTTCCCTACCCAGGGATCGAACCATGTATTTAATTTCTGCTGCATAGCAAAGTGACTCAGATATACGTATATTCTTTTTCATATTCTTTTCCATTATTGTTGCCGTTTGTTGTTTAGTTGCTAAGTCGTGTCTGACTCTTTTTTGACTCCATGGACTGTAGCCCACCAGGCTCCTCTGTCCATGGGATTTCTCAGGCAAGGCTGCTGGAGGGGGTTGCCATTTCCTACTCCAGGGGATCTTCCCAACCCAGGAATAGAACCCAAGTCTCCTGCATTGGCAGGTGGGTTCTTTACTTCTGAGCCACCAGGGAAGCCTTTCTCTGTTGCTGTTGTTCAGTTGCTAAGCCATGTTGGCTCTTTGCGACTCCATGGACTGCAGCACGCCAAACTTCTCTGTCTTTCACTATCTCCCTGAGTTTGCTCAAGCTCATGTCCATTGAGTCAGTGATGCCATCCCACCATCTCATCCTCTGTCGCCCCATTTCTTCTCTTGCCCTCCATCTTTCCCAGCATCAGCATCTTTTCTGTTATTATAATTCTACTTGCTTATGCTTGTGTACCCACATCCCTTCTTTCAGTAAACAATTTGTTGAATAAATGAATGAATATCTTACTAGCTGAAAGAATTCTAGGTATATCTGCTCCACACTGAGCTGTGCTAATGAGGGACTTACAGGGGCAGGGAGAGACTCAGCTGGACCCTAGGCATTAAGGTTCTGTGGGACTTGACCCAGGAAGACAGCCGGTTCAACCCTCAACCTTCCTGTCGCCACTGTGTGGCATCTCAGGATCCTGCCGAGCACCAGGTTAAAGGAAGCACGTGTGTGCGTCGTGCACAGTCGCTCAGTCACGTCCAACTCTGTGATACTCTGGACTCTAGCCCGCCAGTCTCCTTTGCCCATGGGATTCTCCAGGCAAGAATACTGGAGTGGGTTGCCATACCCTCCTCCAGGGGATCTTCCTGGACCAGGGATCGAACCCGAGTCTCTGTGTCTTCAGCATTGGCAGGTGGATTCTTTACCACTGAGCCACCTGGAAAGCCCACATCCCTGCCTCAGCGCTCCTGCAGAATATCCCAGCATGCACTGCAGCCTGCAGGTACCGTAGCCTTTTCCTCTCCCCTCCTGGATGGTTTGTTTCTCTTAGATGTCTGTTTTCTCCCAAACCTCTGTGCACCTGAGTGTGTCTCTGCCCATCTCTCAGCTGATCTCTTTTCCTTGCTTTCGTCTCCTTGTCCGTTTGGAAGCTGCTGCTTGCTAGGTATATAAGACAGAGCAGAGGCTTGCAGGGAAACTGGGCTTGGGCTGTGAGCAGCAAATTGCCTTTGTTCTCTCACTCTTTGCCCTGGCAAAAGAAAGCACCTCCTGGGGTCGGGAAGGTGGGCCTTGTGCACAGTGCGTCCCACGGCTGTGCGATAAATTACCTGTTGGAGAGGTGGGCTTCCCGCAGGTTTTTTGTACTTGCCAACCTTCCTTATTTAGAAGGAATGTTCCCTTTACTGCTTTCAATGTTTCCTGCTTTCTCCTTAAATGGAAGCAGCAGCAGCTCCTGGCTCTGGGCCGGGGAGGGTGGGGTGGAAACAGGGGTGGGGGTGGCCCTTTTGCCCAGGGTTTGCTCCAGCCCTGCTCTGAGGCGGATCCTGGCAGCTCTGTGTCCTTCTGGGACTGACTGCTCAGGCCAACTGCTGGACCCAGTTTGCAGTCAGTACCCTAGCTTCATTTCCTTCAAGGTGCTGCTGGAGTTCCAGAGCCTGAGAATTTTAGAGCTGGAAGCATCAGGATCTTAGACATCACAGGGACTTTTTCCTAACAACAAGTTTGTCTCATGAGCGCATATCATTCATGAAATATCACTCAGGCCTTTCCTCCTAGTCATGATTCAGATTGAGTCAGGTAATCCTTTTAATCTTTTCCCTTTAACTTCTGATTTGCTAAAATATATATATATATATTTATTTATTTATTTTGACTGCTTCAGGTCTTAGCTGTGGCATATGGGCTGTTTGTTGTGGCACGCAGACTTCTCTCCAGTTGCGTTTCTTGGGCTTTGCTGCTCCACGGCATTTGGGATCTTAGTTCCCAGACCCGGGATCAAACCTACATCCCCTGCATTGGAAGACAGATTCTTAACCACTGGACCACCAAGGAAATCCCTAAAACAATATATTTAGATATATCATTTGGTGAGCTGAAATCAGAGGTGTGTTCCCAGTGAAATCTCTTAAGAGTGCAAATTCTCTACCTGCTGAGAAAATGTAGTGGATAGTTTATTTGGGGATAAAAATGACTGACGGGGCCCTTGGTCCAGGCCAGTCTCAGCTTGTGGCTTTGCCCTCACGTGTCTTTTTCTTTTCTTATTCCTTACATCATCTCAGAGATGTTCCAGAGGTCAGTTTCTAAAAGAAGCAGGCATTTACCCTGTTTATCCAAGTGGGAGGTGCCTGAAATTCATCTCCGTTGAATTTGACCTTATCAAACACCCAGCCACTCTTAATCGAGGCCAGGGGAGAAAATCACGCTGATATTTGCCAGCCTGTGAGCGGCTGCCTGCCCAGGAGGAGCCATCCTTTCTGCAACTCCCCACCCCCAACTTGCATGCAGCCTCCATCTTTAATGGGGTTTGGATCTGGATCTTGGGGACTTCAGAAGCAATCTGGATCAAAGAGGGCAGCAGCATCTGAGAGTTGCTCTTTTGTCAGGGTCCTGGTGGGATGCGCTAATTATTCATTGTTCTGCTTTAAAGGGACTCGCCTTTAAAGGGGAGTCCCTTTAAAGGGAGCGGTCTGGAAGTATTTTCCCTCCAGGAAGGAGGCAGGAGAGGCTGGCTTTACTTTGGAAACATCTGCACACATGTAGTCTTGCGTGGAATTTCCCAGCCCGACTTTGTTCAGAGAGGATCCTGTGACTGCGTTCATTTCCTTTAATGCCCTAGGAGAGAAAGACTGATCCTGGAGACACTTCCCTGCCTGCAGGGCTGCTGGGGGAGTGAGGTCAACACTCATAGTATCCGTCTCCGAGGAGCTCTGCTTCTGGGGAGAAGGAAGAGGCAGGGGTGCCCAGAGAGTGTGTGAGAGACAGATGGTGGGGTGTGTGGGTGGTGCAGGGGTCAGACTGGGACTCCAGTCCGAGTATATCTCTTCCTCAGCAGGGCTTTGCCTGTGGCCTCAGCTAGGCACCTTTGCTGGCACTAGGAAAACCAAAAGTTCAAACTGACTTTAAGAAAGAGGGCAGGGAGAGATAAATTAGAAGTTTGGGATTAACAGGTACACACTACTATATATAAAATAAATAACCAACAAGGACCTACTGAGCAAGGCACAGGGAACTATCTTCATTATCTTGTAATAACCTGTAAGGGAAAAGCATCTGAAAAAGAATGTATATAGATGTGTATGTAACTGAATCACTTTGCTGTATACCCAAAACTAATACAACTTTGTAAATTATTAATATAATAACTATACTTCAATTTTTTAAAAATGGCTAAAAGATAAAATAAAGGTCCAGAGCAAAAAATTAAATAGAAGGAAAGAAAAGAGGAAAAATGTTTCCTATAATTGACAGGTGGCCATTGTCAGGATGGCTTAGAAAATGGGATCTCCTCCCCACTCCACCCCCCGCCAAAAAAAAAAAAAACTGGACAAAAACCTGAAAATTTTAAAGCATCAGAGTTTGTAGCGTTTAGACTCAAGTTTTTTGATCTACAGCAGCTGAGTTCCTCCTGGAGCTGCCCCTCTAGCTTTGGGATGCCTCATGGGCTACCAGCTGCTGGGGTTCAGACCCGGCTGGGCGGTGAGGAGATGGGTTGGTGCTCTGGGCTGGTGCTCGCTTGGCCGATGAACTGACCTTCGGTGGCTCAGCCTGTGTCTGGGGCCCTAACAGGCATGTCGTGGAAGGCGAGCCTGCTCCTGAGATGACTCCCAGGTGTTTTGGTGCCCGTAGTTGAGTATATTTGGGTCCCAGGGCTAGGCCTGGAAGAACACCCCAGGTGCTGGGAGAGGTAAGGAGCAAGAGGAGCGCGGTCATGCGTGGCTGGAAGCTTCTATCTGCGATTTCCCCAGAGACTCGCTGCTGATGGTTCTGGGGGATACCCCGAGGTGGGGTCAGTGGGAAGCACCGCCAGGTGAGAAGGGCAAGGCCGACTCTGGGGAGAGGTGGTACTCAGCGTGCTGCCTTGGGGATGGAGAAGCTGGACGTCAGGAGTGGAGAGGTGCTTGTTCTCCACGCCCCTTACACCCAACTGTTCCAGTAACAGATGAGGGAGAACGGGTCTGCGCCCACCCTGTGGACCGTACACCATGATTGCTGACCCCGCTGTAGGGCATAGCTCTTACCACCCACCAGACTGCACGGAATTGGGGCTGTCCCCAGCCGCCAAGACCATCGCAGGATTGAGTCATAGACCCGAGGTCACTGGCCACCTGGTCCCGATAAGACAGCGGGCAGAGGCTGCCGCGGGCAGAGGCAGCCGCGGGCAGCTTCTCTGCTGCCTGCCCTCTCTGTGTGAGTCTCTCCGTATCGCTTGGCCCTGCCCCTGAGCTCTGAGGACTGTCAGGGGTCAGGGTCACAAATACAAGGTAACAAATGCCACCTGAAAAAACAGGGGACCACTGCACGCAATGCAGAACCGTTTCCGGTTCCTGGACGCAAAGCATTGCCGACTCGGTTGTGACATCCATGAAATAGGGTTACCACCCCATCCTTTGCTTGTTGCAGGGATTCTGCACCTCAGAAAGAGAATATATGTGAAGAAATGATATGAAATGTTCCTGTCTTTTTGTGGGTTTGGATATAACATAGTTCCTTTGGGGCTTCCCTTGTGACTCAGCTGGTAAAGAATCTGCCTGCAATGCATAAGACCTGGGTTCGATGCCTGGGTTGGGAAGATCCCTTGGAGAAGGGAAAGGCTACCCACTCCAGTGTTCTGGCCTGGAGAACTCCACGGACTGTATAGTCCATGGGGTCACAGAGTCGAACATGGCTGAGCGACTTTCTCTTCACTTTCATACTTCCTTTGAAGTCTGTTGCAGAAAGCCCTGAAATGCCAGCATCTGGGGCAGCACGTGTGTGCGTCCTGTCACTTCAGTTGTGTCCGGCTCTTTGCAAACCTATGGACTGTAGCCCGCCAGGCTCCTCTGTCCATGGAAGTCTCCAGGCAAGAATACTGAAGTGGGTTGCCATGCTCTCCTCCAGAGGATCTTCCCGACCCAAGGATCAAACCTGTGTCTTAGGTCTCCTGCATTGGAGGGAACATAAAGATGGGTTCTTTGCCACTAGCACCCTACGTTAATATCATTTGTCTGAATGGTTTATAACAACAGGAAAAGCCCTTAGTGCTGTGAAGTGGAAAAGAAGATGCTAAATCTCAGAGCCAGCTTGCCGGGAAGGGGGAGCCTTAATACTGCTCTTTACTTCTCTGTGCCCACTCTCTTGGGTTTACATGTTTCCCAACCTGTGCTCAAAGTATTAATAAATACTATGACAGGATGTGGAGAAGGAAATGGCAATCCACTCCAGGACTATTGCCTGGAAAATCCCATGGACAGAGGAGCCTGGTAGGCTACAGCCCATGGGGTCGCAAAGAGTCGGACACGACTGAGCGACTTCACTTTACTTCACTTCATGACAGGATGAGATGGCTGGGTGGCATCATCGACTCAATGGACACGAGTTTGAGCAAACTCTGGGAGATGGTGAAGGACAGGAAAGCCTGGAGTGATACAGTCTATGGGGTTGACTTTGCTACAGTTGCAAAGAGCCAGACATGACTGAGTGACTGAACAGCAATAATGTACTATGACATGACATGATGTGATATTTGTAATTTCCTGGATGTTGGCTTTCTCTCACCTCTCCAAATGTGACCACCCCTTAACCTCGAGGCTTAAATGCCTATGGTGGTGGGTGGACTGGGCCAGAGATGTAGGGGTAAATGGGTACAGCTTTCCTGGAGATGGTATGGATTGCCCAAATATCAGGGGCCCTGGGGAATATCTCCCCCACACCCAGATGTAACCTTTTATTGGTAAGAAAAGAAACCTGGGGATGGAAGTCTATGAAATTGGAGCAGTCAAGCTGTAAGATAGAAGAGACCCACGTGCCAGAGTGATGGCTGCACATGAAGAATTGGGGGCCAGGGAGCTGCAGCGAGCCCACATCTGCTGGGGAGGCCGATGCCGCACACCCCAGCTGAGCACACGGGCTTCCGAGACACCAGGCTGGAGACCTCAGCCTTCAGCGAGGCTGGGGACACGGCAGAGCAGCATTCCATGTCTTTGCGAGATCTCCACGTACCCTGCTGACAGTGTGTCCGTATTAGGAAGTGAGTCTTCATCTTCTCTTGTCTGGGACCTGGAAAATCTAAGGTGGAGAGCACTGGATACTCCATGATAAGACGGGTGAGGGACTTCGCTGGCGGTCCAGTGTTTAGGACTCTATCCTCCAGTAAAGGGTGTGGGTTCCATCCCTGATCGGGGAGCTCAGATCCCACGTGCCTCATCGCCAAAATGCCAAAACACAGAACAGAAACAATTCTGTAACAGATTCAGTAAAGACTTTAAAATGATTAGCATCAAAAAAGATGGATGAGTGGACCTCTGGGCATCCCTTAGACAAGCATCTCTTACGGGCTCAGAGGCAAGTGTTTGTGCCCATGGAGTCCTTGTTCTGAGTGACAAATACCCACCCCTTCTCACCCTACTTTTAGCATTCTGAGGCATTGCTGCCAAGGCCTCAGTTAGTTCAGTCGCTCATTCGTGTCTGACTCTTTGCGACCCCATGGACTGCAGCATACCAGGCTTCCCTGTCCCTCACCAGCTCACGGAGTTTACTCAGACTCATGTCCATCTAGTCGATGATGCCATCCAACCATCTCATCCTCTGTCATCCCCTTCTCCTCCTGCCTTCAATCTTTCCCAGCATCAGGGTCTTTTCTAATGAGTCAGTTGGCCAAAGTATTAGAGCTTCAGCATCAGTCCTTCCAGTGAATATTCAGGACTTGATTTCCTGATTTCCAAGGCCTAGGGTGAAAATAGTGTCTAAGGGGGAAATTGAGGGCTTGTGGGGCCTCCATCTTGAAATGGTGTTTAGGAAGTGTCTGATTATTTTTCCATATCCGAGTACTTTTCATTCTTTGGCCGAAATGCTCTTTTTCCGTCCCTGTAATCTTTGTTGTAAGATTTCTGTTTACTTGAGGCTAGCGGCTGTGGAATGAGGATTTGGTTGGTGGGTTTTCATCCAGGAGTGTGATCTCAGCTGGCCAGTTTTCTCAATGGTCCCACTGATCCTCATCACCCGAGCCAAGCAAATGAGACCCCTCTGGTGTTTTTTGAAGGAAGTGTGGGTGTGGAAATGTCTAGAGTCAGAGCTTTTCCATCTTAATTTTGGGCAAAATGTATCATTTTCTCCATTCATGCTCCCCCAGTTTTGTGAGCGAAGGCTTGAAGGAAATTCCTGATTCTTTCCTTTACTTCTAACCTAATCCACTCATGTGTCCTGTGGCTTCATCGATCCACATATCCTGAGACAAAGAAAAGAAGAGATAAGCCCCTAATTATTTAATTCATCTTACATTAAGATTTTTAGCTGAAATCAGAAGCACAGGACTTTTACATAGCGGGAACCTTGAGATAATGGAGAACTTTGAGCCTTTGATGCAAGAGATTTGGAAAACAAAGCACAAAGCTGGCCTTTAACTTCTTGCCCTAAAAATAAGAGAGGGAGGGGGCTGGAGCATGCTTGTAAGTGATTGGGCTTGAAGGCAAGATGAACAGAAATAACCGGTGACTATGGTCAGATTTGCACCATGTTCTGGTCCTTTTATCATGAAATTGAGTTGTTTGTGGCAAGAAGGCCAGCCCTGAGAGTCTTTTTTAACCCAACTGGCTTATTGTCACAAATACCTTAACTTTGAGACAGTTTGCCTGTTTGATGAGGGAGATTGTGTTGTTCGTTGGAGCTTTGTTATACATAATTGAAATCTGAGGTTACTTACCAGCCTTGTCATATTTAAACTAGTAATATGACTCTGCTATTTTTGTTATTATGTCAACTGGTGTAAAAAATGATTCAGAGTCTCTCAAAGTCAAGAAAAACTCTTTCCTTGTGCCAGTTACGGTGCAATTAAAAAGACAGGTTTAACCAGAAGTTTTTGAAAGCATTCTCTGCTCCATTCCTGACAGCCAGCTCTGACCTTCCCACGGGCACCTGGGAAGCTCTGGCCACTGCTCATGACTGCAGTCCTTGCTCATCTGCTGGCCTAAGCCCCTTCTCCTCTGGGTTCTACTATCTCTTTCATGATCTGATCATCTCCCCCTCCTCCCACCCTGCTTCTGCCTCTGCTGCTGTTCTCTGAACAACCACATGACCTTTTTTTTAATCTTTTTATTTTGTATTGCAGCTTTCCAGGTGGGCATTGTGGTAAAGAATCTGCCTGCAATGCAGGAGACTCGGGTTTAATCCCTAGGTCTGGAAGATCCCCAGGAGAAGGGAATGGCTGCCCACTCCAGTATTCTTGACTGTAGAATCCCATGGACAGAGGAGCCAGGCAGGCTACAGTCCATGAGGTCACAAGCATTGGACATGACTGAGCAGCTAGCATAGCCTAGTTAACAATGTTGTGATGGTTTCAGGTGAACAGGAAGGGACTGGGCCATTCAGATACATGTGTCCGTTCTCCCCCAAACTCCCCTCCCTGCCACGGAACTCTGAGTAGCGTCCACGTGCGGTACAGTAGGTCCTTGTTGGTTACCCATTTTAAATATAGAAGTGTGGGCATGTCCATCCCAAGCTTCCTAACTATCCCCTCCCACACTGACAACCATATGTTCCTTCTCTTAGTGAGTTTCTTCAGAATGACCTTTAGAGAATATAAATTGGGGACTTCCTTGGCTGTCCAGCGGTTGGGACTGCCCTCCAATGAAGGGGATTTGGGTTCCATCCCTGGTCTGAGAGCTAAGATCCCACATCCCTCGGGGCCCAAAACAGAACAGATTCAATAAAGACTTTAAGAATGAAAGTGAAAGTAGAAACGTGTTAGTTGCCTAGTCGTGACTCTTTTCAACCCCATGAACTGTAGCCCACCAGCCTCCTCCGTCCATGGGGATTCTCCAGGCAAAAATACTGGAGTGGATTGCCATTTTCTAATCCAGAGGATCTTCCCAATCCAGGGATCAAACCCCAGTCTACTGCATTGCAGGCAGATTCTTTACCTTCTGAACCATGAGGGAAGCCTTCAAGAATGAGCTACATTAACAACAACAAAAAAACTTAAACAAACATACAAACATGAGTCAAGGTGAGCTCTCGCCCTGAGTAGAATCCCGACCCGTGTCCAACTCTTCAGGGCAACCTTCTCCTCCCACCCACTCACTGGGCCCTCAAGATCTGGGGCCTTAGCCCCATTCCTTGCACTTGGCAAACTCCTCACCTCTGGGCACTTCATCTTGTGGTTCCCTCTGTCCAGAACCTTCTTTCTCCAGCTCTGTGGGGTCTGGCTCCTTCCTCCTTCTTCATGTCTGTCTCTAAGAAGTCTTCCTTCTAGGGAACCCGAGAGAGAGAGAAGCTCCAAGTGCAGCCCAGAGCCTGAAACAAACCAGTGTCAGCACGTCCTCTGTTGCGTTGATTGCAGTTCCTCTCCCAGTGGCTGTGAATTAATTCAGTAAATATTCGAGGGGAGTCTCTTGCTTCATTTTACAATTCCTCGCCCACAGCCATTTTAGCAGTGATTGTCTGGGGGCGGGGGTTGGTGTTAGGTGTGTGGGAAGAGCAAGAAAATCACACTCTTTTCTCAGGATTCTGTAAACTCAGAAATCACTGGTACAGCTGTTCCCTGACTACAGGGGGCTTTAAAGAAAAGAAGACTATGCTTAGTGTTTCTCTAACTTATTCTAATTCTCTGAATTATGTTTAGGTGATGGATATAATGATCTGGGTTGTAGAATTTTAACACTTTGAGGACTGGCGAGGGTAAATGTGTTCTAACTTCCTGGCCTCGTGCGTGGCACTTTCCAGGTGTAAACTCACTTCCCAAAGCCACCCCATGTGGCTGGTGGCTATTACCTGCTACTGCCCACACTGCATAGACGAGGAGAATGAGGCCCTGGGGGCAGGAGGAGAAGGGGACGACCGAGGATGAGATGGCTGGATGGCATCACGGACTCGATGGACGTGAGTCTGAGTGAACTCCGAAAGATGGTAATGAACAGGGAGGCCTGGCGTGCTGCGATTCATGGGGTCGCAAAGAGTCGGACACGACTGAGCGACTGAACTGAACTGAAGTGTTGCGGAAACTGTCCTGAGCGTTTAACAGGTGGCGGAGCAGGAATTTTGGAACCAAAATTGTTGGTCTCATTTTTTGTATTCGGTGCGTGTTCTGCTGTGTGTATTTACGAAATGATAAGAATCATAAGTTCATATATTATACACAAAGAAAGTGCTTTCATTTAGATTTCATCAGTTCAGAATTTTCAATAAGTGGGTCAAAGACTGGATTGATGTCGCTGCATTATGTATGAGCGAAAAGGGCGTGACAATAAACTGAGACAGGCAGTGCCTCAAGGGAAAAGCACATTTTCAAGGCGTTGAACAGTACTTATTCTCTGCAACTGGCATGCTGTTTACAAGCTGTTCTTTCTCCTTTTTATCTTGTAAAGAGATGGGAAAGAAAGGGACAAAAGATTGAAGTCCTCCTCTCTCTCTATTGTACAGAAGCACTGTTTGCAGACAGTGGTAAAAAGTGAGCTTTTAAAACTTTTAAAATGTCGGACTTTTTACCTAAGTATTCTGGCCACTCCACGCTGAGTCCAGGTTTGTGCATCTGTTTCTATGCGCAGCATCATGACTGAGGCTCATTGAGACCCACAGAGGACCACAAGTTATCATTCATTTCTCATAGCTGGGGAAGAGCTTTTCTGCAGAATGCATCTTTCTGCTTAGCAGAAAGCGACTGTGGAACATATTTGTAAGAAATACAGCAAAACCCAAACCACTTCTGGAGGCACTTGCTCAGCTGTCAGAACCTCAGGGTCTCTACATGCCTCACTCAGGGTCACTGTTCTGCTCCCCGGCAGAGGCCACTTTCCTGACCCCAGACGTCTGGGTGGCCCGTGACCTCCCCTCTCACTCCCTGTAGGTTCCCAGAACCTTAAGCTTAGACACCCACTGCTTGAATGAGGGAGGGGATTAAGGCCAAAAGGAAGGGGTGAAGAAGGAAATGGCAACCCATCCCAGTCTTCTTGCTTGAAAAATCCCACGGACAGAACATGGGATGTAAAAGAGTCGGGCACGACTTAGCAACTAAACAACAAATGAAAGCAAAGGGAGAGGGTGTGCGGAGGCGGGGGCCCAGGCTGGCCCGGCTGGCCGCCCCGTGGCCGGTTATGGATCCAGATGCAGAAAGTCCGTTTCATCTGGCACCTTGGAAGTGAGCATGCCCTGGGAAACCGACAGCATCCAGATGTACCAGGGACTGATTTGCAAGTGAGGAGCACAGCCTGTCGATGTCCAGGAGCCTCTAGGATGTGGAGGATGGTTCCTGGGTTAGGGTGAGAGATGGAGACACGTGCTGGAGCCTTTGCCAGGTCACTGAGCCTTGAGAGTGGGAAGAAGAAGCGTGCTTCTTGAAAGTGGGAAGCTGATCTGACTCAGCTGCCCAGGTGCCCAGCACCTGACAGGTCCTGCTGAAAGTGTCATGGAGCGAAATACACATGCCTGCCCTGTTGTGAGGATCACATGAGAGGGTGGATAAGGACTTTCCGAGGTACTAATGGCACAGTGTTGGCTGAGATGAGCAGCCTGGGCCTTGGAGTCCCTGGTGAGGGCATCCCCATCCTGGGACCCAGGTACCTGCCTGGAAGACCACCTTGTTACCAGAAGAATGCTTGTTGAGTGCGGAAGGTGAGGGTGGAAGGATGGGTGCTTCCTTCAGGCTGTGAGAGCACCTGGACTGTGGCCCCACGGCACCCCTGAGGGGGGAGCCCCCAGGTGGGCGTGTCCGCCCGGAACCGTGCAGTGGGGGTGGGATGGGGGTGGGGTGGGCGTGGTGCTGCATTCTAGCTGCCCGTCTGCTTTCTCCAGGCTCCTTGTCAGCTCTTTCCCTTCTACCAGTGTCACCTGGACATAATCCAGCTAATCAGACCCCAGCTGTGTTCTATTCCTTGTGTCCTGAACCAGAATGAGATCTGGGAGAACAAGCCAGACAGATCTGGAAAGATCCCAGGTGTTCCCAGCAGCTGTGTTGGGCTCCACCCTCTTCAGGCCTGCATCTTCCCCTATACCCGGCCAAACGTGTCCTCCTGTTTAAACATCTTTTTCTGATTACAATCACAACACATATATGTTGCCTAGCCGTGAAAGTGGCTCAGTCTTGTCCAACTCTTCACAACCGCATGGACTGTACAGTCCATGGAATTCTCCAGGCTAGAATACTGGAGTGGAGTAGCCTTTACCTTCTCCCAGGGATCTTCCCGTGTACATGTTGCCTGTATGTGTGTATATTTGTCTCTGCAGAGGTATGTAGTGAGTGAAGTCGCTCAGTCTTGTCTGACTCTTTGGGACCCCATGGGCTGTAGCCCGGCAGGCTCCTCTGTCCATGGGATTTTCCAGGCAAGAGTACTGGAGTGGTTTGCCATTTCCTTCTCCAGGGGATCTTCTCGACCCAGGGATTGAACCCAGGTCTCCTGCATTGCAGGCAGACTCTTTACCGTCTTAGCCACCAGGGAGCCCTGATGGATCGGTAGATAGGTATTAAATATACATATGTGTTTAGGTGTATTTGTTATGTTTATATATAATTACTGTATCCAAAATAAGCTCATACTGTACATACATTCCTTAATCTGCTGTCTTTTTCTACTAATTATTTAGCTTGCAGTTTTCCTGATTGTACATGTAAACAGCATGTGGTTCTGAGGGAGGGTCTGTTATTAATACTTGCCAGGTGCTGGCGGAAGTCCTAGTGGTTGACCAGACTTGACTGCTCTTTTTGAGTTTTACATCCTCTCCTATCGTTTTTCTGTCTCCTTTTTTCACTTATTCTTTATAGATGTTATTTATCTGTCTGTTTTTAACAGCACCCTTTGTCTTCTAATTTGTTTTGATTTCAGAAACCAGGTTATCGAATTTTCTTTGTTTGGGCTGCTGTAAAAATTACCATAGGCTCATGGGCTTAAGCAGCAAATGTTACAGTTCTGGAGCTGGAAAGTCCACGCTCAAGGCATGGACAGATTTGGTGTCTGGATGTCTTCTTACTGAATCCTCACATGGCAGAAGGGGCTGGGAGCTCTCTGGGGTCTTTTATAAGGGTACTAATCCCATTCCTGAGGGCTCCACCTTCATGTCCTGATCACCTGCTAAGGACCGCAACTCCTAATACCATCACCTCGAGGATGAAGTTTTGATGTGAATTTGGAGAGACACACACATTCAGTCCATAACACCAACCTGTTGGAATATATATGAAAGAAAGCTAGGTATATTGTTGAACAAGACCAAAAGAGGTTTCTCTGAGTGCAGGAGCTTTAGTGCAAGCTCTGGGTCATATGACTTGGTTGAGCAGAGACATTTTTGTATTTTCTTGGGAGCTAGCTGTCTCTTGGCCAGCTGAAGAAGCTGCCTGCATGTTGAGTGGCTTCTCACTAGGTAGGGTGTTCTATAGTTCTCGCTAGAGAGAAGAGAAGGGCTTTTAAATGACAGCCCGTCAGAAGCGCCTCCTTGTGTCTTTTACAGTCTTTTTTTTCCCACTAGCATCCATAAATGTCTTTGGAGAAGGGAATGGCAACCTAGTCCAGTATTCTTGCCTGGAGAATTCCACAGTCAGAGGAGCCTGGCGGGCTACAATCCATGGGGTCACAAAGAGTCGGACACTACTGAGTGACTTCCATCACCATAAATGTCTTATTTCCAGTTAGATTTTTTTGAGAATCTGAGTTTACAGATGCTAGTTTAGGTTACTCAAGCAACGAGTTTTTGAGAATCTGAGTTTACAGATGCTAGTTTAGGTTACTCAAGCAACGAGTTAGGCTACAAAGATGGGATTTCAGGACTATCAGTGTATGACAGCAAGAACATAAAAGGGCTGCCTGAGTCCCTCCTCCCTCTATTTTTCCTAAGACTTGAGTTAGTCTGGCCTTTCTCCAGGAAGGCACAACACGATCCAGTTACAAATCTGTGGCATCAAGAGCCCAGAGCCCATTCAGTGTCGATTCTTTACTATCTGCAGTGGGGCCTGAGGCCACTGAGAGTCCCTTCCCCTTTGCTAAGTACTTGGTGTCGTTGCAGTTAAGTCAGTTTCAAAACTTGTGTTGTGTGTGCATGGGGGAGGGGTAGCGGGGTTCACTGGGCACCTGTGTACACAGCCACGTGAGCACAGTGACACACCAAGCCTTCTCCCTGTCCCTGGCAAAGTGGGTTGTGTGCACCTCAAGGAAAGGGTGAAGTCCAGCTCGGTGCAGCTCCGAGAGGGTCCACGTTCTCCTGGATACACTTGTGTCCACGGACCACCTGGCAGGACAGCCCTCCCACACTGTGTGTGGCCTCCAGATTCTCTTTCATGCCTAACTCAGGAGCTCTGACCAGATGGGAGTCTTAACTAGCTAGCAAATCACCTTTCCCAGAATTTTTAATGCTTGGATGCCAAGGGCAGAGCCGGAGCTGCAGGGACGTCCCTGCTGGTCCAGTGGCTAAGGATCCGAGCTCCCAGCCCAGGTTTGATTCCTGGTCAGAGAACTCGATCCCACATGCCACGACTAAGACACAGTGCAGCCAAATAAATAAATAAGGATTAAAAATAAAGAATCCAAGCTGCAGTAATAAGGTGGAGAGCAGTATCCTCACTGTTTTTATCCCCACTTACTGGGCAACAATCTAAGGGCCTGGAAGGTCAAATGACTTGTCTAAGCTGACACAGTTACAGCAAGTGACATAGTTATAGTGTAGTGAGAGCTTGTGGACTGCGTTCCATTCATTCCAACTTCTGATTTCTTTGGGGGACAGTCTGTCTCCCCCATTCCATTGAGTCTGGATTGTGCTAAGTCATGTCTGACTCTTTTGCAACCCCATGGACTGTAGCCCACCAGACTCCTCTGTCCGTGGGATTCTCCAGGTAAGAATACTAGAATGGGTTCCCATTTCTTTCTCCAGGGAGTGTTACGGGTTGCTTATTTATTAGGGTTCCTCACCCTTTTCTGGGCTTCCCCAGGTGGCTAAGTGGTAAAGAATCTGCCTACCAGTGCAGGAGACGCAGTAGATGCGAGTTTGATCCCTGGGTCATGAAGATCCCCAGGAGGAGGAAATGGCAACCCACTCCAGTATTCTTGCCTGGATAATCCCATGGATGGAGGAGCCTGGCGGGCTATAGTCCATGGGGTAGCAAGAGTCAGACACAACTTAGTGACTGAGCACCCAGCACTCACACCTTCTAGCTAAATGATGAGCATACGACCCCAGTGGGCCAGTTGGATGCTTAGTCCCGTCTCTTCACATCTGACTCCCCAGCCACCATAGCCTCTTAATAAATTTCACTGTTGCTTTAGTTATCTAGTTGGTTCCTGTTTCTTACTTTAGTCAGTTCACAACTGGCCATCACCGGGTCTGCGGGACTCCTCTGTCTCTGAGGATACTCTTCCCCTTTGTGACTGCATTTCCCTTGCAGCCAGTGTGTTGATACCCCTGGGAACCCTGCTGACATCTCTTCGTAACCACCAAGCGAAAGCTGCTTGAATCTGAAAATGCATCTGCCTTATAACCCGACGCATGCTGGGTGCTGGGGATCTTAGGGTGCGGGTGTCAGCAGCAGTGGGGCTTTCCCGAGAGTGTCAGCCTGGAAGGTCCTCGCTGCCTGGCTCGGACGCCTCGGGGCTGTGTTCACGGGAGACAGCACCTGACTATGGGCTCCTTGGTCAAAAGAAGCATCTCAGCCTTTGACTGTGTGGAAATCACAGTCTCCCTTTACTGATTTACTGAGGAGTCACGTTGCTGAGAAAAATCCTGTTTCTATATCCAGGATGGGGAAATTAAAGCGACACTTTTCCGTCAGCCTGAAAAAAATGACCAGTGTGGCCAAATTGTTTTAAGCAGGAGGGAAGAGTGTGTGTGTGTGTGTGTGTGTGTGTGTGTGTGTGTGCGCGCGCGCGCACACGCGCTCGTGCATGCACATTGGGGCAGAGACAGATTTTCTTGACAAGGTTGTCACAGCGGAATATTCTGATGAATAGAATTTAGGGCACAGCAGTTTCTAAGATATCTGCTCACTCACAAAATGCATCAGATTCTTACACGAGGTGCAGAGATGAATGAAGTGGTCTGATGCGCCGAGAGCCCGGGTTCCTTCCTGGAAGGTCTCCCTCTGTCTCTGGGACGGCAGATGGTCTTCCGGCCCGGAGGACGTGAGCCCTCCTCCCTGGCTGGGCTTTGGGCCCACACTCTGGGTTTGTCTTCAAGGGGGAGGACCACCAGAAGGAAGCACTCACACTTCTTGCTCAGGTGGTCTCCCCAGGAGCTCAGAAGCTGGGGCTCGTGTCCTGGGAAGACCCCCACCTCTCAGTGTCTGCACTGTGTCCTTTCCCTCTTGGTGGGTGGTGGCAAGAACTTACAGCGCCCGGATTGCTTTCACGGTGAGAAGTGCAGACTGGAGTTCTGAGGAGCTGCTCTGCATGTGAGGGGTTGATTCACATGTCGAACCCCCGCTTTTCTCTAGCCATCCTTAAGCTCAACTGCATTTTGATAATCACTGTCTGATATCCTGTAAGTATAAGTAATTTTAGATTTCTGGAACAGGAGGGGCATTAATTATATTAATTATATTAGTTATATTTAGAGCTAAAGCTCTTATTTGGCAGCAGTTTCATGCAGGCAAGCCCAGTTCCATGGAAGACCTGCCAGGAATAGGCCTTGGGAAGCACTTCAGCTCTCCAGGCCTAAGTTTCCTCACCTGCATAAAAAGATATGATAAGTGTATTAAAGTAGGAAATAGTCTCTAAATTTTCTCCCCACTTTGAAGGTGAAAGATTCTATGTTCTCTGAAATTTATTCTTCCGAACCCTTGAATGCTCTGTAGTAAAGCTTAAGCAAAATGTGAAAGACTGAGGGCAGGAGGAGAAGGGGACAACAGAGGATAAGATACTTGGATGGCATCATTGACTCAATGGGTGTGTGTTTGAGCAAACTCTGGGAGATGGTGAAGGACTGGGAAGCCTGGTGTGCTGCAGTCCATGGGGTTGCAAAGAATTGGGTACAACAGAGTGTGAACAACAAGCCATTTAATGATATGCTGGAAGATGGCATTTATGGTTCTTCTTTCTTAAAAAGTTAACAATATTTTATTTGTAGATACATGTATTCACACATATATTTGTGTTTATACATACGCATGTGTATGCCATTCCCTTCTCCGGGGATCTTCCCAACCCAGGGATTGAACTTGGGTCTTCTACATTGCAGGCAGCTTCTTTACCATCTGAGCCACCAGGGAAGCCCAGTATTGTATTATACTAACTTCTATGTCTATATTATATAACTTTATTATATTATGTTACATTATTATTATGTGGATGTTGATCTTATACTCCTTCACTATTGTTGTTTACACAAATAAAACGTAATGTGTTTAAACCAAACCAAAAATATAGGTTGATAGGCCTCAGGGTTCTGCATTTTGGTGACTAACTGTCTTGCTTTGGAGAGAGTTGCCGTAAAATACTCTCTTTGGCCTGGATGGGAGGGGAGTTTGGGGGAGAGTGGATACATGTATATGTATGGCTGAGTGCCTTCACTGTTCACCTGCAACCACCACAACATTGTTGACCAGCTATACCCCAACACAAAGTAAAAGTTAATAAAGGCAACGCCTCCACCCCCCCCCAAAAAAAAAACCCCAAACAAGCAAAGATAAAATACTCTTGTTTTGATGCAAGGTGGCATCTATGAAGGGTCTGGGTTCCTTGTTGTTGGAGGAGGTTTCCAAAGTGTGCTCGGTGGGGCTTTAGGTCCTATAGAGACTTTCCAAAATCTGAGAAAAATATTTGAGGAAGTATTTTCAAATTTTGCAAGCCCACTGGGGAGCCTGGCAGACTCGGGTTTCAGTGGGCAGCACAGTCTACGCCCGTAGTTACGCGTTTCCATCTCCCCTTCTCTGTACACACAACGCTGTGTGTGTTGCCTGCCACCAGCATATGGCCCTGTGCTGATAGATTAATTTGGTTTTGCCTGTTAGGTAGCTCTCCTGTCCTGACTGCCTTATTAAAGAATGTCCCATGGTCACAGGACAGGCTGTTCAGAACAGGTGCTATTTGTGGTTGCTCATCAGGACTTCTTGATAATGTGCAACGAGGAGAGAAATCAACAGACCCAGTGCTGCAGTTGGCATCCTCAACCCCCAGGGTCAGATTGTTTAAGTTCATAAAAATAGCTTAATTGTTCTCAGTGACGGGCTTCCCTGGTAGCTCAGCTGGTAAAGAATCCGCCTGCTATGCAGGAGACCCCAGTTTGATTCCTGGGTCGGGAAGATCTGCTGGAGAAGGGATAGGGTACCCACTCCAGTATTCTTGGGCTTCCCTGGTGGCTCAACTGGTAAAGAATCTGCCTGCAATGGGGGAGACCTGGGTTTGATCCCGGGGTTGGAAAGATCCCCTGGAGAAGGGAAAGGAAAGCCTATAGACTTTATAAGACTATATCATACAGTGACCTTATGCTACTGCTGCTAAGTCGCTTCAGTCGTGTCTGACTCTGTGCGACCCCATAGGCGGCAGCCCACCAGGCTCCCCCGTCCCTGGGATTCTCCAGACAAGAACACTGGAGTGGGTTGCCATTTCCTTCTCCAATGCATGAAAATGAAAAGTGAAAGGGAAGTCGCTCAGTCATGTCCCACTCTTCGTGACCCCATGGACTGCAGCCCACCAGGCTCCTCCATCCATGGGATTTTCCAGGCAAGAGAACTGGAGTGGGGTGCCATTGCCTTCTCCGCAGTGACCTTATAAAGAGAGTGAAATACTACTTTTCTCTGTGCATAGGAAATTCACGTAAGATGCATTTAGAAAAATAGTTTTGTTGCTGGAAAGGTTTAGAAGCCACTGATGTAGTAGTAAGACAGCACAGATTTTAAAGGCAGACAGTTCTAGATTTGAGCCCTGCACTTCCCTAGTTTACTAACGAGATGGCCTTGGGCTAAGCAATGTGCCTCTCTAAGCCATAGCTGTGTCATCTGCAAAACGGGCCTGCTCTCCAGTAGCGGGATATTTTGTAGCTTATAGAGAAATGTGCAAATGGCTTAGTCCAGTGCTTGATATGTAACAAAAAAGTTCAACATATGGTAGCTATTAGAATGCTCTTTATGCTGGGAATTAAAGTCATTATATTTCATGCCTGGCCATTAAGAGGTACACCTTTACACTTTGGAAGTGCATATACCTTATTATATTTGCATTCATTTACATATTTACTTATGGAGAACCTAGCATTTGCATATCCTGGTAAATACATTTCTCTGTAATTTAGAGTCATTTTAGCAGACTGTAATGGCACATTTCTCTTTCTGACACAGCTTCTTGGCAAATTAACTTGCTTGCTTTTTCATTTTAAAAACGTGTTGTGCCTTTGCAGAATAATTTCCCGTACTTTCAGTTCTTCTTGTAGGAAAAAAATAATTGCACAGCCAAGGAAAGCTGCTTTCATGCATCGGGACTCTGGAATGCTGCTTTCTGTTTATGTCCAGGCTCTTTGTGGGTGGACTGCAGAAATCCCCGCTCTTGGGAATGTTTCTGAGCCCCCTCTGAGAAACCGAATAGGGAGAAAAGAGCTAATTAAAAAAGCTGCCGTCTGCCTCCTCTAATTAACTTGCTCTCCACTCCTGGGGGAGGGTGTGAAAATATGAAAACAGCACGTGGTGCTGGAAGTGAATGCCATTCTAGGGGTCCCTGGTAGCCTCTGGTGTTCTGATGCAGGAAAGGTTCGTAGTAAACAAGGCGAGGAGCCTCACAAGGGGCCTGGTGTACCCTTGCCCTCCCACACGGGGCCCTGGTGAATAGTGGTGCTTTCTGAGCAGGTGTGCACGCTGGGCAGCTGCGAGCTGGGGAGACCTCATTGGAATTCAGCAGCTTGAATCCACGAGCGTCCGGCCCTCCCTGTCGCTTGCTTATGCTGCTGGGAAAGATCAGGGGCCCTTTGTGCTCTCAAGCCACACGTCGCTGGAGCCCAGGGATGCAGAAGCCACGGGAAGAGCTCCCTCTGCATCTCTGCTGGGCGCTGGGGAAGCTCAGACCATCCCTGCCTGGTGGTGCGGCGGCTAAGTTTCTCGTGACATCGTAAAGAGATTCAGAACCCAGACGTATCAGCAAAGGAATTAGGGGTGGAAGTTTGGGGACAGAAGCTGTTCTGCAGCGGCAATGGCTTTGGCCTCCTGGTGGACATGGCCCCCGGTGGAATGGGCCCGGTGGATGTGGACGACGGTAACCGGCAGTGGGGATTCGGGTCTGCGGGTCCTTCATGGAAACCCAGGAAAGAGGCAAGTTGTCTGTGTGCGTCTCTTCAACATTGCTGCCGATGCGTGCAAAGCTGGGGGCCAGGTCTACACCCAGAGCCCACCAGGCAGATCTAAACGACTGTTCGTCTTTGATGCTTGGTTCCATGACTTCCTTGTGTTTTTCATGCCAGTAAAAAGATTCTGCAAAAGTTCAGCTACCTAGATCTGTGATTGTCCAGGCATGGATCTTAAATCCTGCCCCGCCCCCGCCCCCCGCCCCCGCTGCCCACCCAGATGAAAGCTATGTTTTTTAATATTAATGTGTGCTTGTAAAAAGTTGGTATGGCCCCTGTTGCATTTGTATAAATTAAGTCTTGTGAAATTTGATAGTAAACAGGCTTCAGCTCATTGGATCCCGTCGAATCCAGCTCTGATGTTTCCTTTCGCCTCTTTGTGTCCCTGGAGAGCTATGTGGCTGGTTGCGGGAGCCAGGGTCCTTGGAAGGATGGGAGTGGGGGAATCTTTGGCTCCGAAAAAGTGAGTCTCTGGCACACAAGTTGTAAAAACCTCGATGGAGATTTTCTGAAGGAGACTCACCAAATGGCTCTTTTTCTCCTGCCCTGGCTGACTGCAGAGGGATTGGTTGGTCGTGGTGCTCTCTGCTGGCTGGCAGATGGTCTTTAGAAGATGCTGACTTCTGGGGAGGACACTGGTCCTTTGATCCTTGTGGATGTTCAGCTCTAGGAGCGTTTCAGCATCGATACGTACCTGATGCATCGCTCTCTGATTGTATTATCTTCTGCCAAATTGCCTGCTGGGTCGCTTGTGCCAGCAGCAACCCTAAGTATCCACTGTCTTGATAATTACCTTCCATGTTGCAAATAAATAAATGGCATTTTGGTCAACTTAAAATATCCTGAGATGGGAGTGAGCCCGGGTGATGCTGCTGATCCTCAAAGTGAGCTGAAGCCGGCACCTCAGACCCCTCCGCAATCTGAGCCCGTAAGGAGCTGCCCTCCAGCCTGAGGACACATGCCTGGCTCAGTGATTTGGGGACGCCTCATCCTGTCTGGCATGAAATTGAGTCCCTAGTGGAAGCAGGGTGATGAGAAGGGCTGGCTGCCCTTGATTTTCTCGAGCCAGGATAAGGCTTTTTTAGCTTTGTGAGCCCCTTCCCCTTGTTACAGGGTGGCATGGTGGGCATTTCTCTGGATGGGGTTTTGGTTCCTTTCTCTGGGTGAAGAATCTTCCTTGAGAGCAGACATCGCTGCAGACCAGCAAGGGCGATTTTCATACTGCTCGGATCAGCAGGCTGTGCTTTGAGCTTTAGTCTCACACATCCTCCACCAACTTGCAGCTTTCATGCCTTCCTTCATTGACCTAACAGATGTTTATTCACTGCCTCCTGGTTTGGACTCGGGGATGCAGTGATAAAAAAACACAAAACAAAAAAGGCTGCCCTCTTGGCCTTTTCAGCTCAGTGGAGGAGAAATATAATTAACATGATTAGAAAGTGAATACATCTATAATAAGTTTTGTGATGCGCTGGGGAAGGACCAGCAGTGGGAGAGAGTGGTGGGGTGAGGGGAAGAGGCCGAATGAGATTCCACTTCATGGGGTGAGGGTCCTTTGAATGTGTTGGAACCACAGCATTGCCAAGTGTCCCTGGGAATGCTTCCCTATCGGTTTGACTGAATTGATGCCAAGTAACATGTGCCAAAGTTGATCAAAGGATTCTACTGTTGTATTTGCCACTGAGGTCAGAAATGTGTATTTCGAGTAGAGCTGAGTTCAAAGACTCTGTCATTTGGTCCCAAAGCTGGTGATAATGAGATTCACTCCCGGGAAGCACACTGCTTCAAGGCTGGCCCTGGACCATTTAATTGGGCCGCGGGCCTGGTTGCAGTGGTCCTGGGAGGGGTCATTAGGCCATGCATTGCTCCTCAGCACCGGTCCCTTGGAGCAAATACAGCCCCGGCCCCTTTCTAACCTGTGCTTCTCCCTGTCTCTCTCCATCAGGAGTTCTGACTCTGAAGAAGCATTTGAGACTCCGGAGTCCACGACCCCCGTCAAAGCTCCACCAGCCCCACCCCCGCCACCCCCCGAAGTCATTGCAGAAGCTGAGGTCAGCGTGCAGGCTCCCCTGGAAGAACCAGGTAACCAAGGGCCCGGCATCCCTGGGGCGGCATGGGAGCAGCCCTACTGCTGAGCCCCGGGGACACTCACAGCGGCTCCTCTGGGCACCCGGCTGGAGGGGGGCACCCACCCCCGGGGACTGTCGCTGCAGCTCTTTAGGTCCTCCCCAGCCTCTGGGCCTCTCAGCGCCGGCCTTTGTTTTATGTGGTGAAAACTAAGGGTGCAGGAGTATGGTGGGTTATTTTGTGTTTGCTTTGCAGAAGTATAGAGGTGGCCTCTGAAGAAATAGTGCATTTAACTCTGGGTGCCTTTCAGCCAACCCCCAGAGCTGGGTTTGTATGGGACAGTGGGGTCTTGGAATTTTCTGGTGCAATCTTGGATTCTAATATCTGGCCCCTGGCTCCCTTAAGAGCACTGGTTCTGGTCACCTATGTGACCTGCATTTTTATTAAAGGACACAGGTGAGAGGAGAAGGGGAAGACAGAGGATGAGATGGTTGGATGACATCACTGACTCAATGGACATGAGTTAGAGCAAACTCTGGGAGATGGTGAGGGACAGGGAAGCCCGGGATGCTGCAGTCCATGGGGTCACAAAGAGCTGGACACGACTGAGTGACTGAACAGCAGAAGCCCACGTGGGCTTGGGGATGATAATCAGTAAATGGGCAAGAAGAGAAAGTGATGGGCGGTTGAATCTGTGCAGGGGTGACTCCTTCATTCCTCATTAACTTCAGACCATCCAGATTTCCTATCACTTCCCCACATCCATTCTCCGCCAGTGTGACTTAAAGACCTTTCAGATGCAGTGATTACCGGGGGTGGGGGTGGGGGAGGACAGGACAGCTCTCGGGCCGCAGCCTCCAACCTGCCCACCTGACTGCTGTCATCTGTGTGCACCCTCCAGTGACAGCAGCAGGGGTGGGACCGCCTCGAGCATCGGAGTTTAATACGAGGCCTGGAAAGAGATGGAGGTTGCTGGAAATGACCCCATGAGCTGGTTGGGGGCCAGGTGGTCCCAGAAATGTCCACACAGGCTGGTCAGGAGACCACGTGGCTCAGAAATGGCCCCCCCAGGCCAGTTAGGGGGCCAGGTGGTGCCGTCTCCAGAGCTGGACAGCCTCCTCTGACCCTGAACTTCAGAGGGCCCCACTCTGGCCTTCCTCGGCTGCAGCCCTGGCATTAAGATGAGTCTGTAGAGCTGAGCTCCCCCAGACCATGTCCTGTATACCTGGGAGCAGCCGCTTCCTGGGCCCACCCAGGCTCCTTCTTCTGTCCCGTCTTCCCGAAGCTGACTGTGCCCATGTTTACACTCTTTAGCTGAGAAGGAACCAAGGCCGGGGCTGGGACATACAAGTGGATGTCCACACACCTGTGCTTAGAAGCTGCCCCAGGTGAGGGATGGAGGCTGGGGAATGGAGGAGGGGGCCAGCGTCCATTCATACTCCTGCCCTAGCCAGGAGCCAGGTGAATGGCAAAATAAAAAGGCATTTTGACCTTGATGTTGGTCTTAGAAAGAAATGGGTGGAATCCATTCCACCCGCTCTGGCTTCAGCCTGGCCGTTGATTAAAGGCAGACACTCCTGGGGCTTTGTTCCTAAGCACATATGCTCCCTGGTGCTGGGGGGAGAGGAAGAGACACCTTTGCTGGGATCCGATGAATGCAGTTTTCATAGTCTCCCTTTTCTGTCAGCTATCAGTTAGTAGTACCTGATTCTGCACCATTAGTCTAGGTGCTAAGCTCTAAGAGGGTGATGATTGAAATTTATTTGATTTTAAAGTGGGGAAGAAGCAAGAAGGACTGCTTATAGTTCTCAGAGAGTCTTTTGCATAAAGTATGTAAAAATTCCATTTCCTACAATATCGTAGAAATTTCACCCTGAGGTTTTAATGGAAAGCAGCTGAATGACAAATACATTTTAATCCTTACATCAAACATCCAATTGAGAATAAATGACCCTTTTTTTATGGGTGTAATAAGTTCACACTCTGCATGTGTGGGATACCTTAGAAAGGATGTTAGAAGGAGAACAAAGGCCTAAGACAAAGTGTGGTCCATCCTTGAGCATCACATGGCATCCCAAGGGTGGTCACTGCTGCCAGCATGCGTGTGTCCTCTGGGATTTCCAGTTTTTCATGTCCTGATCGCTTCTGGGGAGGGTTTGCAACCCTCATTCTTTTCTTCAGCCTGTCTTTGTTCCTTCTGCCTATTTCTTTTTTCAATAAAGCAACGAACAATCTCCATTCTAACATACACACACACTCTCAAGCACAATACCCGCCCCTGGCTTAGATGGCAGTTTCTGAAAGAGTGAATATTATGGAGGATTAAGAGAGACCCCCTGCCAGAAGGGGTTGGAGCCATGAATGGCCATGAGTCACAGCCCCACAGAACTTTTGATTGCACCGGTTGGAGTCTGACTTTATGCTTCTCCTTGGAAAACTACCATGAGGCTAAATGTGGATTATACAGTGAGGACGATGAAGGTCAGGATTGTGTCTGCCTAAAGCCCCCTGGCTTGGGCTGCACAGAAGTCCATTTGATTTACCACATTCATTTGAAAGATCTGCTTGTCCCTTCTGTAGACATCATGGGACATTACCCAGAGTGGGGAGGTGGCCGTGCATGCCCATGGAGGAGAAGAAAGCATCCTTCTGGGGACCGCAGGAGAGAAAGGGCAAGAGGGGAACATCTGTTGTTTGGTTTGCCACTGCGAAGTGCCTGCGTCATTGCTAAAGGTACCAAGAGAACCTCAGGAAATAATAGATGAGACCTTTGGCTGTGAATAAGGACATAATTTTTCCTCCTGGAAACTTACATTTTGCAAAGTAATCCATCACTTTATCTTGGGCTTTGCATGATTGTGCACCACGGGAGAGGAGGGTGGCTGAGACCCTGGTGGCCACCTTGTGTCTGCCGCTCTTCTGGGCTGTGCCAGGATGTGGCTTTACAGTTTTCTTATCTGTAAAATACCACCCTTATGGCAGAAAGTGAAGAGGAGCTAAAAAGCCTCTTGATGAAAGTGAAAGAGGAGAGCGAAGAAGTTGGCTTAAAGCTCAACATTCAGAAAACGAAGATCATGGCATCTGGTCCCATCACTTCATGGGAAATAGATGGGGAAACAGTGGAAACAGTGTCAGACTTTATATTTTTGGGCTCCAAAATCACTGCTGATGGTGACTGCAGCCATGAAATTAGAAGACGCTTACTCCTTGGAAGAAAAGTTATGTCCAACCTAGATAGTATTTTCAAAAGCAGAGACATTACTTTGCCAACTAAGGTCCATCTAGTCAAGGCCATGGTTTTTCCTGTGGTCATGTATGGATGTGAGAGTTGGACTGTGAAGAAGGCTGAGCGCCAAAGAATTGATGCTTTTGAACTGTGGTGTTGGAGAAGACTCTTGAGAGTCCCTTGGACTGATTGGACTGCAAGGAGATCCAACCAGTCCATTCTGAAGGAGATCAACCCTGGGATTTCTTTGGAAGGAATGATGCTAACGCTGAAACTCCAGTACTTTGGCCACCTCATGCGAAGAGTTGACTCACTGGAAAAGACTCTGATGCTGGGAGGGATTGGGAGCAGGAGGAGAAGGGGATGACCGAGGATGAGATGGCTGGATGGCATCACTGACTCGATGGACGTGAGTCTGGGTGAACTCCGGGAGATGGTGGTGAACAGGGAGGCCTGGCATGCTGCGATTCATGGGGTCACAAAGAGTCAGACACGACTGAGCAACTGAACTGAAACTGAACTGAAAAGGAAAAGAGTGACCCATGAGTCCTCTGAGATCCTTTCCACTCCCACTTCTCATGCTTCTGTGATCAGGACGTTTGGTTGCTGTAGGGTGCCCACATTATTAGAACTCAGGACTGGCCACCGAAAGATGTAATGAAATGTCCCATAATTAAACAATAGCTCCATTTAGTGTCCGCCATGTACCAGACCTGTGCTAAATTGTTTGCATGTTTCATCCCAGCTCGGATGAGAGAAGGATCCCCAGGGCTCCAAGCCTCTATATGTGGGGCATCTCATCACCTGCTTCCCAGTGAGATGTGGGAGTATACCCTATAAAACGTAGCCCACTGGTTCCTCTGTCCATGGGATTCCTCAGTCAAGAATACTGGAGTGGGTTGCCATTTCTTCCTTTTGGGGATCTTCCCAATCCAGGGATTGAACCCACATCTTCTGGGGCTCCTGCGTTGCAGGCAGATCTTTACCCCTGAGCCACCAGGGAAGCCCTTATTAATTACAATCGGTTATTATTCATATCCTTGGAGGATGTAGAGCTAGGCTCGCTCTGTATGGGACCATTTCCCTTTTGATATATTGGATGCAGCTAAGCGTCTGAGGGCAAGGGTGCCTTGCGTTAGCACCTTTGTGCCTCTGGGCCCGTGGATCTCTGCCCAGGGTGAGCTCACAGGGGATGGGGGAGGGGAGAGGCGCTCAGCACGGCTGGCGGAAGTGCTCCGGTTAGAAGTGGTCAGCGCGGCTAAGTGACGTGGCCTTTGAAGACAGTCGCGAGAGAGGAGACGTCAGGAGGTGAGTTCATATTGAGCAAATACCTGTGCGATACAGACAGAAGATGCCCGTCGGCAAGTCAAGGAGGACTGGGGACATCCTGACCTTGGACTTCCGGCCTCCAGAGCTCTTCATTCAGCCTGCGGATTTGTTCCAGTGGCCCAAGCTGGACTGCTGCAGCCGGGAACCACCTAGTGAGTCTTTGAGCGTCATGAACCAAGGAGGCTGACTTTGTCCTCAGAGTGAGCCAGAATCTGGAGCCAGGGCAAGCACTGTCCAGGTCTGCCCTGGTGGGGTGGATCCCTCTGGGGTCCTGACCCTCCTTACCTCTGTGTCCACAGCATGCCTCCCAGTGGCTGACGTATAGGAGGCACCCAGGTTATCTGATGTATAGGAATGAGTGTGTATGTGCTCAGTCCGACCCCATAGACTGTAGCCTGCCGGGCTCCTCTGTCCATAGGATTTCCCAAGGAAGAATACTGGAGTGGGTTGCCATTTTCTTCTCCAGGGGACCTTCCCAACCCAGGGATCAAACCTGCATCTCCTAAATTGGCAGGGCAATTCTTTACACTGAGCCCCTGGGGAGGCCCCAATATA
Source organism: Cephalophus harveyi (assembly GCA_006410635.1). Lineage (NCBI taxonomy): Eukaryota > Metazoa > Chordata > Mammalia > Artiodactyla > Bovidae > Cephalophus > Cephalophus harveyi. Next base: position 371,385 of record SJYT01045404.1, read on the forward strand.
TAGGAATGGATGAATACATTGTCTTCATGTTGATATGGTGTGTGAGCATTTACAAGTCCAGTGCGGGTGACTGGGAATCCAACTGGCCCACACCTGCTCTGGAAAATCAAGGCCTGCGTGTGGCAGTGGCCCATTTCTCTGGTCTAGGGCTTCTTCTGAAGAGAACCGAAGGGCCCTCCCAACCCTGCTCTGGTTGCCAGACAGTAAGACGGTGGTTCTCAACCAGGGATTATTGTGCCCCATCCCCGGGGGACATTTGGCAATTTCTAGACAGGGACAACAAAGGATGAGATGGTTGGATGGCATCACCAACTCAATAGATGTGAATTTGAGTAAGCTCTGGGAGTTGGTGATGGACTGGGAAGCTTGGCGTGCTGCAGTCTATGGGGGTTGCAGAGTCGGACACGACTGAGCGACTGAACTGAACTGAACTGAGTGAGACACATTTTTGACACATTTTGGATGGCATCATGGACTCAATGCACGTGAGTTTGAGCAAGCTCCAGGAGTTGCCGATGGACAGGGAAGCCTGGCATGTTGCAGTCACCAAGAGTCAGATATGACTGAGTGACTGAACTGAACTGAGACACATTTTTGGGCTTTCCTGGTGGTTCAGATGGTAAAAAGAATCTACCTGCAATGCAGGAGACCCGGATTCGATCCCTGGGTCAGAAAGATTCCCTGGAGAAGGGATAAGTTACTCAGTCCAGTATTCTTGCCTGGAGAATCCCCGTGGACAGAGGAGCCTGGCGGGCTACAGTCCATAAGGTTGCAAAGAGTTGGACATGACTGATCAACTAAGGCTTTCAGACACATTTTTGGTTGTCACAGTTCAGGGTTGGGGAGGGTAAAGGCATCTTGTAGGCAGAAGCCAAAGATTCTTCTAGATATGCTACAGTGAACATTATCTCCCCCAACTCTCCCCACCCCCCACACACACTGAGACAAAATACTTACCATCCTGACATGGGCACAGTGCAGGGGCTTAGAAACCCTGCACCAAGATTCGATTTACTGGTCCATGATGATTTAATTATGGTATGTCACGTCTAAAGAGGAAAGCCACATTAGGCAGTCAGAGAGCTTTTCTTCTGGGGAAAAGAGTGAGCAGATGGTGAAGCTGAGTATCTGCTGCGTGTTTCTTGGTTTGGGGAGAACTCCTGACATCTGAAGGGCCTCATAAGCCTGCTGGGATGTGCCTAGTAGCCTGGGAGAAAGCAGGCTGGCAGTGTGGGCCTTGCTTTGGAAATGATGGGAAGCACTGAGGCTCCTTCTGCCTCCCGCAAGGCCCACTTGAAACGCTGCGTCCTCTGCGTTCCCTGGCCCTTCTGTGCCCTCTGCACTGTGTGTCCAGGGCAGGAAGAGGAGCCAACTGCTGATGGAAGGAGGGTGCAAATCTCTGGAGGAAATTGGTTTTAGAAAGGAGGAGGGAGGGGACATCTTCTTTTGAGATGAGCATGAATCAGGAGTGTGTTTGAGACAGGGCCAATCTTTTGGTGGAAAAGGTTGGGAGGTTCCATCTTCTAGGACATCTGCTCCAAGTAGGGCCTGGGGTGGCTTTGGATGCCGAAGAGAAGGGAAGGTTTGAAACCATGATTGGCGAGCAGACCTGCTTCCAGAAGGTCATCTCAGTGCCAGAGGCATTTATTCAGCCAGCAAGAGAAAGTGTGACAGGTCCGGGGAAGACAAAGATAAATCAGAGCAGCTCCTGAACTCAGGAGGCTGGAAGTTTCCTTGTGTTGTCATCTCCTGAGCGGCCCTTCATCTCCTTGGGTTCTCTGCCGAGTGCTTACCCCCTTGGAGTCGCAGCCATGAGTGTAAGTCGCCCTGAGAAAATCTACAGTGAGAAGCCAGTTCGGGTGTTAAGTGAAAAAGAGTGAAAGTCGCTCAGTCATGTACGACTCTTTGTGATCCCTCTAGGCCAGAATACTGGAGTGAGTAGCCTTTCCCTTCTCCAGGGGCTCTTCCCAACCCAGGGATCGAACCCAGGTCTCCGGCATTGGGGGCAGATTCTTTACCAACTGAGATCTCAGGGAAACAAGCATCTCCCGAAACTTGTTACTTTGTTGGAATGAGGCGTTAGGGCTGCCAGATTTAGCAAACAAACGTACAGAGCATCCAGTTAAATTGGAATCTTAGATAAATAATGAGTGATTGGGATTTATTTATATAAAAAACATGTTAGTTTATCTGAAATCCAAATTTAACTGAACATCCTATATTTCATCTGGCAACTGTTCCAGCAGGGGATGGGGTGGGTACTGCAGGATATAACTCCTGTCAGTGAAACACACTTTGGGAATGCTGGTCCAAGTCGCACATATGCTAGCGCTCTCTCTCTCTTTTTTTTCCCTTTTTTGGCTTCACTGTGCAGCGTGCGGGATCTTATTAACAGTTCCCTGGCCAGGGATCAAACCCGCGCCCCACCCCTCGCAGTGGAAGTGTGGAGGCCAAACCACTGGACCAGGGAAGTCCCCGTCCCAGCTCTTTAATTCCTTCTTCTGCGGACCACTTTGCAACGTTTCCTCCCCTTTGTCTACTTACACATCTTTGGTTTTCTGGCCAATCATTTTCTGGCATCTAGACTGCCCAGAGTCTCTGTGAAGCCAGGAGAGCACGCAGGGCACCGCCTGGTGCAGGCAGAACCCAGGGCAGCCGAGACAGGGCCAGGCTGGCTGCATCCCCATGCAGCAGCGGGGCCGTGAGGTGATGGAGCATCTCTTGACCAGCATCTGGAGCATCCATGTGCCTGTGTGCTCTGTCGTGTCCAATTCTTTGCGACCCCATGGACTGTAGCCCGCCAGGCGCCTTTGTCCATGGGATTCTCCAGACAAAATTACTGGAGTGGGTTGCTGTGCCCTCCTCCAGGGGATGTTCCCAACCCAGGGATCGAACCCGCATCTCTTCTGTTTCCTGCCTTGGCAGGTGGATTCTTCACCCCTAGCACCACCTGGGAAGCTCAGAGCATTCACAGCATGTTTTAAAATAAGAAGCAGCATCCTTGGCTGGCAGTGGCTGAGCGGGAGGGGAAGCTGGGAGGAAGCTGCAAAAAATGCAGAGAGAATGGATGAGAGGGAGGTTGAGAAGAGAGGCGTGGCAGGTAGGGTTGGAGGGAGAGATTTCATGGGGTGCCTAGAGTCGGGACAGGTGGCAGATGCATAAGCTTAGCTCTGCTGCAGTTGCTGGGGGCCTGCACTTAAAGGCTCTGCATACTCTAGAGCAGGCTGGATGATGATGGTAGCTAATATCTACTGAAGGCTCACTATGTTTTACCTGCATTATTTCTCTGTCTTCCTTTCCTGCTCCTCTCCTTTACTTTAGCCACACTGGCCTTTGGTATTTCTGCAACACCCCATGTGTGGACTGACCCCAGGACCTTTGCACTTGCTGTTCCCTTTGCCTTGGATGCTTCCCCCCAGATATCCCCACAGTTCACACCTTTATCTTGTTTCTGATCTTGGCTTAAATGTTTTTTCCTTGAAGGGCTTTGCCCAACTACCTTATTTTAAAATTGCAACACTCCTACCCTGACTTTCTTTTTTTCCTTAGCACTTAGCACCGTCTGACAGCCTATACATGTTACTTGTTAATTGCTTCTTGACTGTCTTCTCCCTAAAGAACCTAACTTGCAGGAGAGCAAGGATTTTGTTCGTTATGGAGGCCCCAACGCCCAGAATGGTGCCTTGCTTTGATCTGGCGCTTGGTAAATGTGTTTTAAATTTCTTTAATATTTATTTTTTGGCTGTTTCAGGCCTTAGTTGTGGCACACAGGATCATCGATGTTCATTGCATTTTTAGTTTTGGCATACAGGGTTTTTTTTTTTTTTTTTTTCTTCTTTTTTTAAAGTTGCAGCGGGAGGGCTCTTGAGTTGCAGCATGTGGGGTCTAGTTCCCCAGTCAGGGGTCGAACCCTGGGCCGCCTGCACTGTGAGTGCAGAGTGTTAGCCACTGGACCCCTGGGGAAGTCTAGGTCAATGTGTTTCAGATGACAGTGTTTAAAAGTATCCTTTAAACAGCTCTTATTGGTCCCATTTTGCAGATGAGAAAGCTGAGGGTCTGCTTGTCCAGGGCCTGGAGCTGCCTGGTGAGAGCAGGATTTGTACCCAAGCAGCGTGCTTGTTGAGGGGTGGGCGGGCTGGCCTGGGGCTCTGGTTTTAGAGGGTGGTGATGGTCTGGCACGAGATGAGGGACTCTCTTAAGTATCCCGTGTCCTTCAACGATGGCTTTGTCTCCGTTCCCTCAGGATGCGGCCCTGAGCCGGTCTCCGTCCCCGATGGCCCCCGCAGCAGCTCCGTGGAAGGCAGTCCTTTCCATCCCCCGTCACACTCCTTTTCTGCCGTCTTCGATGAAGACAAGCCGATAGCCAGCAGCGGGACTTACAACTTGGACTTTGACAACATCGAGCTGGTGGATAACCTTCAGACCTTGGAGCCTCGCCCCTCAGACCCTAAGAATCAGGACTGCAAGGTGAACTCACGGAGGAAGTCCACGGACTCCGTCCCCGCCTCTAAGTCGACGTTGTCCCGCTCGCTCAGTCTGCAAGCCAGTGACTTTGATGGTGCTTCTTGCTCAGGCAACCCCGAGGCCACGGCCCCAGTCGCGGATGCATACAGTGCGGGTTCGAGCAGTGCTTCCAGTACCCTTAAGCGAACTAAGAAACCGAGGCCACCTTCCTTAAAAAAGAAACAGACCACTAAGAAACCCCCTGAAACCCCCCCAGTGAGAGAGACACAGCACGAGCTGACCGGAGGGAGCCCTGACCCCAGCGAAGAGAATCAAACAGCCGGAACAAGACCAGAACCGGCCAGGGCAGAAGGCTCCAGATCAGCCTTATCGGAGGAGGCACCCCCAGAACCTGCTGCTGCCCCCAAGGCGGCCTGCCCTCTGGACTCTGAGGCTGCAGAAGGGGCCATCCCCCCAGCTTCTGGGGGTGGCAGAGTGCAGAACTCACCTCCCATTGGAAGGAGAACCCTGCCTCCGGCCACGGCCCCCGAGGCAGTGGAGGTGACCCCATCAGATAGTGGGGGGCAAGAGGACTCCCCAGCCAAAGGCCTCTCAGTGAGGCTGGAGTTTGACTATTCTGAGGACAAGGGTAGTTGGGACACCCAGCAGGAAACCCCACCTCCCACTAAAAAGATAGGCAAAAAGCCGGTTGCCAAAATGCCCCTAAGGAGGCCAAAGATGAAAAAAACACCCGAAAAACTCGACAACACCCCTGCCTCGCCTACCAGGTCCCCCGCTGAACCTAATGACATCCCTATCGCTAAAGGTACCTACACCTTTGATATTGACAAGTGGGATGACCCCAATTTTAACCCTTTTTCTTCCACCTCAAAAATGCAGGAGTCTCCCAAACTGCCCCAACAGTCCTACAACTTTGACCCGGACGCCTGTGATGAGTCCACTGATCCCTTTAAGACGTGCTCTAAGGCCCCCAGCTCACCTTCTAAATCCCCAGCCTCCTTTGAGATCCCAGCCAGTGGCGTCGAAGCCAATGGAGTGGACGGGGATGGGCTGAACAAGCCCGCCAAGAAGAAGAAGACGCCCCTCAAGACGTAAGTTCAGGGGTGCAGGTGGTAAGGTCAGAGGCGGGGCTGGGCGCTGGCTGTATCGTTGCTCACTTGCCTGGAAACCTGGGCTGCCTTGCCTCCCGCCATTTGCCGCAGCGCCACATGCTTGCAGCAGGGTACCCATTGTCATTCCTCTCTGCACCCAAAGCGGTGCTGTGTCCCATCCTCACATCCCTTTGGGTCTAGAGTCCTTGACTTCTTGCCTCGATCAGTTAGTGGTCTAAAGCTTTACTTGTAGCTGAAGGCCTGACCTTGATCTTCAGGAGAGAGTGGGGGAATCCATGGAAAAGGAGCAGCCCAGTGGTGGCCTGGTCAGCCTCCCTATTGGTGATTTAGCATTTTCTGTTTAACATGTGAATTGCTTTTTGGAGTAGCCTGGAAACTAAGGGATCCACCCTTTAAAATGTTATTAAAATTTTGTAATATTTGTTTCTGCCCTTTAATGAGACATTAGGCCATTGGAAAGACCCTTATGCTGGGAAAAACTGCAGGTAGAAGGAGAGGGGGCGACAGGATGAGATAGTTGAATGGCATCACTGACTCAATGGACATGAGTTTGAGCAAACTCAGGGAGATGGTGAAGGACAGGGAAGCCTGGCGTGCTGTGGTTCATGGGGTCGCAGAGAACTGGACACGACTTAGTGACTGAACAGCAACAACAAGCCCAAGAGGCAAGCACAATAGACTCAAGAAGCCCATGAGAGAGGGGCCTGGTTTGGGCCCCTTCCTGTACCCCAGCTACGCTGTGGGAAGCACCTACGTTGTTTCTGCCCCTTTATCTACTCATCTTCGTAGATGAGAGTCCACAGGCCCTGTGGATCCAGAAAAGATCAATGGAACTGGAAAGGGAGAAGCAGTCCCCACAGCCTCCAGGAGGCCATGAGTAATCGGGTCTGCTGTCCAGACCGTGGCTGAGTGGATTGCACTTGATACACGTGTCCATGCCTCTGGCGTCCAGCCCAGGATGGCTGCAGGTCCAAGTGCAGTGTGGTTTGGTGCTCGGAGCCTTTCTCCTTGCTCTCGAGTGAAGTATCATCAATCATTTGACCAGAAGGCCAGGCTTCTGGTGGCATCTCAGCAGAACAGACCATGACTGCTGGCCCCTCCGAGTCTGCCTGGCGCAGATCAAGATAGGGTAACCTGCTTATCTCTCTTTCTGCACTCCCCACCACCCCCAAGCATTTAACATTTGAGAAGAACCTGAGGCTTCCTGAGAAGAGGGTCTCTAGCAGGCTTTGACCCTGGGTGGTGGTGGCTGGAAGGCGGTCCTGGCCAAAAATGTGGACTTGGTTTTTTTTAGATCACCTGCTAAACCAGGCCCTTCTTAAAGATTCCCTAGAATCTGTGTTGGAAGCTTTATTTTAAGCCTCGAACAGGAGAAAAAGGAAATGCCCACACCACAAAGCCATTTCTCTCATTTTGGGGGGTGAGAGTCAACTTGAAGCCATCACCTTCTCCTTCCCCACGAGACAGCTTGGTTCTGTTCTGTTCTGTCACCAGAGCCGACTGAGGTCAGGGACGCCTACCTGTCCCTAGGCCTCACCTCTGGTGCAGATAGCTAGGAGTCCTTCACTGGGGTGGCAAGGCTCTTTGAGCCAACACTTTATGGGATAATTGGAACCGAGGGAGGAAGGTGTTCCCCGACAGCTCCTCTCCAAAAAGCTGGGATGTCGCCCCCAAGCCCAAGCCGAGCACTGGATGGCCCCTTCAATAGCCAGTCATCTGCAGATTTATCTTTTTTGTCAGTTCCTTCTGTCTGTCTCTCTTTTTCTTTGTCTTCTTGTCTTAGGATGGTTGAAGATGTGATGTCTGTATGTTCTCTGTTGTAAGTAAATTTAACGGAATCTGCCTCTTACGCCAAATGTGCTTTTCTCTGCCTTTGCTTTTGCTTCCAAGCTCTTTTTTATTTCCTTTCTGTGGCTGCTGCTTACACATTTCTGTGGCGGGCCTGGGAATGACGGGGCATGGGGCTTCCCAGTAGCAGAGGTTATTTGTCTGTTTCATAGTGATTAGCATAAGTGAAACTGCTTGGCTGTGAAAACGTGATTATCCAACATCTGCCTGCTTGTCAGGAATGGAACGTTTTTGTTTTTTTTTCCTCCCCTTGCATATTGGATGTCTTCATCTGAAACCCATACTTTTTTTTTTTTTTAAACTCTCATTCCATTCTTCCGTTTTAAATGGGACAAGTAGGCGATTGCTTTCAAAGTATTGTGGCTTCACCTTAAAATAACCATCCAGTCCGACCATAGGCAGGAACTGCTGTTGCTTGCTCTGGCTACACGTGAAGCAGAAATGTTTGGGCTGTTTCAAATTGAGACCGATGGGAGCCCCCTGAAATGCAGGGTCAGCTCAGAGTGGAGCACACGGCTGTGAGAGCCATCGCCAGGCGGCTTCCAGGCAGGGTATCCGCATGCCATCTGGGGGTTGCCTTGTTGAGGGAAACAGCAACAGGTCGGACCACCTCTGTGCCTGTAGTGCTGTGCATTCCAGGCCGTGAGAGATTGTGCAGGCCGCTCCCAAGGGCCCATGGACAGTCTTCTTCTTTGCCTCAACGTCTTTCCAAGAGAAGCTGGCCTGGTCCCAGGCTCCCAGCAGCCCTGGGATAGAGTGGAGTCTCTCAGGGTCTCTTCTGCCCCAGGGATTTCTCCAGTATTTTAGAGCCACTTAGCAACTGTAAAATACACAGTTGCGTATTTATATGCATGAATAAATATATGCTTCAAACTGTAATTGCACTGTTCACCTGACAAATGCCACAAATGCTGTAAATGACCATTTATAGTATTTCTTTCATAAACGAATGCCATTGTTGGAGTGTTTTATCTGAGAGAACACAAGGAGGAACTTGCTGCCCAATTGCTCTGTCCATGTAGCTACCGACTAGAGCAGGAGATGGGGAGTGGGAGTGTAAGATGAGGGGACCATCCCCCCCAGGCCCTTGCCTTTCTGGGGGCCAGACCAGACCACTGAGGGGCCTGAGACCATGGGGCAGAGTCTGATCTACAGGTGGAGAAGTCTCCATTCTGATTGTGGAAATTACCCCCCGATCACCCAGTAGATATAATGGAACCATCCATGCTAAAAAATCCCTTCTGACTCTTTCAGGAATCTGAGCTGACGTCTCCTTTGCCTAGGTCCTCCTCTCCCCCACCTTCACCCCCAGTTATTTATATGAAGGACAAAAAAGTGACCAGTCGTTAATTGTGATTAGGAAAGGCTTTTTTTTTTTTTTAATGATCTCATCTCTGAAAAAAGAGTTCTGGAGTTTGGTTGCCCAGCAGTGTGTATGTACTTCACTGAACTGTACACTTAAGAGTGTTTGAGATGGTAAATTTTATATGTATTCTGCCATAAATGGAAAAAAAAAAAAGTCACCCCTGGCCCTGCCTTTAGTCAGAATCCCATCAGGAGGTCAGAGGTGCGGGAACTCATTAAGCTCAGAGTTCCTGCATGTAGGAGGGAATCTTCCAGTTCCCTCCAAAGACCAGGCCTTGCCTTCCTATTTCTGCACGGCTCCTCAGCCGTTTGAGCGCTGTGTCGGCTCGGCCTTCTGTCAGTTGGTTCCTGTTCATTGGTGTCGTGAACTCACATCCCCTCTCCGACCTTAGTTGGTTCAGACTCTCCTGGATGAATGCAGACATGTTAATCCGCTCACCAGATTCTGGTTTTTTAAAGTAAGAACATCTGGGCAAAGTTAGCTTCACTTTCTGGGTCAGCTCTCCACAATGGCATCTCTTGAAAAGACTTCTGGCTTGATGAATCTTTCCCTCGAGGGCAACAGTGTCTGTTAAAAAATCAGAATGGATTGTCGGTGTGGACGTCTTTCAGTCGGGGTGGGAGTGGTGTGGACGGGAGGGTGGTCTGGGCCAGATACTCGGCACTCACGCTGCGGGCCTCGGTCTGCTCTGGAATGTTCTGTGCCTCTGTCCGTTGTGTTTACATTTCTCATTTTGTTTCCAGTGACACATTTAGGGTGAAAAAGTCGCCAAAACGGTCTCCTCTCTCTGATCCACCTTCTCAGGTATACTGTTCCCTTGATATTTATCATTTTATTGCTCGCCTGGGGGTGGGGGGGGGCGGGAGTCAAGACTGATGGATGTTTATCCCCTACTAGTCAGTTGCTCATCACGGCCGTGTTTCCAACACCTTCTCCTTGTCGTCTACATGGAGGGTCCCTCAGTGTTTGCAAGACTTGGTTTTGATCACTTCTTTGATCAAAAGAAATGGGGAAATGTCAGAGAATGTCCCCAGAATTGGCAGATGCCCAGGAAAAATGTTAGTTCTCTGGGAATCGTGCTGGTCCGTTCTGGCCAGTTAATCTGCTGAGAACATCCTTAAATATCAAGTTGAGGAAGTCTGTGGAGATAAACGCATATACAGTGAGAAAGAACTAAATGTGCGCAAGGAGCCCTGGATTGTGTAACCAGCATCAGGACTGGGGCGGAAAAGGGACTCCATCCCCTAAAGAAATGGGGGCTGGGCTCTTTCTTCATACAGCTCCCTGTCTCCCTCTGACCAGTTACTCTTACCCTTACAGACAGGAATATGTGTCAGGCCATTCAAGGTCATAAAACAAGCAGATCTCCTCTGTCGCCCTCATCCAAGCCAATGAGACCCCAGCCAGGCCAACCCTGGCCAGGGCGGGGCTGCAGAGAGGCGCCCAGCCCCACCAGAGGGGTCTTGGATCCAGTGCCACATCTGTGGTAACATTTTTGGGCTCCCACCCTGCCCTGCTCAGCTGCACACCTCTGTGGAGATGGGGCTGAAACTCACTTTCTCTACCTCTGGCATCAGGCATGACGATTGTTGGGCGATGTCGGTGGTATTGATGTCCAGCCCTTTGTGGGCATAACACTATAGTTGTCCTAATAAAAGTGCCAGTTGTAAAAATTTTCTTTATTTTTCTCAAAGTGAATGAGCAGGAATGTCTCAAATAATCAAAACACAAAATCCTGATTCCTTTTTAAACCCATGGTCATCACCCCCTGAAGCAAGCCATCAGAAAAGGAAATTCATAGAGGAAAGAATTTGTTTCCTTGGAACAGTTTTGAGCAGAGGAATGTGACAGGGTCCCGTCCTTGGTGGAGGTACCCAGATCCCGTGGGTGGGCACAGATACAGGACGAGAGGAGAGACGGCTTCCCTTCTCCTGGTAGGACCCCACCCCCGCGGCCACGCCGGAAACGCCGCCCGTGATCTCGGCGGTGGTCCACGCGACTGATGAGGAGAAGCTGGCGGTCACCAGTCAGAAGTGGACGTGCATGACGGTGGATTTGGAGGCTGACAAACAGGACTACCCCCAGCCCTCGGACCTGTCCACCTTTGTGAACGAGACCAAATTCAATTCACCCTCGGAGGGTAAGCAACGTGGTGGCCAGCTGGACTCCCACCCTGCCTTGGAGGCCACTGCCCCTAGGGAGCAAAGGGCCAGGAAAGAAACCGCTAAGCCAGGTAACTGTGCTGTGGATCGCTGCCTCCCGGGGCTCCCTGAGCTAGGCTGCCTGTTAACATAGCCTGAGGCTTGAACCCCGCTGTGCCGTGACCCGTAAGCACCTGCTTAGAGTTAGCAGAGCGCCCACTAACACCTGGCCCTGAGCTCCCCCGAGCTTTGTACCTTCTCAGCTGTATGGCTTGTGTTCCTTGAGGATTTTGTGTCGAATACTCAGCTGGGTAAACCGGCCTGGGGGCCTCTCGGGGTCCCCACAATTCATTGGCCTCTAGGGACCTTCCACCACGTGACCAGCACCTTCTGCTCAAGCCCTAAACCAGAGGCTCCCCCTCGGCTTGCCTGCGAGAACCCTGAGTCCTTCTCACAAGCCCTAGGCGTGTCACTTACATCATGCATATCTTCTTCCCCCTTAACATGTATCAACTTGCAGCTGTCTGCCTGGTTCTTTGGCTTGAAAAATCCGTATATCTTAAGTCGGCAACTAGAACCTTCCAGGGAGGGATATGATGGGACCCTGCATTCCTAGTCCTCATGGGGCCTGTCCTCCACCCACCTCATGTGGGGCTTGTGAGCCTAGTCTTCGGCCGTCATTCCAGTACTCTGGGCTGTCGTTGATGGGTCTAAGTTTCCCCTTTCTAAGATCTTAATTTCTAGCAAGTCTTAAAAACTAAATAACATTCAGTATGAGGACAATCATACAGGGAAACCTTATCCACTTATTTGCTGCTAATAAGGAACCGTGATCTCTATGAGGCCACCTCCTGCCCCCGACCTGGGTGGAGCAAGGGTGTAACCAAGCAAATTTTTAAAATTTATTTTTAATTGAAGGAAAATTGCTTTACAATATTGTGTTGATCTCTGCCATACATATTGGAGAAGGAAATGGCAACCCACTCCAGTGTTCTTGCCTTGAGAATCCCAGGGACAGAGGAGCCTGGTGGGCTACCATATATGGGGCTGCACAGAGTTGGACACGACTGAAGCAACTTAGCAGCAGCAGCAGCTGCCATATGTCAACATGAATCTGCCATAGGTGTACGTATGTCCCCTCCCTCTTGACCCTCCCTCCCATCTCCCCTCTGAAAGTGAAAAGTGAAAGTTTAGTCACTCAGACTTTTCAACCCCATGGAGTGTAGCCCGCCAGGCTTCTCTGTCCATGGAATTCTCCAGGCAAGAATACTGGAGTGGGTTGCCATGCCTTCCTCCAGGGGATCTTCCTGACCCAGGGATCGAACCCGGGTCTCCTACATTGCAGGCAGATTCTTTACCGTCTGAGCCACCAGGGGACTCCCACCCCTCTAGGCTGTCACGGAGCATCTGATTTGAGCTCCCTGCGTCATACAGCAGATCCCCACTGGCTGTTTTATCCGTGGTAATTTACACCTGTCCATGTCGTTCTCTCAATTCATCCCGCCCTCTTCTTCCCCCACTGTGTGCTCAAGTCTGTGCTCTATGTTCTTGTCTCCACTGCTGCCCTTTTAACCTGGAAAGCTTCCTCTGGAGGCTCTTCTTGATCCGGGGCCTGGGTGGCTTGCTTTGTGCCCAGAGGTTTCTGAGTAGTGGTACAGTGAGAGCCGTTTCCAGTCTGGGGGAGACTGGGGATGCTTATCTTATGGCACGCCTTTCTGTATTTTGATGTTGAAAGACTAGGACTTCAGGGCATTGTATTTTCTGAATAATGGAGGCTTTGGTTGGCTGTTGGGTTAGCCCTGTGGCTGGGGGCTTGGGAGGCTTAACAGTGACCATCTTACTCCACCGTGACCCTGGGGGCCTGGGATCTGGCCTCAGCTCTACTTCAGTCCTCCTCTTCCTCTCTGCACACACCCCTGGGCCAGGAACCCTACCAGATGGGACCCCCATCCAACCCCTCTGCGGTGGCTGCTGCAGGATGCCCCGCACCTCCCTGTCTCTCTCAGGCTTGTCCTGCCCACTCCCAGCCTTTCCCTGGTCATGGCCCCTCGCTGCCTGTCCTCAGTGCCTGGTCTGAACCTCCTTTGAGGTTGCTTGATGCAGTAACAATGATTTGAGTGCATCTCTTGCTTCTCCACTAGATTGTGTCTTTCTTGACAACAAGAACCCTATCTGAGGCAGCTTTCCTCACAGCGCCATGAACACAGTGGGAGCTAAAGACAGCTTTGTGGGGAAAGAAAACAGAAGGCTAGGCAGGTATACAGGGTAGTGTCCACATAGTCTGAGTTTTGCATCACTCACGTCCTGTGTGAGGGAGATGTGCGGAGGTGTGTGGACATCCCAGAAGCAGTGGGAGTAGGTGAGGACCAGCGGGGACCTGGCCATTTTGATAGCTCTTGAGGTTTGAAAAGGATCTGTTAAATGTCATAGAAACGTATAGAAGCCAACCTGAGCTTGCCATTGTAGACAGGAATCAAAAAGTATATGTGTTTTGTGGTATATGTATGTGGTTGTATTACCAGGAATCAAATAAATACATGCATTATTTTCATAGAAAACAAAATCCCTGGGTCAGGAAGATCCGCTGGAGACGGAAATGGCAACCTATGGACAGAGGAGCCTGGCAGGCTACAATGCAGAGGTTTGCAAAGACTCAGACATGACTGAGTGACTAAGCATACAAGAAAATAGAAAGATCCTAATAATACCTTTTAAGCTAATAGGTGCCTTATTCAGTGGTGACATCCATTTCTTCATCTTCAACTTGGAACAAAGACCACTCACTAGCTCACTGACATACTCGAGAATTGTTTTCTGCAAAAAAATTTTACAAATAGGTAAATCCGTAAGTTTGGAACAAAACTCTAGTAAACCTGCCTTCTTAGAAAATGACTGTGAAGATTTGGGAAGCCCTGCCCGTAGTTGTAGCTGGTGGGCGATGGGAAATCCACTGGATGTGTGAATAAAGAAGAGCTGCTGTTTTGGGAGGTGTGGTCTGTGTCCATCTCTTGGGTGTTCCCTCCAGCAGCCGGACATAGAAACTGATGGAGCCCTGTTCTTGAATTGTCCTTCCTGTTCATGAGGTCACGTCTGGCCACACCAGGTGGAGGGTGAGGAGCAGATATGTTCCCCAGAAAGAACCTGAGAGCGGAGGATCTGAGCTGTTAAAGATTTGCTCGGTGTTGAGGGGCTAATCCACGTAGGACCAGGTTTGCCCGACTCGAAGGGCCTCTTCTTCCCCAGCACCATCTTTATGTGACCGTCTTTCAGGCTTCCTTTCATTAAGTGTAGAATGAGGATGTTGAACTTCCTTACCTGGGTCCACAGGAGATTCAAATCGTCTTAATATTCAAAAAAACCCTGAACAGACCTAGTTTAGATGGATGCCCAGCTAGTTAAAATTGCGTGTTTGGGGTCTGTATGCACATCAGCTCTGTGGCGACCCCAGTAGTCTCCAAGTGCTTAAAACCGGAGCTTTATGATCAAACATTTTCCTTTGAACCCTTGCTTAGCAAATGCTATTTTCTAGGGCGGTCTTTTGAAACGTGATGCCTTGAGAGGAAACTTAGTCCATGTGGTTCCCAGGGATGAAAAGTTTAAGAACCACTGGGCGGCAGAGCCTCCGAGATCTCCCCTGTCTCTGGTCTGAGACCCTGAGGGAGTGGTGGCTTTAGGTTCACAGATCTGGATGGCCCATTGCTAGGGCATCAGCCTCTCTCTCCTACATCCGTTAGAGGGGAAGGTGTCCTCAGGAGGAAGCCTAACCTATTCTTCAGTTCAGTTTAGTCACTCAGTCATGTCCGACTCTTTTTGACCCCATGGGCTGCAGCACGCCAGGCTTTCCAGTCTATCACCAACTCCCAGAGTTTGCTCAAACTCATGTCCATCAAGTCAATGGTGCCATCCAACCATCTCATCCTCTGTCGTCACCTTCTCCTCCCGTCTTCAATCTTTCCCAGCATCAGGGTCTTTCCCAATGAGTCAGTTCTTTATATCAGGTGGCCAAAATATTGGAGCTTCAGCTTCAGTAGAGGGCACCATTGCCATTGAGATACAGACATATAGAAGGGCCACCCTGGGAAATCAGAGCAGGGTCCTTGTCCCTTTCTGAAAGCCTCTTCTGTTCTCATCACATATGTTAAAAGTTTCAGAAATATTAGCAGTGAGCAATAATAGACCTGGTTGAAATCCATTACCTTTTGCATGACCAGATGTGGGGCTTTACCTCAATTCATTTTATCCTGTAAGACGTGCACTTTGAACTCCATTTTATGAATGAGTCAGTAGGCCTAGAGAAGTTGGTGATGTGGCTTCCTCGATCCTGGGAATGACAATCTGGACTCAGCTGCATCCTTCCGGCTTCTGCTCAGGCTCCTTCTGGTCCTCTAGCAAAGCTCCAACAATGAGAGTCCCATGAAAACAGCAGTCCAGCCCCCTCATGGTGCATTGCCTTCAGAATGACAGGACCCATTAACAGTAACTCAGCCCTCTTCAGCTCAAAGCAGCACATGCTTTAGTGAGCTGCCTCTTAGGTGTAAAGACATTGAGCTGCTTGGTATAATTGCTGTTACCTTTCTTTGCTGATCTGCCAGCTGTGTGTGGCATGATGTAAAAATGAGGCTAAAATTGCATGTGGCTCCCCTCTCCGAGCCTACCCTCTGAGGCTTAGAATTTAAGGCAGGTGAGTGAGATTTTGAAAAGCAAGTTCAGTAAGATGTTTTCTCAAAATAACTGAGAACCTGGGACTTCCTTGGTGGTCCAGTGGTTAAAACTCAATGCTTCCACTGCAGGGGGGTGTCAGTTTGATCCCTGGTCGGAAAAGTTAGATCCCCACATACCACGTGGTGCAGCCAAAAAACAAAAAAGAATATATCTGAGATGCTCTTGGCAGGTAGGAAAGAAGGCAGATAAATGAGCTCAGCGACCTAAAACTCACCCAGATCCGCTGCCAGGAAAATGAGCACAGAGTCCAGGCGGGACCCTGAGGCGAGCTGGTAACCTGAGCTAGCTAACCTGGGGTCCCAGGGCCCGGAAAATCTCCACGGCGGCCCCCAGGTTATTCGGTGCATCCCGGCTGCTCTGTGCCCACTGTAGGGTATGTTTGTGTGTGTGTAGGGAGTGGTGGTGGAAGGCTTTCTGTTAAATCAATTAGGATAAAATCATGCCTTGGCAATAGCAGTGATATCTTGGAGGAGCAAGAGCTGATTTTGCAGTATCTTCTCCACTTAGTCTTTAGCAGAACAATAAAAATGAGCGCTGGCATCCTCCAGAAGAGGCCCTAGAAATCACTCTGTCTTTCACTATCCCCTGCCTTTGGAAGATAGTAAGTCTTAATAAATGAACGCTTCTGTGTCTTCCGTCGAGGCAGGCCCCGGGGACAGGTTCACAGCACGATTATAGACACTGAGCTCCTGCCCAGCATGCGACTCAGCATGCATCCCCAGGGATGCACAAGTCAGCACCCTCAGGATGTGTGAGGTCTTTCTGGCCATTAATCCACAAAACCATCTCCATTCCCATGAGCAGGTCATGCCTGCCAGAAAGATGCATTTGCTTCATCCCAGAGATTCCTGAAAAGTCATCCACGGGGTTAAGTACTGGAGTTTATTCAGCCCAAACCACACACACTTGCAAGTTTTGAGAAAGTCTTTGAGGAAATCCCTCATTTATTATTTTTTTGGCCTTGCCTCACGGCATGCAGGGTCTTAGTTCCCTGACCAGGGATCGAACCCATACCTCCTGTAGTCTTAACTGCCAGACCACCAGGAAGTCCTGGATATATCTCATTTTAAAGCTCACATTTAAAGGATCATTTAAAAACAATTCCTTCTGTTGAATATGCTTATGAATATGTAGGAATGAGGGACTTTAAACCAGAAGAACTGCTGCTATTTCTGTTTATTTAAAAAAATTAAGGCATTGGGCTTTAGGGATTGCCATTGACACTCTTGCTTTCTGAGTGGGTCATGTCACGTCTTGCTTTTCTTCTTAAGTGGAAAAGAGCCGTCGGGTAGCTGTGGGTTGGGGTTTTTGCGACGATAGGGTCCTCTTCTGTCTTGTTCATTACCGTATCCACCGTGCCCTGCACAGTCAGGCACTTAGTAGGTGCTCAGAGTCCATTCACCAGACAGGGACTTGGATGGAGTGGCAGAGCTGGGTCTCCGCCTCACTGCCTGGGAGCCGAGGCAGGCAATGGGATTTCTAGTCTCCAGTGAGAGTATCTGGAGTTTTCCTTGTAGCCTCAAGTCTCCTGTCAACTTGAAATAGGCCATTACTCCACCAAATTGGACTTTAATAGTCTGTGTGTCTGAACATTTGATTCAGACCAGCCCCTTGGTACTGGCAGAATTGGGGGGAATGTTCTAAGCGACTTGCAGAGCTTCTCATATAGCAGCCCTGCTCTTCCCCCTTGCTTCCATCAACCAGATGGACAGCTCGGGTCCAGTTCCAAAATGTCACCAGGACTTGGGAAGATTCCCTGAACTGCACTTGAGACTTTCAGAGAAAGCAACACCCAGGGGTACACACGCTCTGATCTGAAAACTCAGCGCAGGATGCTCAGATCTTTTCCCAGTCAAATCCGCGCTTGGTCTTGACATTTAATTCCCGTGGGCTCTCAGACTCCCAAGTGGCCGAAGACCCTTTATGGTAAGAGGGTTACCACTTGTCTGAAAATAGCTAAGGCGAGCCTCACCTTCTGACTGTATTGGAAATCTCAGTGGACATTCTCAGAAAGCCTAAAGCCTTGTTCCAGGCCCCACCTCGCCCAGCCAAACAAATCTTTCGTTTTTCCCTCTCTGGTGCTCACCTCTCCTTTTGTTTCTTTTGCAGAGTTGGATTACAGAAACTCCTATGAAATCGAATATATGGAGAAAATCGGTTCTTCCTTACCTGTAAGTTCTTCTGCCTCCAGCCAGCAGGGGACTTGCTTTCCACCTTGTTTTGGGGTCAGTTTAGTGACCCGGGGCTGGAGTTGGGGACGGGGTTGAGGTTTGTCTCAGTCCACTTCAGATGCCATTTTCAGGGAGGAAATGATAGGATGCTGTTAGACTTCCTGCAGAACTACTTCTGGCTGAGAAAGAGCTAGTCTGAGATTTCTTTGGAAAAGGCAGAAGGCTAGTGGTTGTTTTTAAGGTATACCATGATCTGGTTTCTTCAGACTAACTGCTTTCTGTAATTGAAGATGGTCCCTTTGAGCAGTGAGTCTGTCCCCCATTCCTTTTTCATTTCGAGTCACTATGATGGGCGGCTGTCTTCCCTGGCTTCATATGTGTTGCCCCCGGGCGCTTGGTCCTGAATGTGACCTCTTGCGCTGTGCTGTCTTCAGGCAACACCCACAGGGGCGTGGCGATGCCCGGGGGTGGGGGGTGGCGCTTGTGCAATACGCAGGATCCCAGACTTGTTGCTCTTCTATTTCTTTCTCTGCGTCGTTCGTAGATGTGGGGTCGCTGCTTCTAAACCACAGTTGCTGTAAGTCAGTGAACCTTGATGGTGACGCTGATCACACTAGTCCATCATGCCCGTGTCCCCCCATTCAGCTGTGGGCAACACCTGGGCGGGCTCTCTCCAACCCCTCTGTTTATCCCGGGTGACCAGCATGCTTGTGCACCCAGAGAGGATGGCCACTAAAGTCAGTGGCCGAGCAGCAGTGAGCGTGTCTCACACCAACCCCATCGCAGTCAATCCTTCCCGGAAACGTTCCCCCCGGGTGGAGTCGCACTTTCTCTTTCCGCCTTCCCCTTCCTGCCATCCTCGCCTCCTCTCTCCTAGCTGGTACCACTTTCTCCTCTCTTCCGGGTGGCTGGAGAGAAAGGAAGGCTCCTTCCTGGCCAGTTAGCTGTCCCCATCGAAGTGTGCTCTGGTTTTCGTCTCGGTAGCGCATTCAGACCACGGTGGCTGAGCTGACGTGTGACTTTGATCCCTGCAGCAGGACAGCGACGCCCCGAAGAAGCAGGCCTTGTACCTTATGTTCGACACGTCTCAGGAGAGCCCGGTTAAGTCTCCCCCCGTCCGGATGTCCGAGTCTCCAACGCCGTGTTCAGGGTATGACTGCCGTGATGAGAGAGCTATGCCCTGGGGGGCAGGTCCCCGGCCCTGAGCCCCTACACTTCTCTCCCGACCTCGATTCATTTGCACGCATGCAGCCCACGTCTCCATCTCAGTGTCCACTCTGACACAGATGCAGCGGGTTTGTCCCTGGCTGCCCTCTGGACTGAGCTGGGGTCCTTTAACCAACTGAACGTGTGCACCCCTCGCATCACCTCCCAGCACACACGCCACTTGATTCTGTGATTCGTGCTGTGGGGAGGTGGCATGCTGGAGCGTTCCGAGCTGCAGTCTCACTCCTGGTCCTCACTGGTCACTTGAGCCCTCCTGGGCTGCTCTGCCCTCATGTGTAAAGTGAGAGTAAGGAATACAATCGACCTTGTAGGGCTTTTATGAAGATGAATTGAGGCGCTCAGTCTTACAGGCATCCCCCAGTGGGGACGGGGCCAGGGGTCCCTGTCCAAAAAGTCATTGGGGGAGTGAACGGAGATGCTCTAAGGAAAGCACCGGTCATGAGGCCTGGCACAAATAAAGTGCCTGATAAATGTTGATTGTTAATAAGATGTGAATGTAAGCCTTTGTCAGGGTCCGGTTCTGAGCTCTGTGGTGCTGGGTTGGGTGCGGGTGGGGTTTCATGCTGAGACTGGGACCTTCCTGCCCTCCCCTGCTGGCCTGGTCACTAAGCAGGAGTGAAAGCACTTGCTTTGACTTCCCACACTTCAAAATCTGCCCGAGGTGGGGAGAATGAAATGATGACCTTATTACAACAGCAGGCATGGTGCCTTGCGACCGGCAGGGTGTCAACATGCGTCCCATGCAGGCCGCATCTTCCTTGATCTTCACTGGGTTACAGCCCCTAATCTCTCCTCCTGAGGTGCACAGCCAGGGGCCTAGTGGTCTGCTTAACTCCAGAGCTTGTGTCCTTGGGCTTCCTTCGTGGCTCAGACAGTAAAGAATCCGCCAGTAATGCAGGAGACCTGGGTTCAATCCCTGGGTTGGGAAGATTGCCTGGAGGAGGGCATGGCAACCTACTCCAGTATTCTTGACTGGAGAAACTCATGGACAGAGGAACCTGGTGGGCCACGTCTCTGGGGTTGTAAAGAGTCAGACACCACTGAGCAATTAATACTTTCACACTTTGTGTCCTTAGCTAGATGGCATCTGGACTTCTGGTTCTACCGTGTCAGCAGGCCTTAGGGTGGGACTGGACCACCCTCCACTCAGCCAGCAGGCCCCTTGACTGTCTAAAACCTGTCCATTTTCCTGGGGTAATATGACCCTGAAAGTCCAGCATCCCTTGGCATATTAGTTGAGGCATCCTGGCTGATTTTGGTGGGGTTTCCAGTGCAGACTCTAAAGATGCCCTTTGCTTCCTCAGCTCAAGTTTCGAGGAAACTGAAGCCCTTGTGAATACCGGGGCAAAGATCCAACATCCCGTTGCACGAGGGCTGGCCCCCAACCAGGAGCCGCACTTGCAGGTGCCAGAGAAGTCCTCCCAGAAAGAGCTGGAGGCCATGGCCTTGGGCACCGCGTCGGAAGTGATGGAAATTGTAAGTGGGGTCGGAGGGACCCGAGATGAACTGTGGATGAACCCAGGACCAGTGGGCTTCCATCACTGCTCGGCCCAGGTCTTTAAAGCACCACTTGCCTGGTACCGGGCATGGGGCTGGAAGCTCGCCTAGGCCACCCCACCCCGTAATGATCAGAGGAAGGCTCTCCGTCCTCACCAGGTGGCTTTGCAGTTCTCACCTAAGTGCATTATTTGCTGTCAGGGTCATTAACTTTCCACTTCCAGCCCCTTCCAGCTGGACTGTGGCTTTGGAGCTGTCATCCGTCTATATCCTGCCTCTCTGTCTTCCCTGGCAGAGGGCAGAGAATGGTGGAGCAGGTAAACGCTCTCCTTTTGAGAGACAGTTGGTTCTCCTGGGCCTTGGTGATGGGAAGTGCCTTCTGCGTATAGACCAGGACTTAACACCTCTTCCTTCCCAGCCCTGTGGGGCTTTCGCAGAGCAAATAGACCTGAGCCCAAGGCCCCGCCCCCAGCCTCCACACATCTAAAGTGGATCATCCTTCTAGATGAATTTTCTTTTGCTTATTTGACCTCCCTGCTCACAATCCCTAAGAGGATTTGAGGCCATTGACTTAGCATGTTACCTTGTTGTTCCGGATGAGTAGACGTTCATTTATCTCATGCATCAAGTACTTAATTTAGCACCTACTGTGTGGCTGTTGGACACTGGGAAGATAATTATGAGCAAAAACATGGTCCAGACAGGACTCAGAGCATCTTTCAAATAGACATCACGAGGCACTCATGCTTAATTCAACTTTCTGCCAAGTTAGCTTCTGATTTTGAAGTCTTTCTGATCTTTTTCTTTTGAAAGCATCTTTCCATTATTTAGAAAATAACCTTTTACCAAAACCTTACTTTGGATATTTACACTAGAAGGTATTTTCCTGATGAGTTAAGTTACGTTTGGAATCCCCATCAGCTAGCTTGTCTCCCACCTGCTGAGGTTTTCAAGCAACTAAGGACAGCTGTCCTCCCAGCAACTGGTTATGGAGTGGGGGTGGTGTGGGGGTGGGGAAGGACCCTAATACGGTGCTTTGGGGGAGGGGGTTGGGCCTGCCAGTCTCGAGATGCCCGTCATCAGCATGTGGATATCCGTCCAGATGAAGAGGGAGATATTGGCGCCTGATACTCTCTTTGGCCTTAAGGCAGAAATGTTCAGCCGATAGATGGGTGGTCCTTGCTCAGAAGCTGTTGACTCTGTCTCCTCTGTTTTTCCTCTGTGTCCTCCTCTGCCGGCCTTCAGACAGCTCCCGAGGGCTCCTTTGCCTCTGCTGACGCCCTCCTCAGCAGGCTAGCTCATCCAGCCTCTCTCTGTGGTGCGCTTGACTATCTGGAGCCCGACTTAGCAGAAAAGAACCCCCCAGTCTTTGCTCAGAAACTTCAGGTTTGTAGCCCATGTGTGACTTTGGGGGAGTTTGTCAAAAACCTCAGTAGAGAATGAATCTCTGAACTCCAAAAGCCGCGAGGCAGGAGTTCATGGAGCATTGCTGTGAATATTCCAGATGGAATCGCTTCCCCTCCAAGACTGATGTATGTGGCGTTTTCTACCCGGGACGCCAGAGTGATATAAATCGTGTCGTTCCATATGGAACAAACCATTTGTATTTCAATTTGGAAATTGGATCCAAACAGTCATTTTTCAGACGTCTTGATAGCCCCAAAAGCAGCTTTCTGTGATTTATTGATGGAACCAAGAGTATTAGCTCACCAGCGAGCCAGGCTGTTTATATATATGAGATTATCTCAGACCCCCATTGAGATAACATCTGGACTCAGGTCTCGCATCTGGAACCAAAACCATTCTCTCTACCCTGCGCTTTAAATTTGACCACTTAATTTGATATCCCCTAGACTGGGACGTGCAGAGCAAACCTAGAGAGATGGCTTATAGTCCTTTGAGAGATGCACATCCACTCATGGAAATTGTTGGCCAACCTTACATGAAATGAGCAAGAGAGAAATCGAAGGAAACGGTGCACTAAAAATTCTGATCCCGTTTTAAAAATCATTTCATATTTGATGGCATAATACTTCTGACAGACATTCCAAAGGGTGATTTAACAAAACAAAAAAATGGAAATTAAGCACCTGTTTCATGATCTGCTGAGGTGTTAATTGTGAAAGAAAGCCAGTGCGTGTGTTTTCCCGAGTACCGGTTACGACACATTCACGTGGCCCATTCGTTTCTTGGATGTGGACAAACATATCCGTCCTGTCTCGCTGCATTTTCCCTGCGGTCTGCTCATTCCCCACCCCTCCGGCAGGAGGAGTTAGAGTTTGCCATCATGCGGATAGAAGCCCTGAAGCTGGCCAGGCAGATCGCCCTGGCTGCCCGTAGCCGCCAGGACACCAAGGTACCGGTTTGCTGCTGCTGTGTGCTGCCTCTCGAGAATGTTGTGTGGTCCAGAAGCTTCTTTGCTAACCACGGCCAGGCAGGTGTTCGACAAAGGATACCTCCAAAAAGCTAAAGGCGTAGCTCATGCATAAGTACACGCTGAGTGCATGTCTTAAGATCTGGTCCGCTCAGTTAGGGAGGAACCAAGCAGGGTGGGTGGAAAAGCTGGTTGAATGGAGGAAAGTATGAGAAACTCATGTACAGTCAGAGGAGGGAGGAAACTGGAATCAGATTGCAAAGTTAGATATAAAACTGGTTAATTCTATTCATAGTTAAACAGGACAGATAAATCCTAACCTTTGAAGTTCTTTTTTCTTCCTACAGAAATCATTTGCTTCTCTGTTGATGAAAAGTAATTTGTAGCTTTTCTGTTTTCTACAGTTATTATAGAATAATACTAATGATTATACTGAGACTAGACTCTAATAAATAGGTGAAAGAGTAAATAGCTGAAAACAAGACCTTCTTGACATGTCAGGTGACCCTTAGGCCAGGGTCAAGAGGATTACAGAAAAAGCTATCCTTTTCTGCAAGTAGAGAGCGTAATGTTTGAGGCTTTGCGGTTATCTATCTGCTCTCTGGACAGCTACTCAACTCTGGAGCTCTGCCAAAGCAGCAGTGGACAGCACTGGATGAATGGCT
Organism: Cephalophus harveyi; assembly: GCA_006410635.1. NCBI lineage: Eukaryota > Metazoa > Chordata > Mammalia > Artiodactyla > Bovidae > Cephalophus > Cephalophus harveyi. Next base: position 394,972 of record SJYT01045404.1, read on the forward strand.
CTGGCGGGGCCCAGTGAAAACCCTTCACAGGAAATGGCATTAGGCCATGAGGCCCACACCCTATAGTTTGGCTCAGACGGTAAAGAATCTGCCTGCAGTGCAGGAGACCCAGGTTTGATGTCTGGATTGGGAAGATCCCCTGGAGAAGGGAATGGCAACCTACTCCACTCTTCTTGCCTGGAGAATCCCCATGGACAAAGAAGTCTGGTGGGCTACAGTCCATGGAGTCGCAAAGAGTCCTACACGACTGAGCGACTCACACTTTTGCTTTCTCATTATAGTTTGCCAGCCTATCTCTAGAGGAGAATATGATGTTGACAGTCCCTGCAGAGATTGTTTTGCTGGCTTCCAAGTTTGGAGTCACTCTGCTCAACAGTTGGGATGAGTTACTGTTGCCGTGCAATACAGCACGTGGTCCACGGAGGTTCAGCCCACCCCCAGGGCTGATGGGTGCCCTTGGAGTTTGAGAAGCCTCCTCATTCCCTCCCCCACACCCAACCCCCAGGTGGCAGCCCAGTAAAAACCTGGGCTATTAGACAAGAACTGGGCCTCAGTGCACCCTGTGGCCTTGAACCGGTGGGTGAGCCTCAGGCTCTCCATCTGTGTCAAGAGGCTAATAGCAAGCTTGCTGTGAGGACAGTAGGTGATGTGCAGAGAGCGGCACCACGCGTGGCGCACAGTAGGCCTGCGGTCAGTGAATGGACGCTGACCTTCACTGGTGCCTCTGTTTCCCAGTGAGATGCTCCCAGCATCTCTCCTCATACGGCAGGCCCAGGTCCCGTTTTACACGGGGGGAAAACGGAGCCTGGGAGCCAGCCCAAAGCCTGATGGCGATTCACTGGCTTTCTGAGAGCTGGTGCTTACATCTCCGGACGGGAGCCTGCTGCCCGTCCATCTCAAGCGACAGCTCGCCTAGCAGCAGGACCATCTCTCATCCTTGATACAGGATCAGGAATTCACGCTGCTCCTGCCTTGAGTGAGGGCCCCCTGCATGTGGTCCCCCTGGAGCCAAACAGGGACCCCCCTTCCAGATACATCTCTTGAGATGTCTCCCCATGGATGTCCATACCAGGAGCATCTGGACCCAGAGTGGAGACAAGAATGTAAAGTCTAATTGTTGGTGTCCTTGTTCTCGTGGCCAGCTCGTAAACCTGTGTTAAATTCCCGTGAAATGAGATTTTTAGAATACATTATGCAGTAAGGAATTTCCCCCCTCTTAGGTTTATTTCTTGATAGTCTTGGTTAGTGGCTTAAACACAGAATGAATTGCTTAAAGTTTGGTCACCACGAATACAGTTTATTCTTGTCCAGAAGTGTGTGGCAGAATCATGTTCTAAGTAGTTCTTATTGAGTATGAAGTGTTTGGAACTGTGTGGTACCCTTGCCTGCTTTCTCAGAGATGGCCAGCAGTTGACTCCCAGGCAGTTACAGCCTGTTCTCAGGCCATGTGTCCTGGTTCTGATTTAGAAAATACTGTCACGTGAAATCTCCTGAGTGTAGTTTGGAGAGACAGCACCCGCTCCCTCCTTCCATATTCCAGAAGGGCGTGTTAAAAGATTCCATAGGGTCTTGGAGTATGAGGAGTATTTTCCTCCACCGTAGGAACTTGTACCGCTTTTGTAAGACGTCTATTATCTAGGGACCTTGGCCCATGGAAAATAGATGCTCTTTCCTATAGTTAATTAGCCCTAGGGTGATCCATTTGCCTGAACCCAATTAGGTCCCTCTGGGTTTCTTGTTCGTGAGATGCTTGATAGTCCCTTAGTGCATTGGAAACTGTTGATATATAGGAAGAGAAAACAACAGCTGTATATCCAGTTGGCTCTTTTTGCTGCCCGTATATTTCAGCTGCAAGTGACACAGCCCCCATCTTTTTGGCAGCGTGGTCTTAAACTGTGGCTCACACAAAATGAAATCTCTCAGAATGAAAAAAGAAAAAAAAACTCACACCGAGGGGATGAAAAGCATTGTGAAATATGAAGGGGGTGATTTCCGGTCGCTTCTTTGAGCAGCTTCACCCGTGTTTCCCTTTAGACTGAGGGTCAGCAAAGCCAGCCTCCCAGCGACTGCAGCGGGTTTCCTCCTCCTCATTAGTCAGAAAAGGCTAGAGATGAGGGAAGCTGCAGGGGCTGGGGTGTAAGACTCCAGCTTGTTTTCCTTCCACACGCTTCTGGCAGTGTGGCGTCCTCCTGGGGGTAGCTCTGACCGGTCCCTGGCTCTGCGGTGCTGTGGCCCTGAATTCACCACTGAACCAGGATGGACAGAACCTCGGAGTCCCATCCGCATGGCTTTCCAGGGGCTGCAGGACTCAGGGATGGGTTGCATTCGTATGTGTAACAGACGCTGGTTGTGGTCCCTAAAGCTGTTGGCCTTTTGGGAAGAGGGGGACCCTATATAAGGAAAGAAGGCTGTATCTGGGTAACTTAGAAACAGGCATCATACAAATGGCAAGCTTTGGGGCCGGAGGAAGTCCTAGAAAGAGGCTCCTCTGGGCAGGAAAGGGCATTACTCCTAGTATATGGTTCCTGCAGGAGTCCTAGCCGATGAAGGCAGAGACCTGGCTTGTCGCAGCAGGAGAAGGAGGAGTCAGGTCTGGGGCAGTTATGTGGTGGCTGAGCAGCCTGATATCCTAGGGTCCCTTTCTCCTGCTGTGTCCAGGCCCGCACACATGATGCCTCAAACCCACAGCGACCATCTGAAGAGCAGTGACAAAGGGCTCGCACGTGGGTTTCAGCTTACTGCCCGATTGCAAGAATTTGTGGTCATCGCCTGCAGCCTAATGTTGAGGGTTAAGGCCATGCCTTCCCCCCTCGCCAGAAATTTTATTATTTTTTTAAAGGGAGAATATGTTATATTTTTTATTAAAAAAATTTTTTTTTAATGCACGCTTTTTTAATCTATGTTTTAATTGGAGGATGGCTGCTTTACAGTGCTGTGCTGCTGTCTGGTCCACGACACCGTGAGTCAGCCATAAGTATACGTCTGTTTCCTCCCCCTTGAGCCTCCCTGCCCCCCTCGCCCCCCGTCCTCCCCCTCCAGGTCAGATGACCGTGCTCTACAGCTTCCCACTCGCTACCTGGTTTATACGTGGTAGTGAATATATGTCAGCTACTCTCTCAGTCTGTTCCACCCTCCTTTCTGAGGCCATGTCTTGGCCCACTGGGATGCAGTGGCCAGCTGGTGCTGGCGGTGCCTCCTGTGAGCGTGGATTAAGGGCTCCTATCAACTCCCCTCCTCTTGTTTGTCATCCTGAGCTCGAGACCGCCCGTTGTCAGACTTGGGTAGCACAGCAGCAGGGTGAGGCTGCTCTCTGCCTGACCTGGCACCGTGTGGCCCAGACCCCCCCAAGCGTCCAGCCTGTGTCCATGCTCCATGACCTTGGCCCATGGCCCGATCTCGTCTCCTGGGCCCCACTCCCGTGCTCTCATTGCTGTGCCCCCCGGTTCCGAGGGACAGCAATCCTGCCTTGGTCCCGGACGTGGCAGCTTCCCGTAAACTTGGCAACAGGGGATTGGCCACAAGGGGGACTGTGAGCCCAGATGAGGGGCAGGGTCCGCAGCCCCTGGCTGCAAGGCCAGAAGGACCCCAGGCATGTCTGTAGGTCTCAGTGGGGTGACCGTGCCCCAGGGGTCCCCATAGGGATCAAGGTTCGAGGGAGAGGATGGAAGGCATGGATGTCAGTTCCACAGTCCCATGTGGTCTGAGTCACGGCCATTTCACATTTTAATTTGCTATTCTAGGGGCTTCCTGGCTCCTCTAAAGTAGCAAGTGGGAGAGTATGTGAAAGAAATACAGCTTAACCTAAGTCTGATCTTAAAATATCAGGAAGAGACAGAGCTATTAATTTCAGTTTAAAACAATCCTTGGTTGTAAGAGAAAACCAGGATGTGTATCTTGAATTTCATTGACATGCAGCTACTTGGGTGAGAATTCAGATGGACTCTGAAAGTCATCGTCCCTTTATTGAAAACACAGGTGGCCAGGATGACCGGTGGCGGTGAGTCACTGTTTCAGTAGTAACTATTTGCATTTACTTAGAAAGCTCATCCTTGTGTTTGTTTTTCATCCTCATCCTTGTTTCACAAAGGACATGAGGCAGCTTAAAAATACTTAATTCCTGCATTGATCTTACTTCATTTCTACCCAGTACAGTAAAATTAGTTTTCATTCATTTTTCTCTTCTACTTCAAAGAGCTGGTTTATTTGGAGTCAGAATTAAATCTCATTCTAGGAAATGATTTGGCCAAATCTTATTTTGAGTCTCATTTTTTTCATCATCAGAGGGACCGGGGTGTTCTTTCCATTTTGAAATTTTATTCTGATTTTTTTTCAAAGAACACATTATTTTATTTAACTGATAGGAACAATTTTTTAAAAAAATCCTCTTCAGAATTTTATGTTTTTGAACTTTCATGATAAATGTAAGTACTGCGTCTTGATGCCATTATAATTTCCCATTTACTTCGTGAGAAGTTTCCCTTTTGACAAGCAGAATGTTGAAAACGTTGCAGACGTTACAAATTAACCCCTAGACAGGAGAGGTTCTGCCCTCCAATCTGGTTGGTGGCCCTCTTCTTCTAAGAGGTCAGTCTGCCTGCTCCCGAGAGCTGTTAGCTGTTCTGCTCAAATGTCCGGCCGCAGAGTACCTTTAGGACCTGAGGCTGAAGGATCCTGGCATTCCATTTGATGGGTGGGCATCCCTAATGTCTGGTTGAACAAAACTGTGTTCTCCCCTCTGAGCAGCAGTCATTCTGGCTGCACGTGAGAGTTAACCCAGATACTCAAGATCAGGCTGGGGTGTGACAGCCACACAGCAGACCCTTGCTTCCAGGAGAGCATAAACCACTTAGTTCATCATGCATGTGTACAACTAACTGGTCCTAACCCTGTGACCTCCAGTCCTATCCATTAAGCTTCTACCTGCGTTTTCTGAGCTGTCTCAGGTTCCTTGTCTCTGAGGCCACAGTAGGGTAGGCGTACCTGTTCCCGTGATTGAAGAAAGAGATTGTGCTCAAGCACCTTCAGGTCACTCCCTTCCCACATACTATTGGTTCTTTAATTTCTGCTTCCACCTACATGATAAGTCCTCACTGTTCCATCCCCACATTTCTTTCTTCTACATCACTGTTCTGTTCACGACTCCGCTTCTTCTACACGTTTCCCAAGGAAGAAGCAGTTGCCCTCCTCCCATTGGACCACCATTGCTTTGCATCGAATCAGACTCTAGTAACCAGGTGGAGGTCTGCCTTGGCAACCACGACGGGCCAGGAGGTTAATGAATGGGACTGAGAGTGTGATTGGTTTGGCGTTTCTTTGCAGTAGAGCTAGGCTGACAACCCTGCTGCGCTGGTTGGTGATGTTCCTAACATTGCATTTCCAGTGTGTTGGAAACGGCTGAGCGTTTGTGCAAAAAAGGAAGAATAGTCAGTGTAGACCTCTCCTCCCTGGTGACTGTCCAGTGTCAGTTGTGGGCGGTGGGGAATCACAGTGCTTGTTGAGGGTCTTATTCGCACACATTCACACACATGAATATTGTCAGTAATCCAATTTTCTATTTTCCCATTGACATCATTGAACTCCAGTGTAACGCTTACCTTTGGCATCCAGAAACTCATTCACTGAAGGTGACATTGCTTGATGTCTACAGTAGGTCTTAAAACTTTGTATATATACTTTCAAAGAGAGCTAACCGATGCCCCCTAAATTGAAATGTGGACAGTCTCACAAAACCATCAGATCTGTAGTTATTCAAAGTGAGGCAAACGTAGAGTAGAATTCAGCATTGTTCGCTGTCAGGCTTTTATTTTGGAAGTGGTGCCTGCTGGAAGGTGGCCTTGGTAAATACTCGCTGTGGCTAAATGCCTGTGTCTGATAAACAGCAGTGATAAACGGGCGCTAGACATGCTTGACTCCAGGGGCCGGGAGCTGGGGAGGCCTCCGCCACCAGCCTCTTTGTCAGCCTGTGCAGGTGCAAAATGATAAGACTGCCATAGATTGTATCTGGCATTCCCCCATTCATTAGTCTTAGCATTTTCTCATACTTGCGATGTTCTTCGTTTCAAAACCATACAACCAACCCATTCGTGAGAGGATGAATGCAGTTCTCTTTGTCAGAAGCGTGATGGTCACTTTTTAAAATTAAAAACCGTTCCACAGAGAGAAGCTGCTCACCCACCGGATGTCTCCATCTCCAAAACAGCCTTGTATTCCCGCATCGGGACGGCCGAGGTGGAGAAACCCACAGGCCTTCTGTTCCAGCAGCCCGACCTGGACTCCGCACTCCAGATCGCCAGGGCAGAGGTACTGTGGTGTGCGGGTCCCTCTGAGAAGGCAGGACCGGCTCTGGGTGCCTGCGAAAAGCTCCCATTCTGCCACTTGTAAATAAACGTACGTTCCCATGGCCCACAAAGCCAGGATCTCTGGACACAGACCTTCTCCTCTGACCACTGGCGGCAGAGATAGGTAGCAAACCATGGGTTTTGATCTTGGACACTATTGTTTAATAAGCCTTTGTTGGCCTCGTTTGATTTATAACAACAAAAAAGCACACACGTTTTTGTTGCTCTCCATGGGCACCGTCAAAGTCAGGCGTATGGCTTATTTCTGTCACGCTTGGGGAAATTCTCTCGGGACAATACTTGTTTGGTGCAGCAGGTTTTAATCCCATGTTTGTTCATGTCTCCTTGTCTCGGTCTGTGAATTGCTCACATCAGAATGGACTCATCTGGGACTAACCTTTCCTCTTCTTTGCCCTGATACTACTAGATCATAACCAAGGAGAGAGAGGTCTCAGAGTGGAAAGATAAATATGAAGAAAGCAGGCGGGAAGTGATGGAAATGAGGTCAGTTGTGATGCTTGGGCTTCCTGGTGACCTGGAGAATGCTTACCTGTGGTTTGATAACAGCTAGAACTGGTGTGGCCCCATGAACAGTGTCCTCTGTAGAAGTTACTCTTTATTCCACGAGGATTTTTAGTATATTACTATTATTAAAATACCATGAGCATGAGTTAAATAATGCACTCATTGGGAAAGACCCTGATGCTGGGAAAGATTGTGGGCCGGAGGTGAAGGGGCAGCAGAGGCGGAGGTGGTTGGATGGCATCACCGACTCAATCGACATGATTGAAGAAGCCTGGCGCATTGCAGCCTGTAGGGTCGCGGGGAGTTGGGCATGACTTGATGACTGACCAACAACAAAATATACCTACAATGAAAAACAAATCTCCTTCCCGCCCAGCCTCCAGTTCCACAGCCAGGTAACTGCTATGTACCATTTCAGGGGTATCCTTTCTAGACTTTTGCATTTCTGATCCCAAATGTGTTAAGGTATCAGTATAACCTCCTTTTTTCTTTAGTGTAGTATAGAAGTATACATGACCCTACATTCTTTTTTAACTTAAGATAACTTAGATTTTTATACATTTCAGTCTTATTGTTCAATTGTTTGACAGTCCTTATGAGGGTCTAATACAATTAATTTCACGAGGCTCAATGGATAAACATTTAGGGTGTCTTCCAAATTTCACTTGAGTGATTTATTTTCACTTTCTGCATATAGTCATAGAAGTATAACATCTACCACACGGGAAGCACCTGCTGTGTGCCAAGCTCTGTGCTTTTGTCTAGAGACACATGATCTGTTTCTCCCCACAGCCCTTAAGGGGATGATCAGCCCCGTTTGAAGCCTCAGCGAGGTTAAGTGACTTAAGCCAAATTAAAAAAAGAAAAGAAAAGAAAATGTTCTTGGGTTCTAAAGAGAAATCAGGGAAGACTTCTTGGAGGAGAGAGCATTTGAACTGGACCTTGAGAAACAGATTCTGACAGGTGGAGATAGAGGGAAAGTGAACAACCATGTTCAAGGCCACAGAGGCAAGAAAGCTCAGAGCAGATAAGAAATCATTTGCTGTCATTGAATCACTGTGTCCACAGGATGGCATGGAAGGAGGTACAATTGATGAAGAAGGTCAGGCCTGGGTTGCAGAAGGCTTTGACTATCAGGTTGAAGTTTTAGCCTTATTTTTTTCTCAATGAGCAGTGGAGAGACACAGAGTGTTTTGTATTATACAAGGGAGTGATGTGTTCAGAGTCGTGCACTAGGAGCATGAACTTACCTGGGTGTGCAAAGAGAGGGCTGAGGTTGGAGGGGACCCACGACCTCTGAGCCACCTGGGACCCAAAGGACTTGTCCTCTTAGACAGCTCTCAGGCTGTTGATGTCCAGCTCATGGTCACCCGCGTGAAAGTAAAAACCATTGTGTGGTCCTAGTACCAACCTGTTTCCACTTCTCTTACAGGAAGATCGTGGCCGAGTATGAGAAGACCATTGCCCAGATGATAGGTGAGTGTCTTCACTGGCAGGGGCTCAGGCCCGCCCTGAGGTTTCTGAACTGTGGGGAGGGCTTTGAAGGTAGAGACCCAGAGTGTGTTCCTCTCAGGCTCCTCTTAGAGTGTGAAGCCCTTTAGCGAGGGACCAGAGGCTCCCAGCACGAGGCTCTGCTGCAGGCGGTGAGTCTGGGGACCTCCTGGAAACGCCCGCCTGCACATCCGTTAGTATGCAGTGGGGACCCATGGCCATCACCTTGATGGTCACCATTTGACCCAGCCAGGATAGTCCACCTCATGGGGGCCCAACCCTAACCAAAAATTGGGGTTGGTTCCTAGGATGTTTGGAGGCTTTTTTGCTCATGAGAGAGAATTAGATCTCTAACATCAAATCGCTAAACCCTAATATAGATTAGATACAAGTAAAAAAAAAAAAAAAACCCCACTGGCCTTTACATAGGGTCCAAGACAAGGAATATTAGAACATGTGACAGCCCAGCTGCCTGCCCCTATTAACTGATCGCTGCTCTTCCTTCCTGAGGTTGGATACTGCCTCAGAAACTGTCTTAACACAGCATCCCTGGCAGCCAGTAGTGACAGATTATTTTGGCCTGCAATGAAAGAAGGCCTCAAGTAACCAGACCTCAAGTAACTGGCTCTTCTGCTTTTAAAGAAAAATCGAGAAAAGACCTTGCAGAAGTGCCAAGCCCAAGACTTTTCACTGATGATCACTATTCAGAAATGCTGTTAAGACTCTGGGAATCAGGTGTGGAATTTTTGCTTATTTGTTCATTTGCTTAGGTCCAGGATACTGGATTTAATTTCTTTTTTTACTCCTAAGGACATGTGCTCACTGCAGACCACAGTTTCTGTGTCCCAACTTGACGCTTGTTTCAGCTGATGACTTCTCATCATATGAGTCATACCATACCTCTAGCTTTTGTCCCAAGATAAGCATGACAGGAGCCTTGGGAACACTGAAGAAGCTGCCTATTGAGTGCTTTCCTTTCAAAAAAGCTTTCATTTTGGTTTATTGTAATAAAGGCCATTTCTCCTAGAGCTCAGGGGAAAGCCCATTGGGATCTTTTTTAAGGATCAGCCTCATGGTGTATGCTTTCTATTAAATGAAACCTCTTTGTTAAATGGGCATAAAAATTTATGGATACATATGGATGAGATTAAAAAAAAAACTCTGGGAACTGAAAGTGCTGCTGAAAGTGTTCAGAAGGACGCATTTATATCTTGCAGTATACACTGTTTAGTGAGCTGAGTGAGATCTTTCCACCTCCTGGAGTCGGGACGTGAAAGCATCACTCAGACCTACCTGGCTCCTCTAGAAACATCCTTCCACACCTTGGAGTCGTACATTTTTATTTTTATTCTTGACGATGACGGTTAGGCCAGTGTTGGAGAGAACGTGAGCCTTTGCTCTGACAGCACGCTGTCCACAGCAACCTAACTTACTTGCTCACCTGGCAGTTTGATAGAAGCCGACATTTCCCTCTTGAAAACTGGCAAGAGTCAGAATCTCTAGTAAGTGGCCTGTCCTTACGTGGTCACCGTAAGCGGGGACAGAAAGCTTATCCCCCTCTGATGCTTTTCTTGCTGTGTATCTGCAGGCAACAGTCGCTAGAACAGTGTTTTCAGTTCTAGACCATCTGCGGAGCGTGTGGAACCCTGACTCCAGGGATTAAGGCCACACACACCCAGTCTCCCCTCCCAAGAGACCTGGCGTGTTTGCCCTGAGGGTCCATCTCTTCCAGAGCTCTAAGGTCACCCGCTTTGAGCGATTTCCTGTTTGGGGGTGCTTGAGCACGCTTCCGGTGGCTCTGCCAGCCCCAACATCCCCGCTGGAAGCAGCTTTGTCGCTCTGCTGGCGCCCCTTTATGTATCCCCGTCGCCTCTCACTGCCCTCTTCATCACCCATGCTCCCAGCGCGGGTCTCATCGGAGCACGGTGGCCTGTCTGTGCGCGTCATCCCTCGTCATTACTGCCGGTCGCCGACTGGGGCCCCTGTCCCCCACTTGGTGAGGACACGGGGGCTGCAGCACGGCTGGGACTCACTGCAGCCATGGGTGGGACCTGCCTTCTTTCTGAGCAGGAAACCCAGCCATGTTCCTCATTGGGATCCTGTGTCTCTCTTCTCGTTCCCACTCACCCACCCAGCCTTCCTCACGGAAGGGCAAACTCAGAGAGCTGGGCAGTTCAGGGCCCAGAATAAATGTAACAGCATTCTGAGGTTAAAACCAGCTTCCACTCCACCTCCACTAGCCTTTCCTGGTTCCCTCCTGGCTCCCTGGCTTCCCATTTAACCTTTACAAATGCTCTATGTCAGTGTAACATCTGTCCTGCCATCACTGTTCATTCTCATCATATGATACTAAGGAGACTATATTTCATTAAGTTTAAATATCGACTGTTCAGAATTCAGGACGAAAAGGGATTTCTGTGCTTTCTGCATTCTGGGTTGTTGCAATTGATTTTTTTTATTTTTCTCCCTGCTTTCCTAACAACTGCCCTGATTATCTGTTTTGCTTCCATTTTCTGTTGCTTCTTGCCCTTTGCTTGCAAAACAAACAGGCAAGCCTGGTAAGTAAATGCTTTTTCATCTAATTTGACACCCACCCATTGCAACCCTTATTTGTTTGTTTTTCTATTTTCGTTACTTTTGCTTTTGTGTTTTGGCTGCATTCCCCACATGGTTTTTTAGTGTTTTGCCTGAAAAAGCCAAAAAAAATCTCCAGGGCCATTGTTTTACTGTGTTGTCTAGAACATCTTGGGTTTTGAGCTGATTTCCTGATTTGAAGAACCTAGCAGCATTTGTCATTTAAAAAAAAAAAAAAGATGTGTGAAGCATTCTCTCCTTTTCGGTCTCCTGGGAACAGGGAAATTCTATTTTTACAAGGGTTATGGTTGGGGGGAGGAGGAAAGGAAACCTGAGGCAGTCTAATCTCAGATCCAGGAAATCAGATGGATTCCGTTTGATAAATGACTCCTTTACCAAGCCAAGTGAAATGTATACATGGCCTGAAACCAGCCCAGAATGTGTATTATACAGCTTGCTGAGAACTAAGGAAGCAGCTAAAATTCAAAGAAGAAAAACAAGCGTTTGGTACTGGTGGAACTTTGAAGTGCCCTTTCTTGTAGGAGTCTAGATGTAGCAAGCAGATTGTTGGTGGTTCTGGTCTCACTCTATGTTCAAAAGCTCCCTCTTCGTGGGTCCCTGCAACTTGACATCCTAGCAGTTCAGGGAGATAGTGATGCTGTTAATAACAGATCACTGATACTGAGCTCTTACTATATTTTGAGGGCTTTATATTTATTCTTCCCCAAATGCCATAGATATATCCTCTCATCCCGTGTTTTCAGATGTGGAGGACAGAGCTGAAAAACTCTGCCCAAGGTCACACTGCCAGGAATTATCAGAGCTAGGACTGGGATGTGGGCTGTCAGACCCTGGCTCCTGGTTCTTCACCTCTGCCCTGGAAGCAGGAGCTGTGAGAGGCAGGATGTCAGGTGTCTTCCCGGCCTGTGGTTCTCCAGATGTGGTCCCTGGATCGGCTGTCTCAGCATCGCTGGGGACCTTGTCACACGCACAGATCCCACTGCAGAATGACTGAATCAGACCCCCTGGTGGGCTCCGTCTCCTGCGTTTCAACAAGATCCCAGCCGATCAGGGTGCACGCTCACATGTACGAAGCCCCTCATTTTGGAGCTGAGGCCCTGGGACCTCAAGTGAGGACTTTGAGCAAGTTTACAGTCAGGGCTGGAGCCGAAACCCCAATGTGGTTACTGTTCTGTGCTCTTCACTCCTGTCCACACACAGACAGGAAAACGCCTGACATTGAGATACAGAAAGGTGCCTCTCTATCGAGAATCTAAGGAGAGAGAAACCAAAGCAACATCTCCTCACTTTTAAGGGAGCTCCATCCTTCCACTGGAAGGACTGATGTTGAAGCTGAAACTCCAATACTTTGCCCACTTGATGCGAAGAGCTGACTCATTTGAAAAGACCCTGATGCTGGGAAAGATTGAAGGCAGGAGGGCGTGACAGAGGATGAGATGGTTGGATGGCATCACCGACTCAATGGAGATGACTTTGAGTAGACTCCGGGAGTTGGTGATGGACAGGAAGACCTGGCATGCTGTGGTCCATGGGGTCTCGAAGATTCGGATATGACTGAGCGACTGAACTGAACTGAACTGATCCTTCCAGTTGCGTTAGTAAGAGGCCCACGTAGAGACGCAGTTGCGAGCACAGCCTTGGGTCTGGTTCTGGCTCTGTTGCATCCTCAGTGAACGAGGGACTCAGCTTCTCCTGTGCGGGAGATTGGAGTTCAGCCTTAGGACCGCCCTGCTCGTTCATTCTGCACGACAACAGGTGTGTGTTGCTGAGTCCTGTGAGTCAGGCCCTGTTCTGGGCCTGCGACAGAGTCGTGGACAGAACAGACTCACAGTACCCTGCCCTCGTGGAGTGTGCATTCTTTATACAAACACGTGCACACCCACACGTCTGGCATAACGATGAGGAGTGGTCACTGCCAGACACGGTGCTGAGTGCTCAGTTGCTCGGTCGCTCGGTTGCGTCCCACTCTTTTGCGACTCTATGGACTGTATGTAATCTGCCAGGCTCCTCTGTCCATGGGATTTACCAGAAAAGAACACTGGCCTGGGTTTCCATTTCCCACTCCAGGGGGTCTTCCTGACTCAGGGATCGAACCTGCGGCTCCTGCATTGGCAGGCGGATTCTTTTATCACGGAGCCACCAGGGAAGCCCGTGCTGGGCATGGAGATGAGGCGTTTCCTACGTGGGTTCAGGAAGGTGTCTCTGAGCGAGGTGGGGCCACGGGGGGCTCCAGGTCGGCTTTCCCAGCAGAGTTGGAGCAGTCTGAGAACAGAGAGCATGTGGGGTGGGGGTTTATTCCAGTGTAAAGGTGGGGGGCGGGCCCTGGAAGGAGGGATTGACCCGGTTTAAACTTCTTAAAGCCCAGACCAACTGCCGGGTGCTGGCTGAGGGGCACTGAGTCAAGAGGACGGTCAGCCCGGCGCCTGACACGTGCAGGAGCCCGGTACACACAGGCCGCTGCTCTGCCGTGGTGCTGTCCTCGACGACAGCTGCTGTCCATCCTCTGGCCCAGGCGCCCCCCCAGGTGACCTGAGGACGGACAGGAGCTCCAAGCACCGGTGCTCCCCTCCACTGACTCTCTGCTGCCAGCAAAGTTCCAGACCGATCAGAGCAAGCGGCTCCTTCCCCACGCAGACCAATGACAGACTGGTATACAGAGCATGCCACCAGAATCAGCCACTCCAGATGGGGCCAGAATTTAATTGTTTTGTGCAACACTAAGAAAGTCACTCGAACAGAAATAGCTGCATTTTCCTGGGAATTAAAGAAGATAATCGCCGTATCAAAAGAAATGGCTGTTTTTGTGGAGCAGGATTTCAGGGCCACGGTTATGTGGGCTTGGGGTTAATGGGATGTTTTAAGGATGAAGAAGCCTTTTTCTTTTCCAGTGCCCATCTCTTTAGCTTCATCATGCTTAAGAAGGGGTGGGTATTCCTTCCCTCACAGCTCATTCTGCAGCATATTTTATTCTGGCTCAACACCAAATTCAGTTTCTTTTTTACCTTATGGATTGGTCCTTATGCTATCAACAACCAAATAGAATCAGCAGGATCTCCAAGGTAGTTTAAGGGGCTGCAGTGATCAGGTTAAAGGAAACTGGTTCATTTACATCCCATCTAATGTGGCACAGGCCCAGGTCTGGGATGATGGAGCCGTGGATTTTGTTCCTTTAGAGGCGGAGTCTGGGTGGGCTCGAGGGAGTGGGTCTGTGTCAACCAAAAGCTGAGGTCCTAGATGGCCCACAGGTCAGACTTGAACTGCACCCGAGGCCTCTGCTGGCCCCCGAGACCAGGTCCAGAACCTGTGGGCTCCATCGTTGTGTTCCTGTGTCTCCCACCAGAGGATGAACAGAGGGAGAAGTCGGTCTCCCACCAGACTGTCCAGCAGCTGGTCCTGGAGAAGGAGCAGGCCCTGGCTGACCTGAACTCCGTGGAGAAATCTCTGGCTGATCTCTTCAGGAGATACGAGAAGATGAAGGAGGTCCTGGAGGGCTTCCGCAAGGTGTGCTGGCGTTCGTGGGGAGGGAGGGCGAGACCCGCGTGATAGGGGAGGAGGCACGGGTTGGGAGGATTGTGGGGGCACTCTGGAAAGCCATCCTTGCCGGATGGGGAGTAGGACACGGCGGTCAGGGGTTACACCCACATCCGTAGCCCTCAGGGTCCCCAGCCCTCCTTGGGTTTTCTTCTGTGGGCTTGACCCCCGTGCTCTATCATTGTCAGAATGAAGAGGTGCTGAAGAAGTGTGCACAAGAGTACCTGTCTCGAGTAAAGAAGGAGGAACAGAGGTACCAGGCGCTGAAGGTCCACGCGGAGGAGAAGCTGGACAGGTAAGGCCGCCCGGAGTCTGCTCCCAAGGGCCCCTCAGTAGCCAGCCCCGGCCGAGGCTGGCTGGGAGCTCCCTGGCACCCCTGCCATGGCCTTGGAATAATGGATAATTCCCAATCCCAATCCCACGGCTGAGTGGATCATCCAGCTGCATTTTTCAGTACAGTTTAGGATAACACACTCTCCATCAGCATCCATCTTGATAAGTGAGGGATGCGTGTTGCAATTTCCAGGGTACCCACTGGAAGTACCTCGGCATCACAGGGATGGGGGTTCTCATGGGCTCCTGTGCTCAGGGCCCCGTTGGAGGGAGCTGAAGCCAGATGGTTATTTCCCCCTGCCCAGATTTGAAGGGCTTCCCGAGTGACGCTAGTGATAAAGAACCCACCTGCCAATGCAGGAGACACAGGAGACAGAGGTTCGATCCCTGGGTCGGGAAGATCCCCTGGAGGAGGGCATGGTCACCCACTCCAGTATTCTTGCCCGGAGAATCCCATGGACAGAGGAGCTTGGGGGCTACAGTCCATGGAGTCGCAGAGTCGAACACGAATGAAGCGACTGAGCGAGCACACTTGCCCAGACTGGGGAGGAAGAGGGTGGGAGGCATCTACAGGGAAGAGTAATCATCTCTGAACCCCATCCCCAACCCGTTCCTGCAGGGCCAACGCCGAGATCGCCCAAGTCCGGGGCAAGGCCCAGCAGGAGCAGGCTGCCTACCAGGCCAGCCTACGGAAGGAGCAGCTGCGAGTGGACGCTCTGGAGAGAACGCTGGAGCAGAAGGTAACAGGCTGAGGTCGCTGCCTCCTGGTGGGTGGAGCTGGCCAGAGGCTCAGACACACGGAGGCTGGGCTTCTCTGCGCCCACAGCAGCTCAGAGGCTCAGACACATGGAGCTGGGCTTCTCACTCTGGGCCACCCAGCAGGCACTCCTGGGGCAGGTTCATGCTTCGTGGCCGTGGCCGTTGCCTTGCCCTCCCTCTAGGTTAGCCCAGCCCTGAGACTGGCTCCCTTTCTGCCTTCCCTGGAACTGTCATTTTCCGTTCCTTTTCAACATTCATTCATTTGTCAGATGTTTGCTCAGCAGCTACAGTGTGCCAGGCATCGTGCTTTAACCCCTGCACCTAGCGAGCAGGATGGTGCCCACCAGGCAACGCCCTGGGCAGAGACACCTGCAGAACATGGGCAGTGCCCGGGTCAGAAGGGCCCCCAGGTGTCCTCCTACTCCCGTGGATTAGAGGGGGATACTCCTGAGGATTCTCAGCTTGCGCCCAGATTTCCTGATGTCCAAGTCAAGGGCTTGGGTCACCTTACACACCAACTCCCTGGGTGTCCTACTGAAAAGCCTCTCCCACCCAGGAGAGCCGTGAGGCTGATTCTGAGTGAGTGTGCGCCAGTCAGACTCCCTCCCTGGATTTCCAGACATCCACCCCCCAATTCTGGTTGATTTACTGAGCCCCAGGATGGTCATTGAGGGCCTGGTGGCCTGGGATAACGGCACTTCTCATGCACTGGGGTCCTGACGGGCATTGGTGGGGGTACTATAAAGGCAGGTGGCATCAGAAGTCCAGTTTGTCTCCCAAATGGCTTCTGCTCCTCTCGAAGCACCCAGCTGGCTTCCAGGGTGGCTGGCTGGGCCCCAGGGGCTCTGGGCCAAGCAGTACTAACCTCTGCGGTGGGGGGATACCACCTCTCACATCCCCTACACGGTCTCGGGGAAAGAGCTCGGAACTCAGGAGATTCAGGTCCCCACACCTCCCTGCCATCCATCCTGCCCCTGGGCAGGCCCGGCACTTCATCTAGGTTTGTAATGCTGGGGGACTAAACCGGAAGATCTTGAAGGTGTGAAGTTGTTCCCTCCTGTTTCCATCAGGGTATGATGGTATTTAAATCTCATCAGGATATTAGCTAGAACAATGGAGCTAAAACCAGAGTCAGGAGAGATGCTTTAAAGGCACCTGGCCTGTTCAGATGATTATAGTTGCAAAGTGAAGATGATGGATGTTAGGTTTTCTGGCAAACTAGAAGACAAGGAAGAAAGCAAGTAAGCTTTGCACTGATTTGGATAACAGGGAAAAACAATGCATCCGCAAACATAATTTTGGCTTAAACTAAAGCTCAGGAGGAGTGGGTCAACCACATGAGTTCTTCCCTAAAGGGCTCCGAGTGATATGGAGGGGGTGGTCTCTGTTTTCAAGAGATTCAGAAGCATTATTCCCCCTGTCCCCCACCCCAGGCATCTCTTAGGTGAAGGCTTTGGGCATTTCACCTAGTTGAGACTTGATAAAGGACCTGGGACTTCTGCCTGGTGAGCAGAGCTCCGTGATAGGGCAGGTTCCTGGCTGGTGGCTGACGGTGCCTGGATAGAGCTTGGAGAACCTCCAAGAATCCACAGCTAGTGGGTCTGCTGGTGCCCCTGCGTCATCAGTCACTAGGCGTTGTGCCTAACACGTGAAATAGCCAAGCTGTTAGGAACCAGGCCTACTGGAATTCATGTTTCAGGTTTGCTGTGCTGACCAACTGTATTCCCTTACGCATAAACGCTTACAGTCTCTGAGCCTCAATCTCCTCACTGAAAAGTAGGGGTATAATAATGGCTTCTGTTAAGAGATTATGATGAGAACGGAGCGCAATCCAGGGCCTGCGCTGGGTTTGTACGCTGACCAGCATGTGCTAAAATTGCTCCAGTAACATGAAACATCACTGCGAGCAGCCGGAGCGGTGATAACAGGAATTCCAGGATTAGTGGCTTGTCCTGCATCCTATGCAGAATCCACCCCCCAACAGGCATTTCAGTGCTTCCGAGAGCGCAGGACTTTAGGCGGGAGGTGGGCCGAGGTGATATTCCTGGCGGAGCTGTCTCCCCGTGGGGACTGGAGGCAGGACTGCATCTGCAGCTGCAGGCAGGACTGAACCTCCTCTGCTAAGGAGGCCAGATTCCTCCAGGGCAGCGGCTCAGCGATGAGTGGCACCTGGAGCCCAGCCCAGGTACCCCAGCCCGGGTACCCAGGGCACGTGGCTCCCGGCTGGACCGTGTCTTAGGAGGCCCGGAGCTTTCTAGGGAAGGGCCTCAGTGCAGCCTCAGAGCACAGCCTTAAGACTCGCGTTCCACGGGGACCTCAAGGGGAAGCTGGCTGCACCATGTTCCAGGGATACAGAAAGGTCTCGTCCCGTTGGAGAGGACCCGTCAAGACTGGCTGCTAAGCCAGATGGGCATCAGGCATGGCATTTAGTCCATCTGAGAGCAAAGCCACCAACGTCCAGATGGAGGTGCCACCCCGTTGGATGCCTGTTGCTGGAGAACGGACAGTGTTGAAGATCTCTGGTGTGAGATGAACACATGGTTGGCTCCTCTTGATGGGGCTTCAGAGGATGGGCAAGGTGTGGCCCGAGAAGTGCTGAAGATGTCCTGTGTCTGCCCTCACCCCTCTCCACACGCCCTGTATCCACAGCACCACCTCACTTGGCATCCTCTGAATAATGCTAGGCGTCCCATCCAAGCAGAATTGCTTAACCCCTCTGGTGGCATTTCTCAAAAAGAGCCAGCAAAGAGCTCACCGCAGACCACCCTTTTGTGCCCACAGCCTTGGGGACAAATAAGCAGAAGATGATGAATGCTGGTTAAGCCATACTCTGTGCTGGCCACTGTGCTAGGAAGCTTGGCATGTCTTACCTCACTTAATTCTGAGAGGGACGGATGTGATCATCCACACTTTTGAGATAAGGAAACTCGAGGCTCAGAGAGGTTGTGTAACTTGCCCAAGGTCACACAGCTAGAGCTGGGATGTACAGATTATTTGGCTCCAGGTCGTTTCTTTTGCTGCTTTAGATATCCTCAGGGGGACCAGTCAGCCCGGAGGACACTAAAAAGCCCGGTGACCATTCTGACTGGCTTGATTTCCAACAACCTGGAGATTTCAGTAACCTTTTTTTGTCTTCACTTGCAGAATAAAGAGATCGAAGAACTCACCAAGATTTGTGATGAACTGATTGCCAAAATGGGGAAAAGCTAACTCTGAACCAAATGTTCGGACTCGACCGTTGCGTGCAATATGACCGTCGCACACTGCTGTCCCTCCGGTTACGTGGGCAGGCTCTGTTTTCACTTTTTCGTATGCACTACTGTATTTCCTTTCTAAATAAAGTTGATTTGATTGTATGCAGTACTAAGGAGGCGATCAGAATTTCTTGCTATTGGTTTGCATTTTCCTAGTATAATTCATAGCAAGTTGACCTCAGAGTTCCTGTATCAGGGAGATTGTCTGATTCTCTAATAAAAGACAAATCGCTGACCTTGGCCTTGCCCTTTGTACATGAGTTTCCAGGGTGAGCGGCTTTTGGTTTTAATATGATCATGTACAGCTTGCAAAGGGACTCTTGCCTTAAGGAGTGTAAACTTGATCTGCATTTGCTGATTTGTTTAAAAAAAAAAGAAAAAATGCATGTTTCAAATAAAATTCTCTATTGTAAATAAATTTTTTTCTTTGGATCTTGGCAATAAGTGTGGCTATGATTTATTTTCTGGGAAGGGTTGTTGGGTCTTTTCTTGCCTTTGTTAAATCATATCAGATTTAGCCTTTTGCTCTCTTTATCTAGGCTCACTTTTTTGGCCACTGATTTAAATAATGTTTCCTTTGTTATCATGCTGTGTTTGTAAGATGGAGCAATTGAGGAATATTGACTTGCTACTTAAATAATTAAGTGAGTGCATTAAATTAGCTTGGACTTTGTTTTTTACAAATTCTCTTTGACTTTAGGGGGCAAAATCTATTTCCCTTTATTGGCTCAAAGAAGCAGCAGGCTGTTACTCTTCCTGCTCATTCCTTTAGTCTGTGCAGATCAACCCTGAAATGTCCATTCCTGTACCAGGGGAATAGGAAAAGGTGGGCAATTCACCATGGGTGACATAATTAGGCCACTTTGGAGATTAAACGAGGGATATGGGCGGTTAGCGGAGAAGGCAATGGCACCCCACTCCAGTACTCTTGCCTGGAAAATCTCATGGGCGGAGGAGCCTGGTAGGCTGCAGTCCATGAGGTCGCTAAGAGTCAGACATGACTGAGCGACTTCACTTTCACTTCTCACATGCTTTGGAGAAGGAAATGGCAACCCACTCCAATGTTCTTGCCTGGAGAATCCCAGGGACGGGGGACCCTGGTGGGCTGTGGTCTATGGGATCACACAGAGTCGGATACGACTGAAGTGACTTAGCAGCAGCATGGGCAGTTAGATTCTCTAATTACTAGTGACCTTCCCAGCGACCCCAGGTTGGACGGATGGTATATACGGGGAGTAAAGGGGTGGGGGAGGTGTCCATTTCCCAGGATAGCCATCATAAATCACTTCACAGTTTAAACAACAAGTTTATCCTCTCTTAGTTCTGGAGGCCAGAAGTTCAAGGCTACCCTCCAGCTTAGCCACCTCACTATACCTGCCCACGGGGCCATCGTGGGGAGTGCCTGGCCTCGGGGACCCCTGTGGGTTGGGATCAGCCACTTTTTTCCTAACTCAGTGTATATAATGCCACATGCACGTGCCCAGGCGCTTTAGTCGTGTCCAGCTCTTTGCAAACCTATGGACTGTAGCCCGCCAGGCTCCTCTGTCCATGGGATTCTTCAGGCAAAAATATTGGAGTGGGTTGCCGTGCCCTCCTCCAGCGGATATTCCTGACCCAGGGATGAACTCGCATCTCCTGCGTTGGCGGGCGGGTTCTTTACCACCAGCACCACCTGGGAAGCCTCATATAATGGCACCTGTGCTTGCCAATGTTCGCCCAGGTGGTGGCCGCTGAGGAGCATTTAAGTTCCTGGCTTTGCAGGAGGAATAGGAGAAGCCGGCACCTGACCTCCTGGCACTGCAACCTTTGAGATCTCAGCATCTTTTAGAACTTCAATTTGCCAAGTCAGTTGACGGCTTGAGCTTTTGTATCATTTTTCTTTTCTGAGAGCTCATTTGGGGCTCTCAAAGGTGACTTTAGGGAGATACTAAGATTACCTTCTGAGGATGGGGCCTGGGGCGGGGGAGAGAAAAGAGGGAGGGGTCGCTGGCAATGGAGGGGGCACGTCTCTGGGGACTAGCCCTTTAGATGTGAGATCTGAGGGGCCCCAGGTCATGCCAGGGACCAACCCCTGCCGACGCCCCTTCCCACTCCAGGCTTCTGAGTCGGAAAGAAAGAAGGAAGCGGCAGGTAGGAAGGGGTGAATCTGGGGGAAGACTTGGGGAAGCAGGACTTTGCTCCGCATTGGAGGTGACGGGCCCAGACAGGGCTGCCCGACTCCCTGACCAACTCCATTAACGAAATCCTTGGCCCTTGTGGGATGCCGAGGTTTCTCAGCAAAGCCTCTGTGCTTTCCAGGACATTGCATTTGAAAAATTGAGCAGGACGAGGCGGTGTCCCCGCGCGGCCGGGGTGGAGGTGTGCGCATGTGCAAGGCACCGGACAGGCGGAAGGATGTTGCCACGTGCGCACTCACGGGGGCACCCTCAAGGTAAGCGTTCTCTAGCTCATTCCACCCTCGAAATATTCTGGTGCGTGAGAACTATTTTTATTTCCATTTTACAAGAAGGAAACAGGGGCTCAGAGAGGTTAAAAAACCCCGGGGACTTGACTGAATCACTCAGCCAGGAGACTGAATTCCGGACCCTCGGTGACTGCAAAGTCCTTTGCTTTTCCCCAGAGTAAGAGAGTCCTTCCCCGGGAGGTCAGGACAGGAAGTGGCGGGAAGAGAAGTGGGGATAGGGGATGCGCTATGATGCTTGCCGTGGCCCTCACGCCCATTGTTTCATTCGTCTGATGGGTGGCTCTGCCTTGAGTCTGGGGCTGGCTCCACTATTGTTTTTTAGAGAAGATGAAAGCCTGCTCGTTTATCTCAGTGGGTGGGAAGGCAGTGGGGCTGCCCCACGTGCGCACTGTGGGGCTGACCTGACTGGCTTTGCTCTTCCGGCCTCTTGGGTGTTTCCCTCTGCAGTCGGTGGACCCGTGGCGCCTCCCCAGGCTGGTGGCACCCAACCAGGCTTCTGGGTTCCCTGAAACAGCAACGGCAGAACCTGGAGAGTTCACAAGTCAGTCTTTTGGACAGTTTGTTTACTTTTTAGTGACCCCATGGACTGTAGCTCGCCAGGCTCCTCTGTCCGTGGGCTTTCCCAGGCAAGACTACTGGAGTGGGTTACCATCCCCTTCTCCAGGAGATCTTCCCCACCCAGGGTTTGAACTCACGTCTCCTGCATTGCAGGTGAATTCTTTATGACTGCCTGAGCCACTGGGAAGCCCTTGGGTTTATTAGGAGCTGGGAAAAACAACCTGAGGATCAGAAGTGGTAGGACTAGACAAAACCCAGACTCTTTGGGCCCCCAAGCCCTGGGAGACCTGGACCCTGCTCCCTTTCTGACATCCCAGGCCCTGTTCCCAGCCTTTCCTGCCATCAGACCACATGGACATCCTCCTCCACTCCAGTCCAGCACATGCTGTTCCCTCCACCTGCCACACCCCTGCCTCATCATTGTATCTCTCAGCCAATCCCTACCCGCTTGAGGCTCATCCTTAATGTTACTTCTTCCAAGGAACCCTCCCTGAAGCCCCAGGTCCCAGGTCGATGTTTTAAAATGTAGCTTTTATTATTATTCAGGGAGGATGAGGCCAACAGATGAGGAGACAGTTGCCACTGAAGACACTGTTACGGCTCCCAGGAGGAGGGGAGCAGAGCCAGGTGGAGACGCACTAGGGCCGATCAGGAGGTAGAGGGGGAAAGGGGGAAACTTGCACGAGAGCCTTCTTCGTGGTTCCCGAGGGAAGGACCAGGTGAGCAGGGTAAGCAGGCTTGCGACTGGCTAGCTTAGGACTCCAGCCTTGGCCTGGACCCGGTGCACAGACAGCTCCCCATACCTTGGGAGCCAGCTGATCCCGATACCCATGGGGCCTTCCACTGCACACACACACTGTCAGGGCCCTGATTCTTCTAGAATCAGAGACTTTAGAGCCAACACTCAGGCTCTGAGACCTAGATGCTCCAAGCTGCCAGGTCCCAGAGGCTCTGAGTCTACGCTCTCCACCAAGGGAGGATAAAGTCATGCCCAGGGTCACACAACTAGTCAGTGCTAATGTGTGTGTGTTAGTCACACAGTCGTGTCCAACTCTTTGTGATCCCACAAACTGTAACCCACCAGGGTCCTCTGTCCATGGAATTCTCTAGGCAAGGATTCTGGAGTGGGTTGCCATTCCCTTCTTCAGGGGATCTTCCTGATCCAGGGATCAAACCCAGGTCTCCCACATAGCAGGCAGATTCTTTACCATCTGAGCCACCAGGGAAGCCAGTGCTGGAACCAGAGCCAAATCAGGTGTTCCTTCCCATGCATCCCACCGCCTGTTCACCTGAGTCACCAGATGGAGTGGCTGAAATGGGCCACCTGGGACCCTTTGGGAAGGTAACTCCTCATCCCTGGAGTGTTCTAGAATAAAATGGACATCACACTGGAATCCTGTCACTATGGCGTGGGAGATTTTGGTACAATGTGGTTGTAGCTCAGAGCTGTGCTCAGTGAGGTTTGGTGTCTGAGCCCCTGAAGTGAAGTCTTGGGACCACTGAAGTCTTGGGATTTCTGACTTGTCTGGGTCTATGGGGCTGGGTCACTACACATCCAAGCAACTGGACGCCACCAGAAAAAGAGCTTTAGGGAAGCATTTGTGGTTCAGTTGCTGTCTGAAGCCCTTAGAGAAGCCTGCTGGGAGGGCCATTTCTGTTTATTTGTATTTGTTTTTCTGACTTTGGCTAGTAACTCAGCTCCCAAGATTTGTGGAGAGATGTATGTAAAAAGGACGTTCAGCTTAGAACGAGCTGTTAAGCTGGGTGCTCAAGCTTAGAACTGGAGGAAACGATGTACGCAGCCAAGGCCAGGGTTCCTGTTAATGGACAGACAAGTGTGCCATCCTGGGATGCTTTCTTAGGGTGGACACCAGAGGGCGCCCGAGGGCCTGTTTTCTGTGCGGTAAGGAGTGGTACATCAACCAACCCTGTCTCTTATACACATCTCATAGTGGAGTGAATGGGATTGCTAAATCTTTCACACTTAAACTGAAATCTTACATGCGGCCCTGCACTCCAGGGACAGGTGACTGGGGAAAGTTGGGTGGATAAAAGGGAGCCACAGTGAGGGAGAGAATCTGATTATTTGCAGACAAACTTCTGCCGAGATGGAACCTTGACCCACAGAGAAACGCGCATATGTGTATGTATGTGTGTGTCTCTCTCTCTCTCTCTCTCACACACACACACACACACACACAGAGTGCTCGTCCACGTGCAAAGACAGAGTGGTGGGTATGGACTGGTACCTCCAGTTATCTGAGCTGAGACGTTTGTTGAGCATGGCCCAGGGCCCGAGTTTGGTGCTGGGCGCTGGGGGGACAGAGGGGTGGGTAAGCCCCCAGCGGACACTCTTCTGTCACTGACTGCACAGCAGGAAGTGGGTGTCAGGGGGGTAGAACCACAGACCTGAGGGCGAGGAGGGAGGTACGTTCGGAGATGCCTCTCCTTGATCAAGTGTGTTATAGTTTCTAGGACATAGTTACCCGTAGGTAGAGTAGCTACTCTCCTATCTTGCTGTATAATTTACGTGACTTAGAAGAGGCTGTGCTTGAAGACCCTCAGGCCTTAACGAGCTGCACTGACTCCAGGCCCCTTTTACTGTTGGCCTTTCAATGAGCCCTGGGGTGGAGGTCCAGGACTTCGATGGGCGAGGCTCCACGGGGTGAGAGAGGAGGGTCCCACCTCCCTGCCTCACAGGCTTCACAGACCAAGGCACCGAGAACACTGTGAGGTTCCACCTTGACCCCTGGAATGAAGGGTCTCAGCCTGTCCCCAACTTTTAGACAGTTTTCAGAGAAAGCAGATTAAACATCATCTACCAGCAAAGTAAGTCATAGGCATAGCTTTGAATAATATGCTGCTGCTAAGTCACTTCAGTCGTGTCTGACTCTGTGCCACCCCATAGATGTCAGCCCACCAGGCTCCCCTGTCCCTGGGATTCTCCAGGCAAGAACACTGGAGTGGATTGCCATTTCCTTCTCCAATGCATGAAAGTGAAAAGTGAAAATGAAGTCCCTCAGTCATGTCTGACTCTTAGCGACCCCATGGACTGCAGCCACCAGGCTCCTCTGTACATGGGATTTTCCAGGCAAGAGTACTGGAGTGGGGTGCCATTGCCTTCTCTGTTGAATAATATAAAACGTTCCAATTTTTGTTTAAATATTTCTGTCTAAGCATTTCTAGATACTAGAGCTAGGAAAGCAGCTCCCTAGAGTGTCAAGGCTGGGAGTGATATGAGAACCTTCTAGTCTAATCATTTTTTTAAATTTTAATTGGAGGCTAATTACTTTGCAATATTGTAGTGGTTTTGTCATATATTGACATGAATCAGCCATGGGTGTACATGTGTTCCCCATCCTGAACCCTCCTCCCACCTCCCTCCCCATCCCATCCCTCAGGGTCATCCCAATGCACCAGCCCTGAGCACCCTGGCTCATGCATCGAACCTGGACTAGCGATCTGTTTCACATATGGTAATATACATATTTCAATGCTATTCTCTCAAATCATCCCACCCTCGCCTTCTCCCACAGAGTCCCAAAATCTGTTCTTTACATCTGTGTCTCTTTTGCTGTCTCGCTTACATGGTCATCGTTACCATCTAGTCTAATCTTACATTACAGATGAGGCCTGAGGATTTGGGGGTTGGCTCTCACTGTGGCCCCTTTTAAAGT
Source organism: Cephalophus harveyi (assembly GCA_006410635.1). NCBI lineage: Eukaryota > Metazoa > Chordata > Mammalia > Artiodactyla > Bovidae > Cephalophus > Cephalophus harveyi. Next base: position 420,497 of record SJYT01045404.1, read on the forward strand.
ATTGCATTCCCCCAGGCACTGTAAGAAGCCTGGCGCTACACAGAAACGGTAATGACGCTGCATGCCTAAGGAGGGCGATTGAGGTGGAGGTCGGCGGCACCCCAGTTGGTCTCTGTAAGACTCCATCCCTCCCACAGCCCCCAGCCTGCGAGGGGACTGAGCCTAGAACAGGAAGTGCTCAGAACCTTCCTTGATGTTGCCATGGTGCCCACAAAGACCCGAGGAAACCAAAGGGCGGCTCCCCTGCCAAAGCTCCTTGCCCTCAGGAAGAAACAGTGAGCCCCGCGTGTCATGAGCGCTCCGAGCATTCAGCCCCAGAAGGTGAAGGGCCGTCAGCTGTCCTGTCGTTCAGAGACCGACGTAACAAGGGTGTCTCCCCTCCGCTAGCTTCCCCGTCAGCACACCCGTGGCGGACAAGGAGCCTCAGGACAGCAGGTACCACTGGTACTTCCATCCGCGCTGGAGACACAGAGGATGTCCCGAGTGATGGGCACTACTTGGACTCGGTTCCATGTGGTCAGCTGGCAGAGGAGGGCTTCGAGGGGTCTGGGCTGGGAAGCAGGAGGGGTCTGAGAGCTCAGGCACCCTTGCAGGTGGCTCCTGCCGATTAGAGTAACCCAGGAACTGACCCTCAAAACCCTTTCAGGAGGCGGTCCCCAGCCTTTTTGGCATTAAGGACCAGTTTCATGGAAGACAGGTTTTCCATGGACTGGGGTGGTGGTTTGGGGATGATTCAAGCACATTACACTTACTGTGCATTTTATTTCTTTTTTAGAAAGATGCTTTATTTTGTATTGCTGATCAACAAGCAATGTTGTGACAGTTTCAGATAAACAGCAAGGGACTCAGCCATACAGATACATGCATCCATTCTTCCCCAACCCTACTCCCATCCAGGCTGCCAGATAACATGGAGCAGAGTTCCCTGGTGTAAACAGTAGGTCCTTGTTGGTTATCCAGTTTAATTATGCCAGTGTGTACCTGACCTTCCCAAACTCCCTGTCTCTTCCTCAGTATCCTTCCCCCCAGTGGGCACTTTATTTCCAATCTAATGCTCCAGGACGGCGCTGGCCAACATATACTGTCCAGACGTAACTGTTAATATCACCCCTTTTAGTGCCCTGATCTGAATGACAAGTTACATGATCAGTCCACAGATAGGTCTCCATTGGGTCCCATACCTGGGTAAAGAGTGGGAAATTGTGGATGAGCTCCTGTTTGGCTTTATTTGAGCCACTTTCCCAGCACAATAGCAGAGAATCATCTTTCTACTAGTGTGCCTTCAAAAATTAAATTTTCACTTGATTTGTTCACTCACCCACATTTGGGGCTTACTCATTCCTTTTGTGGCAAAATAAAGAGTCTTTGAGCCAATCTCCTCCATAGTGTTTTGAAGACCCCTTTGGAAGTTTTTTGAAAATTTGAAATTTACCTCTTTCACCTTCCAGGTGCTCCTCTTTTGTGCGGTCTCCAGGATCCTTCATGAAAATGCTGAATCCGGTAAGCAGCTCGGTTTCACAGGAGGGCAGGCGGTGGTGAGGACCAGAAGCACCGGGTGACCGGTGTGCCCCTGGGTTCCCTCAGGGGGATGGTCCCACACCCCCAGGGACCTCAGGCTTTACTGGCTGACTCTGCTGGTGGCAGGGATGGGGGGGCATGTGTTTGGAGCCCCACTGTCAGAGACCACTGTTCACACTTCAGCAGGGCTGTGTCTAGAGTCAGACTCCACAATCACCCACCATATTCCAGGCGCTATACTAAAGCAGAGTTCCCAAACTTTTACCATTTTAACAGCATCCTCATCCTCATGGTTCATACTCACCTTCATCCTCATTATCATTGCCATTATTCCTATTTAACCTATGAGGCCGAAGAGGATGAAAAGAGCAAATACTTCACCCAAGGTCACACAACTAGCTCATGGCAGAAACAAGACTTGAACTCAGACCCTCCGTTCTGCGGTCCATTGCCTCTCACCACTTGCTGGTACCTGGTGTGGCTTAGAATCAATTTCACCCATTCCTACGGGTCTCTCGTGGCGCAGTTGTCCTGGATAAGTTTCCTTGAGCCACCACAGCTGAGGTTTTACATCCATGCGTTATTGGACGGCTTCCTTAAGGAAACTGCTGAATCCTAGGACCTCAAGAAGATGTCTAAGGAAAAGTCTCTGCCCAGTGACAATCCTGGGTTGATACCCAAAGAACTGAGAACAGGTGTTCGAACAGAAACGCACGCGTGAATGTTCACAGCACTATCGCCAGTGGCCAGAAGGCTGTAACAGTCCGCGTATCATTCTGCCAGCTGATGGATGGATACACAAACGGTGGTCTGTCCACACAATGGAATGTCAAAAGGGGTGAAATTCTGGCACGTGGATGAACCTTGAAACATGCCGAGGGAAAAAACCAGACATGAAAGGCCACTATTATAGGCTTCCATTTATATGAGATTTCAAGAAATCCATAGAGAAAGAATGCAGATGAGTGGTTTCCAGGGAGTGGGAGAGGGGGGCAATTGGGAGTGATGACTCAGTAAGTAGAAAGCCTGCTTTTGCAGTAATTACAATGTTGTGAGCCAGATAGTTGCCATGGTTGTGAGTGAAAGTCGCTCAGTTGTGCCCAACTCTTTGCGACCCCATGGATGTCCATGGAATTCTCTAGGCCAGAATACTAGAGTGGGTAGCCTTTTCCTTCTCCAGGTATCTTCCCAACCAGGGATCAAAACCAGGTCTCCCGCATTGCAGGCAGATTCTTTACCAGGTGAGCCACAGTTCAGTTCAGTTGCTCAGTCATGTCCAACTCTTTGCGACCCCATAGACTGCAGCATACCAGTCTTTCCTGTCCATCACCAACTCCCGAAGTTTGCTTAAACTCATGACCATCAAGTTGGTGAAGCCATCTAACCATCTCATCCTCTGTCGTCCCCTTCTCCTGCCTTCAATCTTTCCCAGCGTCAGGGTCTTTTCCAGTGAGTCAGTTCTTTGCATCAGGTGGCCAAATATTGGAGCTTCAGCATTAAAAAAAAAAAAAAAAGAAAAGAAAAGACATTTTGTATATTTTAGTGCAATTAAAAAAAGGAAGTCTCTGCCCCAGATCTCCTAAGTTTGGTATCTTTCTCCCTGACCTTTCTCCCTGGCGCCTCCTGCCCCAGATGCTAAATTCCAGATTACTTTGTGGCTTAACATCTTCTGTTTCCTAAACGCAATAGATTTGCCTTGAGAATGTGACTCTGGAGAAATATTGGCCAGCTTTGAAAATTAACCAGCTCTTTAAATTTTGTCTTAAATTTCCTTTCTGCTGTACAGTTTGGAAAATCTGGTATTTATGAGAGGTTAAAAAAAAAAAAAAGACGTTCTCTCTTTCTTTGCTTCCCAAGCAGCAGAAACCCCGGCTGGAACGCCGAATCGTTGGCTCAACCAACCGGTGGCGTTTCCCCAGACAGCCTTTCTCAGGAGACCTGCTGGGGCTCTCCCAGATGTGCAAGGCTGCCAGCATAGACTTTGATGAAGTTCTGAAGAACCCAGACAGGTAGGAAGCTCAAAGGCCCACGGCAGGGTGAGCTGCCCTTCTGGGAAGTGCCCAGTACTTGGGCCAGACTGGCTGGGGAGGTGGGCTGTCCTGGGTATTTGCAAAAAGGCTGCCTTTGGGACCAGCCCTTAAGGATGGACAGGGTCAGGGTGACAACTTCCTTTGAGAACGTCTGTGGGTGGTGATAAAAGTCCAGAGAAACGGAGAATTATTTTTTCCTAGATTTTCCTTTGTACTGGGAACTTTGGACTCTAAGAGGATTCTCAGTTGAATTGTTGACAAACACAGTGAGATGACCCCGCTCAGAGTGTGAACTCCCATCCCCAGGAACATGCATGTCCAGCAGGGGAGAAGAGGGCTCCCTGGTCCCTCCCAGAGTGTTCTAAACAGATGGCTTGGAGCATCACTTCTCCAGGTTACAAGCTCTTTCCCGCCTCTCCTGGGGAAGCAGAGCTGGACCCCTTTGCCAAAGGAACACTTCATTTCCTTGGCCCTTTGGACCTGCCTGGCTGCCGCTACTTCCTTGGACCCGGCAGCACCTGCCTTGTGAACGCTCAGTCTGATCTACCTGAGCGTGGGCTGTGCCTGGGCAGCAGCTGACCCAGAAGAGCTCCAGGTTCCATGTTTGCTGAGCGAGTAGCCACATCTTTCTTTCTAGACCCACCAGCCAGCCTCCCTCTGTTGCCCCCCGTCTCACAGATGATGGTACTGCACACGTGAACAAACTGAAACCCATCTGGATTTGGTCTCCAAATTCTCAGATGATCCCAGCTTAAAAAAAAAAAAAAAGGTTGAATGCTATGAGTTGCTATTTTTGGCACTGGCTACTCATGGCCTTAAACAATTTTGAATTTATTTTATATTTTGTTTGGTTAGAGCTCTGAAGAAATCTTAAGATTTTTGCCAAAGTTTGTTGTGTTCCTTAGCGCCAGGGCCAGGAGCTGGAGCTGGGCCTGGGAATATAGGCAAACTGATCCAGAAGCCTAAGGAGGGTGACTGGGCCACAGGGGCAGAGGTCTATGGGACTTGGTTTGCGAAATCGCTGAGCTAAGCGGGGAGTGGTGGCCTGGGGGGTGGTGGCCATCGGTGCTGGGCTTTAGGACTCTTGTGCTATGCTAAGTTGCTTCAGTCGTGTCCAACTCTTGGCAACCCTATGGACTGTAGCCCACCAGGCTCCTCTGTCTATGGGATTCTCCAGACAAGAATACTGGAGTGGGTTGCCATGCCCTCCTCCAGGGGATCTCCCTGACCCAGGGATTGAATACACATCTCTCACGTCTCCTGCATTGGCAGGCGGGTTCTTTACCACTAGCATCACCAAAGTAGTCTTATTTGACAGGGTTGAAATTCCTTCTTCTCCATTCAGTGTTTCTGTGACCTTCAGCCAGTGGCTTAACCTCCTGGAGCTTCAGTTTCCTCATCTGTGAAATGGTGATAGTATCATCTCCCTTGAAGAGTTGTAGATTTAAGGCTTCCCTGGTGGCTCAGATGGTGAAGAATCCGCCTGCAATGCAGGAGACATGAGTTCGATCCCTGGGTCGGGAAGATCCCCTGGAGAAGGGAATGGCAACCCACTCCAGCATTCTTGCCTGGAGAATTCCATGGACAGAGGACCCTGGAGGGCTACAATCCACGGGGTCACAAAGAGTCAGACACAACTGAACAACCAACACACACACACACACACACACACACACACACACACACACACACTTGAAGAGCAACCTGGAGGATTAAATCAGATGGTATACTGAAAATGATCAGTGTTGTTCCTGGCAAATAGTTTGATGCTCAATGAATAGAGATGTATCTTTATAGCCTGAGCAGCAGTTTTAAGTACTAATCCTGGCCATTCCATTTGGGGGAATGTCAGCCCTGTGCTCTGCCAGCCAGTGACTGGTGTCCCACCTAGGCGATCACCTAGGCCTAGAGCACGTAGGCGGTCAGTCCACGTAGGCTCAGCTCAACTGTGAATTTTTATCCGCTCCATTAGCCCCTTGTTGTCTTCCTGAGACAGTCGACTAGCCTGGGTATGTCTTTGTTGTGGTGACAGCAGAGGGTAAGAGGGCAAGCCCAGTTGCACCTGTGCTGGTCAAACCTTCAGCCACCTCATGTCCGCTAACATCCCATCAGCCAAGGCAAGTCACACGATCAAAATCAAAGTCACGGGGCAGGAAAGACACTTTGGAGTTCCTGCAGGAAAAGGCTGTGTATCTGGGGCCATGGATGCAGTCCACTCCAGTGTGGGAGGAACTGCTTTTCTTTAACAAACATAAAATTTCATCTTCTTTATTTCCGCAGTGGGGATTTGGGGATTTATTCCATGTGGTCATGGGAAACATAAACTTGGAGAGCCTAACAAAGGTTTTGTTTAACTTAGGTAATAAAGGACTTATTCTAGTAACCCTTCTGCACGTTCAGACTTGTCAGCTAACAAGATCGATACGGGGAGGGTGGAGTCCTGAATAGTACTCAACACACACGTCCTTGGGCACTTGCCCCCTAGCCCTCGGGCCGCCCCCACCAGCAAGCCTGTTCTCGGTGCCAATCCTGTTATTGTTGCTTCTCCCACTTGGGGGCGCTGTTGACTTTGACAGGCGCTGGATCAATCCGTATTTCACTAGCTCTGTAAAGCAGATCGCTGGCAGTGGAAGCTCAGTTAACTAGCTCCCAGCTTCGCATTTATTTCAGAAATGTAATTGTGCCTCTCACAGGTCAATGCCCTGGGTTCTGCCCAGCTGGCCAGTACTTGTGGTGGTGTCTGTGGGTTTCTGTGACGCAGTGAGCTTTTGGCTCCATCACTCAGAGATGCCGACGACTCCATCTCTCTGTCTTCGTTAAGCTTCCTTCCACTGGGACTGGGGTGTGGACTGCAGGGAGAAGGAACCTGAGAGATGAGGCTTCTTGCCAACAACCTAACCTCTTTGTGCCTTAGTTTCTTTATTTGCAAATTGGGGGTGCTCTCTTACAGGGTTGCCGTGGGAATTTATGCAGCATAATTCATTGAGAGTTTAGAACGGAGTTTGGGAAATAAACACCCAATTAACACGTGTCATGTAGTGTCCCTGGGGTTCTTTGGTATGTATAGACACAACTAACATCTGAACCCAGAGATCCAGGATGAAGGAATACGGCTGAGGAAGGACCTCTCCCCGGAGGCTTAGGGGGCTTGGACACTAGGAAAAGGCGACCCTGCCTCATGTTTGCTCCCCTTCTGATCTCAGTGCCGAGTCCACTCTGAGAGTGGGAAGAGGTCACTCTAAGAGCCAAGGATATAAAGGGACCCGTTGGTTTTTATCAGAGAGCAGTTCTGGGAGAGGTGGACCGGAGACCAGGATCCATGGGGTAGCGCTGATAGGACTGAGTGCTCAGCGCTAACTGTACCAGGAATCAGCCTTTTTATGCCCCTAGCGACCACCACGTGGTCCCCATTTCCCTCTTAGGAAGGGAAGCACTGAGTCCCAGAGGCAGGTCCAAGGTCTGCATGACTCTTCCCACAAAATTAAATTGGAGTTTTGCATGTTGACGATCCCCTGGAGAAGGAAATGGCAACCCACTCCAGTATTCTTGCCTGGAGAATTCCAAGGACAGAGGAGCCTGGCAGGCTACAGTCCATGGGGTCGCAGAGAGTTGAACATGACTGAGCTACTAACACTCACTCCCTTTCATTTTTGCATGTCAAAGGCATCAAGTCAAAAGCTCTTTGGGTGGTCTGCTGCAGGAGGTCTTTTTGTCCTTCGGAAACTTAATAGACTTTCCTTTTTTCTTCTCTCTCTTTTTAATCTTTTATTGAATTTGTTAGAGTTTCCCTGGTAAAGAATCTGCCTGCAATGCAGGAGACCTTGGTTTGATTCCTAGGTCAGGAAGATCCCCTGGAGAAGGGATAGGCTACCCACTCCAGTATTCTTGGACTTCCCTGGTGGCTCAGTTGGTAAAGAATCTGCCTGCAATGTGGGAGACCTGGGCTCGATCCCTGGATTGGGAAGATCCCCTGGAGGAGGGCATGGCAACCCACTCCAGTATCCTTGCCTGGAGAATCCCGGTGGACAGAGGAGCCTGGCAGGCTCCAGTCCATGGGGTAGCAAAAGAGCCGGACACAACTTAGTGACTTTCACTTCACTTCATTGAATTTGTTACAATATTGCTTCTGTTTTATGTTTTGGCTTTTTGACCCCAAGGCATGTAGGATCTCAGGTCCCTAACCAGGGATCGAGCCCACACTCCCAGTATTGGAAATCAAAGTCTTAACTGCTGGACTGCCAGGAAAGAGTCCCCCCCACCCCCAACCCGTGCCTTTTCTTCTCTTGTTTCTCCATCTTGGGAGTGAGCCCCAGACTTACAGCACGTTCCCAACATCCTGCTTCATCCCAGGCCACTTAGTCCCACAGAGTGAAGAGGACAACTCATAGATGCCATGTGTTCCATCAGCTTTTCCAATGACCCTGAAATGAGCCTCAACTTCAGGAGCTGCAGAGCCTGCGGGATAAACGATCTATCTTGGCAAGCAGCCAAGACACCAGGGAAAGGCAGTGGGATTACTTCTGTTGCCTGGCGTCTCCTGGCTCAACCCATGACTCGGATGTTTGTTGAGGATAGTTGAGTTCCTGGCCATTGCCCCATCATTTCCAAAATCTGTTGCTCCATCTTGAGATCACAGCTTGAACTCCTGACCTTAGCCAGCTATTGCCAGATGCGTGACCCAAGCCACTAGGGGCTTGGAGCCTGGCTTGAGCCAGTCCCCCTGCTCCTGTGGGATAAACAAGTCCCGCTCCCACTGCCTTCCTGAGGCTGAGTCACTTGTAAGCATCATTTCTGCTTGGAAATGGCAGCATGTGGTCAATATTATTCTGGACACAGGCTCCCCCACCCAAGCCCTCCTGCAGACATCCTGGTCCACCAAGGTTTCCGGCATCACTGGGAAACAGCATGCCAGAGGTGACCCTGGCTGGATTGTGGCGAGTGTCCCTGGCTGGTTGGATTTCTTGGAATGACTGCCTTCCAGCTGTGAATGTGTGACTACACAGGCTTTGTGGCCTTTCCTTGCTCAGTGGGGCGACTCTAGTGCTGAGGGGAAAGCGTCTTATCTTTGTCACCACCCAAGCCTTGGTATTATCGAGCACAGGCATGATGGCTGTGCCTGGCTGCAGCAGTAAATGAATGCCACTCTGTCTCTAGAGGCTGCGGAGCCTCACCCCAAGGGCGCGTGGGGAAATAGGTGGCTAGAAGACCCTGCAGAAGGAGATTTAACGGGGAAATCGTTGGACGGGCGGTGGGGAGGGCTTCCCACCCAGCCTCCCCAGAGGAAACAAGCACTAAGCTTATCTGGAGGACGAGTGGGCGTTTGTCCACTGAGAAGGTGAGGGGGCTATGCGTCCACAGATGGGAAGCAAGAGGCGCTGGGTTCCAGCTCTTGAGAAGGGCTGGAGCAGGCAGTCAGGACAGTGAGGCTGCAGAGACAGGCAGCAGCTGATTAGCCACGCTACGGAGGCTGGCTTGCCCCTGGGAGCAGTGGGGGAGACAGCGAAGATTCTCAGCGGGAGAGAGGCAAGATCAGACGGCGTTTCAGATGGTTTGTCAGGCTGCAGGGCGGCGTGTGCGTCAGAGGGGACCAGATGGACCCCTGGCACCTGGCGGCGACGGGGGGCAGATACTGGTGGCTTGGATGACGGTCATAGCAACAAGGGCAAGGATTCGCCCAAGGAGAGATGGATGAATTCAAAAGACAGCCCATTAGATCTGGGCAAATGATCAGGTGAGACAACATTCAGGATACTGGCTTGGGCAACTGGAGGCTGGTGGTGCCATATCCTGGCAGAGGATTGGGGTTTGGCTCAGAGTGGATTCTTCTTCATTTTTTGGCCATGCTGCTTAGCTTGCAGGATCTGTTCCCTGACAAGGGACTGAACCCAGGACCATGGCAGTGAAAGCTCAGAATCTTAGCCGCTAGGCTACTGGGGAACTCCCTTGGGTAGAATTTGAATTTGATGGTGGACACATTGGGGCATGCGTGACCCTAACCAGAAGTATTGCTGAGTTAATTTCCCAGACATGTGCAGATCCCTCTCTTCCTTTCTCCAGTGGTTATTTATTGAGCACCTACTATATGCTAGGCTTTGTTTTAGACACTCACCCAAAGAGGTGTCATTCAGCATCCAGATGCAACCTCACATACGTCCGTGGTAAGAGATGCTCACAAACTGACAACAGGAATGAATGATATGAGCTGGTCATCAGACAGAGCTTACAGTTTGTCAGACTGGCAGACCCCTGGGGACCTGAGGAAACTGTCCCAGTGGGAGAGATGTGATAAGTTTGGTTCAGGAATGCTTTAGGGATGCTTACACTGGAATGATAACTTGTTGCAGATGAAGAAAAATGTCAGTATTAACTCCTGGATTTTTTTTGTTTGTATTTTTTTTTCTTGAGGTTATGCATTTCACAAATTCAGAAGATTTTCCCTGAGAATTTGAAGAACAAGACCATCCAAAGCAGAGAGGCAGGTGAGTTCCTGTCACCAGGGGCGTCCTCAGAATGTTGCTAATCTCAGAGGCATCTTGTGGTCTCTGTGGAAGAAAACCAGTGGCCAGGTCACTAGTCTGGAAGTTTCTGTTCTTGCCGACTGTACAGTGACCCATGTGTAATGTGTGCTAAGTCACTTCAGTTGTGTCCGACTCTCCGACCCCATGGACTGCAGCCTGCCAGGCTCTTCTGTCCGTGGAATGTTCCAGGCAAGATTCCTGGAGCGGGTTGCCATTTTCTACTCCAGGAGATCTTCCTGACCCGAGGATGGAACCCACATCTCTTATGATTCCTGCATTGGCAGGCGGGTTCTTTACCACTAGCATCCCTTGGAGAAGGGAAAGGCTTCACTCCAGTAGGCTTGGAGAATCCCATGGACTATGTAGTTCATGCCATTGCAAAGAGTTGGACATGACTTTTACGTCACTTCATTTCACCTGGGAATTCCAACATGTAAATAGGTACCATTAAAATTATTTCCCAAATGCACAATGAATGAAATCAAGCTTGGCAAACACATTTTCACATGCTAATGGCCGTGATGAGTATAGACCTGCCAAGTTTAATAAATAGACTTTGGATTGGAAGATGAAGCAGAGGCGCATCCAGCCCGGGGCAGCTGTTCTGGGTCCCTCTGGGCTCTAAGCAGTCACGACTTGGATGCCCACATCTGCATTCGTCCAAGAGGACTTATGTGCAGTAGGATGAGGAGTCAGACTGGGTCTGTCCAGCTGGGAAAGTCCCACTGAGCTCCATGAGGGGCCTGGATAGTCAGATCCTTGGTGGAGATTTTATGGATAAACCCCACCCTATGGCATTGCCGTCTGAGGTCAGAGCCAGCCTCCCTCTCCAGTGGAGCCTCATTGATTTCTTTTTACCTTTCAATTCTGGTTGATGGTGGGGTGGGAGGGGGGTGAGAAGTACTGTGAGGCTATCTCCAGACTTAGGAGAGAGAGTTCCAGATGGGTTGTGTTGTCAGCCCTGAGTTGCCAGCCTGAAAGCGGAAGTGGGGGGCGGGGAACGCACTTTATCTGCAGTTCTGCCCTTTCTTGCCAATCTTGTCTTGGGGGAAAGTTCATTCTAATCCAGCAGAGCCAGACTGTCACCTAGGGTGACCCAAGATTTGAGATGAAAACCCAGCTTCTTGACTCCCAGCACCGAACAACATCATAAACCTGGTGAATAACAATAATAGTAACAGAAGAGGAAACAGGTGCCCAGGGTCACACAGTCACAATAATAATAAAGCCAGGAAGTGTATGGGGGTGAGGCTGGTGAACCCCGGGTCCTGTCCGGCACTGGGGTTTGGAGGGATCACCCCGAGCGTGGCTCCCTTCCCCTCAGCTCTGTGCTAATGCAGGGGTGCAGCCTCGGAGCCCCCTTGACCCACAGCCTCTCCTGTCCCATTTGCCTGGGTATCTCTTGACCCTCCATCTGCCTTCCTATCCAAGTCTCTGCTTCTTCTTTTTTTAAAATTATTTATGCACCGCATAAAGAACCCTCTTCACACTGTAAGCCCATTTCATCCCCATGACCTTGGGCTCTCTGATGACCTCCATTCCCGTGAGGAAAGCAATGCTGATGAGAACTCTGCTCTCTGGGGATATGGGCTTTTTTCTGTAATGCTGTTCCCTTTCTGGTGGGTAATAATTACGCACTAACAGCCCAGCTTCACTGGTGGCTCAGATGTAAAGAATCTGCCTGCCACTGAAGAAGCCAAGAGTATGATCTTTGGGTCGGGAAGATCCCCTGGAGGAGGAGATGGGAACCCACCCCAGTATTCTTGCCTGGATAATCTCTATGGACAGAGGAGCCTGGCAGGCTGCAATCCATGGGGTCACACAAGAGTCAGACACGACTTAGCAAATAAACAATGACAGCCCAGTACTCTTTCAAAAGGGGACCAGGTAGCAATTTTGCTCCTCAGAGGACATTCGGCAATGTCTGGAGATATCTTGGGTTGTCACAACTCTGGGGTGGGAGGCTGGCTACTGGTATCCAGTGGGTAGAGGCCAGAGGTGCTGCTGAACACCCTCCCGTGCTCAGGACAGCCCCCTCCATCCCCCCCAAACAGAGAATTGAAAGTGAAAGTGTTAGTCGCTCAGTCGGTAACGGGGGAGACAAGGTGCGCCCCCCTCCCAGAGTGTGGCAGCCAGCGTCCCTGCTCCATGGAGCTTTTCTTCCAGTCCCCAAGTTGGAGGGCAGCCTATGTGCCCCTCTTGGTTGGCAGCCCTGGTGGACATTTATCGCTTTCTAAGTTACCGTGTGAGTCTGCCCATCATTTCCGCCTGGCTGTCAGGAAGCTCTGAGGGGCTGGAGCTTTGTTCCTGAAAGGCTCAGCGAGGCTGCCTGTCCGCTCATCTGCTCAGTAATGGGACAGACGGAGAGGATGCAGGAGAAAGAGTGACAGCGAGTTCAGGTCGGGGCGTTGTGACACCCTTTGCTCAGCCTCTTTCCCCCTCCTCAGATGTGATTCTCGAATGCCTTGGCTTCAAATGGGAACTCCACCAGCCCCAGCTTTTCCAGTCCGAGACCTTGGCCAAGCTCTACCTGATGGGCCTGGCCTGGGGCAATGCAAACCATGAGAAGGAGTCAGTGAAGATTCTGCAAGGTAGGTTCTCACCCAGGGTGGGCGCCCCAAGGGCCCTCTGGTTAGAGAGGCCCCAAATGGGCATTTGGATACTTGTTGGGGGACCACGATCACCCTTAGAATTAAGAACAAGGCTCGTGGTGTGACCTCATCACCAGACTTAACCTCAGTCTGCTTGGCTGTAAAATGGGATAATGGTTCTGTTGTGTTTTGCTGTGGAGGAGGAACAGGTGTAAAGTTCTAGAACAATTCCTGGCACAGAGCAAGTACTCAGTAAGCATCAGCTATATTTTCACAAGAACACAGTATTTTCCAGCTGCTACAGAGGAGGCTCTGCCTACTTATTTGAGAATATGGGTGGGTGCTAAGTCTGCAGATGGGTTTTCTAGAAAGAGGGCATGGTTTTGACATCTGTGGCTTGTTTGGCCCTAAGCGTGCTGTTTGGAAGTTTACACGTGTCCATCAATTTTCTTTGTTCTTTTCCTTTCGTTTCTCTTTTCTTAATTCCACCTCACACCCAAAGCTATTGAGGTCACTTCTTTCTTTTTTCTCTTGATTTTTGATCCTGGTAATCCCGTCGCCCCTTATCTGTTCCACACGTTCCTCTCCTGCAGCTTTGCCAGCTTCTTCTCAGGTAATATAGATTGGTGTCTCCTCCAGACACCTCATAAGCAGGTGCCATGGAAAATTCGAGGCCTCCGGGGCAGCCGGCACGCCAGCCAGGATGGAATCGCATTTCCAGGACGTGGCAGTAAAGCTCTGATATTCCAGAGCCAGATAGGCTGCCGGAGCCCCACATCACCGCCCTGCTCTGAGCCAGGAGGAGGAATCTAGCCGCCTGCCAGAATCTTCCCGGCCGCGGAGCCTCTGACTCAGCCCTTCCCGGCCGAGTTGGGAGCCCAGAGCAGGCTTCGGCATTCCTACAGAACGGTCACAAGCTTCACGCTGCCTCAAAATCTTCTTTGCTCTTCCTATGCGTTTGTCCCACTGTCTTCAAAGTGACACCAAGCTCTTTTCTCCTGGCCCCTGTGCCCAGGTCACAGCTCTTCCTGGGCAACCAGTGAAAGGCCCTGGAGGTCCAGACAGTGGGTGCACTGAAAATCAAGAGAATTTGTGTTTTTTTTTTCCTATTCTCCCCCAAACCTCCCCTCCTCTCCAGGCTACCACATAACACTGAGCAGGATACCCTGTGCTGTGCGGGAGGTCCTTGTTGGTTATCCATTTTGAATATAGCAGTGTGTACATGTCCATCCCAAACTCCCTAACTACCTCTTACCCCCAGCAACCATAACTCTGTTAATCTTCCTGTTTTGTAAGTAAGTTCATTTGTATCATTTCTTTCTAGATTCCACATATAAGGGATTCTTAAGCTATTTCTTCTTCTTTGTCTGACTTACTTCACTCAGTGTGATACTCTCTAGGTCCATGCATGCTGTTTCAAATGGCATTATTCCATTCTTTTTAAGGGCCGAGTAATATTGCATTGTGTGTATGTACCACATCTTTATCTGTTCCTCTGCCGACGGACATTTAGGTTGCTTCAGTGTCTTAACTAGTATGAACAGTGCTGCTGTGAATATTGGCATGCACGTATCGTTTCAGCTCATGTTTTCCTCTGGATGTATGCCCAAGAGTGGGACTGTAGGGTCCTATGGCATTTGAAAAAACTCTAAAAATAAGAAAAAACTCTATTTTTAGTTAAGGAACCTCCATAGTGTTCTCCATAGTGGTGGTACCAATTTACATTCCCACCAACAGCATAGGAGAGTTCCCTTCTCCCCACACCCCTTCCAGCCTGGATTGTTTTGCTATAGCCATTCTGGCTGGTGTGAGGTGATGTCTCAATGTAGTTTCAGAAAGTCAAGAGAATTTGGAAGGGGAAAACAGTGCGATCGCTAATGTCTTTAGTAAGTCTAGAGTGATGTCAGTTGGGACTTCCCTGGCGGTCCGGTGGTTAAGACTCCAAAGCTTCCATTGCAGGGGCACAGGTTCAATCCCTGGTTATGGAACTAAAGATCCCACATGCCACGTGGCGCGGCCAAAAAAACCACACACACAAAAGACGTAGAATAGGCTCACTTGAAAGATGTGGCCCCTCCTAAGACAGCTGTTCTAATGGCAGCCCCGTGCTAGAGGCTGGGCCTGACTGGGGGACATCAGGGCAGGTGTGGGAATGAGACTTCAGTGGCCAAACTGTCACAACTTCTCAGTGTCTCCCCTGCAAGCACCACGGTTGTGTCAGGCCCTGGGACCCTTGTTTCCAAGATCTGCAGTGTGTGCGTGCATGCTAAGTCACTTCGGGCCTGTCAGATTCTTTGCAATCCTATGGACTCTCGCCCGCCAGGCTCCTCTGTCCATGGAATTCTCCAGGCAAGAATACTGGAGTGGGTTGCCATTTCCTCCTCCAGAGAATCTTCCCAACCCAGGGATCGAACCTGTGTCTCTTTGCCTCCTGTATCGAAGGGGAATCTTTACCACTGAGCCACCTGGGAAGCCCTCAGGCTGCTCACAGCCTAATGAGAGAAAGAGGGAGGGAAGGGGAAGGGCTGGTGTCAGTGTGACCATCAGTGTCCCAGTTTTGACAGTCACAGTAGTTGTGTCCCATCATTGGGAAAAGTTGGCCCATGGGGACATGATAACTGTACTAATTTTGCAACTTCTTACGAGTCTTCAACTATTTCAAAATAAATGATCATTTCAACCACGCATGCACTAAAACAAACAAGCAAACAAAGATAAGCAAAGCACAGCGTGATCCACGCCAAGGTCAAGGTTGTGCTCAGGGTCCTGCAGCCTCAGGCTGTGCCTTGCACGCGGCCATCACACCTGTGCACCCTGATCCCGTTTCCCTCCCTAGCCCAGCGGCCTGGGAGGAGCCGAGAACAGCGCCCCGTGAAGAAGATGATCCTCTCCTTGAAGATCAATGACCCTCTGGTCACCAAAGAAGGTAACGTGCCCCTGTCCTGGCATTCTGAGAAGGTCGTTGAACAAGCAGCCCTCTCAGATTTGAAAAGCAAACGAAACACTACAAACTGGAGGCGCGCTGTGCGCAGTGCCTCCTTAGTAAACACAGCCCGGAGGCGCAGGGAGGTGGGGAAGGAGGCTGGGCCAACTCGGGGAAATGAAAGAAGGGGGGAATTCTGCTAAAGAGAGGTGCTCATCCTTGTAAAGAGGCAGAAGCAGGCTTCCCAGATGGACCCGGGAGGGACGATGTCACTGCCCTTCTGGGCCCAGGCGCCCAGGCAGCGCTCTCAGGCCCACCCTTGCCCTAAGCATTGAGGCCCGTTCCTGGCTGCCTTCCAGCAGCCCAGAGGGCTTCCTTGGGCTCAGCCTCTCCCCCTCCCCTCCTGGCCACTTATTTATTTATTTTTAAATTTTATTTTTACTTTATTTTACTTTATAATACCGTATTGGTTTTGCCATACATTGACATGAATCCGCCACGGGTGTATACGAGCTCCCAATCCTGAATCCCCCTCCCACCTCCCACCCCATATCATCTCTCTGGATCATCCCCGTGCACCAGCCCCAAGCATCCTGTATCCTGTATCGAACATAGGCTGGTACTTCGTTTCTTACATGATAGTATACACGTTTCAATGCCATTCTCCCAAATCATCCAACCCTCTCCCTCTCCCACAGAGTCCAAAAGTCCGTTCTATACATCTGTGTCTCTTTTGTTGTCTCGCATACAGGGTCATCATTGCCATCTTTCTAAATTCCATCTATATGTGTCAGTATACTGTCTTGGTGTTTTTCTTTCTGGCTTACTTCACTGTATAATAGGTTCCAGTTTCATCCATCTCATTAGAACTGATTCAAATGAATTCTTTTTAATGGCTGAGTAATACTCCATTGTGTATATGTACCACAGCTTTCTTATCCATTCACCTGCTGATGGACATCTAGGTTGTTTCCATGTCCTGGCTATTATAAACAGTGCTGCAATGAACATCCGTCCTGGCCACTTAGAAATACCTACTGACAGGCGTTAATACAGCCTGCTGTCACGTGCCCTCAGGAAATCGTGCAGCCTCGATGGGGCTGGTTGTCCTCGGAGTGCCTGGAACGCACTCCAGCGCTATTTGGGATCAGGCAGGACTTGGAATAAGCCGGGTCCGTCTGCCCCTAACTGGGGACTAGCACATTATCCTGGCTCTTCCCAGGGGTCCTTAACCTTTTTGAAGACCCCAGACTCTGAGGAAGGCTTCCCTGATAGCTCAGACAGTAAAGCGTCTGACTGCAATGCGGGAGACCAGGGTTTGATCCCTGGGTCAGGAAGATCGTCTGGAGAAGGAAATGGCAACTAACCTACTCCAGTACTCTTGCCTGGAACATCCCATGGACGGAGGAGGCTGGTAGGCTACAGTCCATGGGGTCACAGAGACTCGGACAGTCTGAGGACCGCCTGCTGTTAAGTATGTCATCTCCAAAGAAAACAAAGCGTGCCTCCTTGCACACATGTTGGGCGGTGACCACCTCCCTGTCCAGGCCGTGGACCGCCCAGGTTAGGACAGAAGCCCCAAGGCCCAGACTCACGCAAGATTTTTCGTAAGAGCCCTGTTTTCTGTAGCTTCATCCTCAACTGCTTGGGGGGCTGGGAGCCTGGGCAGCGTCTGCACCCAGGTCGGAGCAGTGCGTTCTGTCTGTTGCATCTTGCCCGTCCCCAGCTCGGGACACTCTTCCAGCATGCTGGTGGTGAAGGGCTGGGGGGGTTGGCGCCTGGATGTGGGGGTCACGGAGCTGCAGAGCCCCCAGGCTGATGGCTGGCCCTCGGACGCTGCCTCCCCAGCCTTCGCCACAGCCCTGAAGAACCTCTACATGCGCGAGGTGAAGATATGCCTGGATAACGTGCTGGGTGTGCTGGCCGCTGCTCACATCCTCCAGTTTGGCAGCCTGTTTCAAAGGTGAGGCCACCCAGCCTCCTGGTAGAGCAACCAGGACCCTGAGGGCCCTAGGGGCCCCAGAACCTGACCCCCCAACACCTTCTGTTCCGATTTGCTCCGACGAGGTGGTGACGTCACTCTCTCATTGGTGGTCCTGACCCTTCCAGCTCCCCCTTGCCTCAATGGCCCTGGGCCAGATAGACTTGGCTTAGCCATTGATTCAACCACACCTTCATTCATGTATATGTTCCTTTAAGAATGACTTCATGGGCCTTTCCAGGACACCAGAGAGGCAGTGGGCGCCTGATGGGGAGGGTCCCTGCCCTCTGAAGCTCCTATCCAACTGTCTCTGAGACATTGGGAAGGAGTGAAGTGGGGTGGTGTGAAAGGTGGGGGATTCGCAAATGGAAAATTCTGTGTTATATAAAATTAATTTCAAGTAAAATTGGTACCTGCAGTTTGAAGAAGCATTTCTTAGAACTCCCCGCCACCTTTTTGTTGTTGTTGTTCAATCGCTTAGTCGTGTCAGACTCTTTGTGACCCCATGGACTGCAGCACGCCAGGCTACCCTGTCCTCCACTATCTCCCGGGGTTTGCTCAAACCCATGTGCATTAAGTCAGTGAAGCTGTACAACCATCTCATCCTCTGCTGCCTCTTTCTCCTTTTGTCCTCAATCTTTCCCAGCATCAGGGTCTTTTCCAACAAGTTGGCTCTTCACACTTTTTTTTTTGTATTGTCTAATAATCCTACATTCCATCAATGCTTATGAAAGGTAAGTGAACCAAATGGAAAAGCATTGATGGGATTAATTTTTCTTGAATATTCTGTCCCTTCTCTGGGGATTTTCCACGGATGTGTGCTTACTACTTTCACATCCTGAACACGGGTGGTTTCTTGTAGCTCTTTGATTTCTTACTTCCTGATGCAATTCAGTAGACAGGAGATCTAGGGCAGGGGTGTTCTGCCTGGCTTGTTTCACCACCCTAGGCTTCCGTTTCTTCATTTGAGGGAATGAAAGAATGGACTTCCCATCCTAGCCTTCAGAGGATATCCGCAGCTCTGTAAAAGGCAGGGGCAGGATCTCTTCCAAGGACCTTCAACTCACTTTTAATAGAATTCACCTCACCAGATTCAACCCCACAGATTTTTTTTTTTTGGTCAATGCCTCATTTCTGGGGTCATCTGAAATAACTCTGGCCAGATCCTCAGTCTGGAGCATCTTGAAGCCTCATTGGTGATGCAGATGCTGCTTGAACCCAGGGGTGCAGGCTGTCAGAGGTCTGGTTATGGCCGCAGAGGACACACAGACAAGAGACTCCAGCATGTCGGCCTGGCCAGACTGGTGGGTGGCTGGGAGATGGGAGGTCAGCCGTCATAGGCAGGGACAGGTCGTGGAGTCTCGAGGTGAGCCAAGGCGTCTGACCTTGACCCTGGTCCAGGTTTTCCTGAGAATCCCTGCTCCCCTGCCGTTGTGTGTCACGTGACTTCAGCTGCGCGGAACCTTGTGACGTATCTTCACTACGCAATTGCAGCTTCTGTACACTGGTGTTTCTGAGTGCCTGGTGCCATGCAGGGAGATAGCTCTGACCCCGAATCCGGAAGGCCAGCTTCCCTCCAGCCACCTCCTGTCTGTGAGCCTCAGCTGTGGTACCGGGGGCCAGATTCGAAGCCCTGTGGTCCTTCTGGAGCCCTCACTCTGGCTTATCTGGGGCAGAGTCAGGAATGGCAGGTTCATCCTTTCTTTCCTCCTCCACATGCCTTGTCTTAAATGCCCGAGCAGGGAGGGCTTCAGATACTGAGCCAAGACTCTCATCCTCCTGATGGGCAAACCTGGGCCCGCATGGGGCTCCCGGGCCCTCCCCGAGATGCTGCAGATAACTGTGGGGGGGCTGGAATCCTAGCTCAGAGCCAGGTGGGCCTGATACCCAGCCGGGGTGGGTGTTGCCTGCCTTCGAGAGGCTGACAGCGCAGCTGGCAGGGATGTGGCAGTGCAAACCTCGGTGTGCATGCACACGTGAGTGTGTGTTGGGAGGTGGTGAGCAGAAGTCCCCCAGGTCACTCTGATAGCCTCACCACGCCAGGTACGCTGGATGGGCTCTCAGAGGTCATCTTGGCTGAGATCCCTGCAAGCGCGAAACCGCTGGATGGCCTCTGTCTGAATCACCCACACCCGAGGCTGCCCATCTTCAGGGGATGAAGTGTGTGTGTGTGTGTGTGTGTGTGTATTATACAGGGCGCTGCTCCTTAGACGCACACATCAGTTGCATCAGTGTCTGCTTTGACACAGCTGGGTCATAGTTACTGGTTGTTGTCTGCACACACACACACACACACACCCTCCCAAAGGGTCACTTGTGTCCCTCCAGGCTCACAGGGCTGGAAGGACCTTTCCTTGCCTCCATGCAAGGCTGAACTCCCATCTGTGAGTTACTGCCCAATGCTGCTAGACCTTCCAGAAGTGGAATCCCTAGCCTCTCTGAGTCTGGAGGCAGCTGGCCTGGGTGGCCCCAGAACTTGCTCTCGGTCCTCTGGTCTGGGAAATCTGACCATTCCAGGCCCGTCTAGCCAGGGAGTCTCATGGTGAGGAGGGGGGGGATCATGGGGAAAAGTGTGAGGAGCACTGATTTCTGCATCTCAGCTTCAGATCCAGCTAATTCCATCCACACATCTCCCCTGGCAAAGCCAGCACCTGAAGAGCACCGCGCGTGGTGAGGGGTGGGGCCTGAACTTTCCACACTGCCCTCCTCACACCTGGTTTCCCTTCACTGATCTGTGAGCTCGGCTCACGGTGAGCCCAGGAGCCCCAAGAGTGGAGGAGCCTTGTACATTGCAGGTATTTCCAGAACCTGCTGCAGAGGCTGCCGCAGATGAGACCCTTGGGATGGATGGATGCTGGGAGGGCTGCTGCCTGGAAGTCTCTAGCTTCAAGGAGGCAGAAGCCCCGGGCTGAACAAGGGCCTGGCAATCAAAGCAAAGGGAGCACGTGGAGAGAAGCAATCAGGGAGACTTCCAAGAGGAGGTGGTGCTTGAGCTGAGCCTGGGAGGAGTCCCACTGTCAAGGGTGTGAGAGAAGGGGCTTCATGCCGATGAGAGCGTAGAAACTGGAGCTGCGTGGTCACTGAGAGTCAATGTGGCTGCAGTCAGGGAGGGACGTGGAAAGATGATGGGAGAGGTGGGTGGTGCGATTGGGATGACTGCCGGTCTCGCAGACCTCGAAGGCCCTGGGAGCAGGTTCTGCCTGGTTTTGCCAGCAGAGGAGAGCCTGAGGCTTGGGAGGGGAGAGTGACCAGAGCCTCTCTGTGTGATCGGCTTTGGGATACAGCTGTCATAATGTGGTCACCTGTCTGTATGTTTACCCAACGTGTGCTGGGCCCACTGGCTTTGTTCTTCGTAACCCAAGTGCCTCGAAGGGTGCCTGGCACACAGTAAGTGTTCAGTAAACAGATCCTTGATAAATAAATGAACCAAGCTCCAATGCTTTGGCCACCTGATGTGAAGAGTCAACTCATAGGAAAAGACCCCGATGCTGGGAGTGATTGAGGGTAGGAGGAGAAAGGGACCACAGAGGATGAGATGGTTGTATAGCGTCATCGACTCAAGAGACATGAGTCTGAGCAGACTCCAGGGAGATACTGAAGGACAGGGAAGCCTGGCATGCTGCAGTCCGTGGGGTTGAAAGGAGTCGGACATGACTGAGCGATTGACTGAACAAGTAAATGAGGCCTAGATGTGAAAAGGATGGAGATTTTCATCAGAAAGTTGCTTTTTCAATCTACTCTCATACAGAGAGGAAATAGGACTGGAGGCCCCTCTAAGATGCTCGGCAATGGTCTGTACAGGAAAAACTTGCCTTCATCAGGAAGACAACCAAATGTCATCCTGGCTTAAATTAAAACCTAGCAAGGCACTTTTCAGCTTCTCTTTGGCTCAGCGGTAAAAATCCTCCTGTCAATGCAGGAGCCGAGGGTTTGATCTCTTGGTTGGAAAGATCCCCTGGAGAAGGAAATGGCAACCCATTCCGGTATTCTTATGTGGGAAATCCCACAGAGGAGCTGGTGGGCTACAGTCTGTGGGGATGCAAAGAGTCAGAAACGACTTAGTGACCAAACAACAACAGCAAGGTGCTTTCAGGGGCTTAATCTCCAAATAGTAATACTTCTCCTTGGTGCCAAAGCTACTCTGTTTTCTTCAGAAAGATTTGATCTCAGAGCTCACCTCCCTTAGCCCAGAGCTCTTTGCAACAAGCCTTGCTAGTCTTGCTCTCCAGCCCTATGTCCACGATCTTAAAATAAGGCGCTTTCCCTTGCATGAAAGGACTCTGCTGCCGGCATGGGGTTGAGTAAAACCTCTGGGGCTTCTCACTTTCCTGAGAGCAGCCCGGGGCTTCCAGGAACAGTGTTCTCTCTCTGCAGGTGTGTGGCTATCATGATGAGCGGACTCACGCCGAGCACCATCAAAAACTTCTACCTGGCCGGCTGCAAGGTGAGAACAACCTGGCGGGCACACAGCACCTTGGGGACCCTCAAGAGCACCCAGTCTCTGGGATTTCAGTGCCAAGAAATCTGTCTGATGGCACCAACCTAACAGTGCCCACCTGTTATCTTGCCAAGTGAACAATTAAAACAAATCATTTTGTCTTTAAAAGAATATTTTAACATCCCCTCCCCCCCAAATAGAAAAGCTTTAATTGGGGAAGAGGGCGGGAAAAGGGACAGCCTTTCTCATCAAAACAGCAGACAATGTTCCAGGACATTCTTGGTGGGACTGAGGGAAATGCATCCCACTTGGGCCCAGTCAGTACGTCAGGGTTGGCAATAAATGATGTATTCTAACTCTCATTATCAGAGGAGAAAAGTGAGACCCAAGGCCGGTGGAGCTTCCGTGATCAGTCACAGACGTCAGTCCAGACATTTTGGCATACAAACGCATGTAGCTAGTTGCATTTCAGCATGCAAGCCCACTTAACTAGGTCAGACCACTTAACTAGTTGTATGACCTCAGGCAAGAGCAGGAAGGTTGGAGCCTCAGATTTTCCAGGTGAAATAGGAATCATGATGAACCAACCTCATAGGGTAGCAGGATGGATTTGAATCAACCTAGTACAGCGCCTTGAGCATCGCAGACACTCAGAAAATGTTATCAGTGCACGTGTTTTGAAGAGGTTTGAGCAGGGCTGTGGCACGGCCCTTCTAAGAGCACGCTTGTTGGATCATCATATTCCAGCAGAGGGCGCTGAGATATCAGGGATTCCTTTCTACCTTAAAATTATTATTATTTTTTTTGCCTGCACCCTCGGCAGGTGGAATCTTAGTTCCCCGGCCAGGGATCGAACCCACACCCTCTGCAGTGGAAATGCAGGCTCGCAACCATTGCACCACCAGAGTAAGTACCAGAGACTCCTTTTTCAATGGGTGTTTCCTATCTTCTCAGTATAAGGAAGAGTCCCTCACCACTGCCTGTGAGAAATGGATGGAGATGAACTTGGTCCCTCTGGTGGGGACACAGATCCACCTCCGGAAAATCCCAAAGGAGCTGCTCCACAAAGTGCTGAAGTCCCCCAGGTCAGAGCTGGCTCTCAGGAAGGAGCCTCTGGGGTAGGAGGTGGGGGTGGGAGCGGGGGATGGGTAGGGTAGATGGATGGCGTGGGGACTGCCGAACTCACACCGCTGCTGGACGTGTGCAGCGCCCCCTCCATCCCAAATGTCCCGGCCTCCTGGACACCCTGGCCTCTGGAGGGGCCAAAACGTGGGTCCTGTGCTCCGGCAGGGGGAAGGATGTTGTTCAGCAGAGTAAGGATCCTTGGGGTGCCCACTGTTTCGCTGTGAAAGTGTTAGTCGCTCAGTCATGTCCAGCTCTTTGCGACCCCATTGACTGCAGCCCGCCAGGCTCCTCTGTCCGTGGGATTTTCCAAGCATGAATACTGAAGTGAGTAGTCATTCCCTTCTCCAGGGGATCTTCCCAACCCAGGGATGGAACCTGGGTGTCCTGCATTGCAGGCAGATTCTGTCTGTCTCACCCACCTGGTAAGGAATTAAGTTGAAAGTTCTGTCAATATTAAGACACATGCATCATGGAAAATTTGGAAACTTGGGAAAAGGGGGAAAGAACAAAAGCTCTCAGCCCTGAATCGGTTTCTGTCTCCAGCCCTGGCCCCTCCCCTAGCGGCTCTGGACCCAGGCGTTCCCCTGCCTGTGCGGCCTCTCTGACGGTTGAGGCTAAGCCCTGACGCTCGGTGCCCTTGTCCTTTATGGCACCCCTTACCCGGGTTCCTCAACCAACTGTCTTGCCCTGGGAGTCCTGGACACCACTTCATCCTCCCCCCAAGAGCACCCCATCTCTGTGGGCCTCCACGTGGGCTCCAGCCAGAGGCCAAACCTCCGCATCTGCCACCCAGATCAGCACAGGGCCGGCTAACCCAGGCTCGTGCCTGCTCTTAACCCCCCTTCCAATCAAATCGCTAACCCAAAGGTCTTCAGCTCTGCCAGTTCAGCTCCTGTCTTATCCATGTGACCACCACAAGGCTTGCCTTAGGCTCCAGCCAATGCTTGGCCTTTTAGGTTATTTCCAATGTTTCACTGACATAAATAGCACCTTGGTGACATTCTTCGATATATATTTATTTTCATCTCAGATTATTTTCCCACATTGAATTCCTAGAAGGCACTAGAAAGCCAAAGGCACTTTAGTTTTTATTAGTGTTTAAAAGTATATTTTACTTGAAAATAGTTTCAAACAAATTAGACAACAAGAATAGTGCAAAGGCCCTCTCAGTACCCTTGACTCTGTTTGGTTCAGTCTCTGCTCTGTTTGCTCTATCATTTGCATCTGTATGTGCCTATTAGCACGCATTTTTTAATCCTTTGAGGACAAGTTGCATACATCATGTTCGCTAACTCTGAATACTTCAATGTTTCATAATAAAGAGAATTTTTCTAATATAATCATGAGGCAATTAACAACTTGAGGAAATTTGACACTGATGTAATACCTTAAGATCTTTTACTCAACACTAACCTTCATAGCATCCTTTTCCCTCCAGTGCAGGATCTGATTAGGACCACATATTAAATAACATGAGCTCGGGAACTCGGGTCCTAATGGCATCCCCAGGCCCTGGGTGGGCTCCCACGATCATTTTTCCCTGCTGTCCATGGTCTGTCCAGAAGCATGTGCTCTCCACCCTCCATGGAGCAAAGGTTGTGCAACCCTTGAAGAAAAGATAAACAGGGCAGGCCTTAGACTTTTCGTAACACTGTCCCTCCCTTGGAAAGTCTGAGCTGTCCCTCCCCCACTTGGTAGCATTTAACCAAGAAAGGGGGAAAAAATGACCACAGCCAGCCCGGTAGCAATGGCACCGGCCCTAGAAAACGCTGGCTGGGCAGGAAAAGAGGTCAAGAACATTACGTGTCAAGTGTCTAGACTCGCAGGTTTGGGGAGACATGACTGATGTGGAAACTGGGTCCTACTCCTCTGGCCCCTCCCCAGGAGGTGGCCGTCAGCACTGACGGTGCCAGGCTCTCCAGGCAGAGGCGGGGGTTGGGGGGAGCCTGCATGACCTCGGGCATATCATTAGCTCGTGTGCCCTGGAAGGACCACACTCTCAGCTCGCAGACCTTGTGCTCACTTCTTACCTTCCCAGGCGAACTCTCCCCACCTGGTTGCTGTCCTTAAAGCTGGGCTTCCTTAAAGCTGATGTCCTGTCTTAAAGCTGGAGGAGGGAGGTGGGGAACAGCGGGCCAGAAAGAGGGGCCCAGGCCACACCCAGTGCCCGGGGACATGGTTAGAAATTTACCTGGCTCGGGCTTCTCATCTGAGTGTCTGGTGGGCTTGGCACCACAGACCACACCTGATTAAGAAGAGACCTTTGGACGAGTTAACTTTTACCGAGCGCTTCTGGGTGTGTGCTGCGCTGTGTGCCCTGGCCCTTTTAATCCCACAACCCTATGCGGTAGTTATGATCATTGCCCCTAAGATAGGAGGGGTAATAAAAGGCAGGGCTGGAGCTCGGGGCTCCAGGCTCCCAGGTCCAGGCTCCCAGCCTCATGGCTGCACCATGTGTGTAGCAGAAGCCAGGCTTCCCAACAGCCGGAGCTCAGCGAGATCTGGACTGTCCTGGGAAGTCACATGGCCCAGAGCAGCTGTGGAAAGGCCAGCCCGGGGTCAGGGATGGAGAATCTCTTGGCCCCACTTAGCGTAGACTGTGACCCATCCCCGGCTTGTGGTCATGGTGTTTGGCTTGGAAACAACGTCCATCTCAGCAGATGTTTCAACTTCGAAGCTATTCACCTTCCCCAAAGTCCCTTTGACCTCATCTTCCTTTGGGTTTTCTTTCCATCTTGTAAATGGCCTTCAGTAAAATACACACAGTTTTCCTGACCCCCTGGGCCTCTGGTTTTCAGTTAATTTTCTTCTTAGAGGTCATCACTCAGTGACCCTGTTTCACTCACTCTAATATTACGGAAGCTTCATTCCAAGTTCTGTTTTTCTGGAAGCCAATCTCCGTGTCGACTTAGGAGGGTGGAGAATTCAGAGGGTTATCTATCTAGTTCTAGCTGCACGAAAGGCGGCCCTGCAACCAGGGGGAACGTGTTCTTCCTCCCTGACTTCCTGCCTGTGATACAAGGAGTCTCAAGGGCTCAGGAATTCCGTGAGAACAGCCACCGCGTCCTCTACGGCATCTGCAGCACCAATGGGCTTCCCTCTCAAATGTAGTATTTCCCAAAGCTATTCATGGGAAGGACTGATGCTGAAGCTGAAGCTCCAATATTTTGGCCACCTGATGCAAAAACCTGACTCATTAGAAAAGACCCTGATGCTGGGAAAGGCTGAGGGCAGGAGGAAAAGGGGAGGACAGAGGATGAGATGGTTGAATGGCATCATCGACTCAATGGACATGAGTTTGAGCAAGCTCTGGGAGATAGTGAAGGACAGGGCAGCCTGGTGTGCTGCAGTCCATGGGGTCGCAAGAAGTTGGACATAACTGAGCAACTGAACAAAAACGCTTCTCTGGCTAATATCACCACCACCGACCAGTTATGAAGCACTGGGGTGTATGGAATACTCTGAGTGGGCAATCAGGTCTCATTCCTACAGCAACCCCTTTGGAGGGTGTTCCTTGTGGTTTTCCCCTGCAGAATGGAGATCACAGGAAAGGATTGCTCCCGTCATGCAAAATGAGAGTTGAAATTTGAACCTAGGTCTGGGTGGCCTCAACACCCATGGTTATTATCAGTCCACTGATGTGCTCTGCTGCAAACCTTCTTATTCCTTATTGATGGCCAGACACATGGATGGTCACATGGTCATATTTTTTGTTATAAAAAAAGTTCCAAAGGTAGGAGGATAATACAAAATACAGTTGGATCCATCTCCTCAAATGAACACATGGTAAAATTTCGTCATAAATTAAGAAATAAGACATCCAACAAAGCAGAAGTCACCTTCCCCAGCCCTCCCTCCACCTCACAGCCTTATTCTTCATCTCTCCTCTTGTCTTCCTCCCCTCCCTGAAGTCACCAAGCCACTGTTGTGGATTTGTGTGCCTCCAACCCATGAGATTGCATGCTTGCTTACATATATGTACATGTGAAAATTATGCACAGTATGGTTTTGCAAAGGTTTAAATTTCTCGTAGTGATTGTGACATTCTGCTACTATTCACAAACATCATGTGACTTATTCTCTCCATGTTGATGTTTATGTACTTAATCAGCGTTTTTAATTTTAGTTGTTGTACAGGGCTCCCGCGGATGAACAGACAGCAATTTTTTTTCATTCCCTTTCTACTGTCTTTTTGTTTGGTTTGGCTTCCTGTTTTGCTAGGACAATCAGCGCTGCAAGGGGTAACCTCGTTCATATTTTCTTGTTCACTTGGACACGGCTTTCTCTATAGCCTGTATTCAAAAGAAGACATTTATTGTTTATATATAGTTTTCTCACACACACAAAATAGAGGACAGTGTCTTATTAAAAGCATTTTTACACCCATTACATCCCAGTGGCCACTTGTGAGCCCCTGTAAACACAGTCCAGATGTTTGCCTGTGCTGGAAGGAAGTTTAGGATCTCTGTGAGTTCCATCTTGATTCAGATCATTAGAACTCTTAGGTAAATGAAAAAATGTTTGAATGTCCTCAGTGTGATTATTTCCTGTAGGAACGAATATTTTAGGATTAATGCTTGGATTTCATGCTAGTGCAAACCCACCTGATACTTGGGTTTCCGAGGCGGCTCAGTGGTAAAGACTCTGCCTGCCTGTGCAGGGGACACAGGTCTGATCCCTGGGTCAGGAAGATGCCCTGGAGGAGGAAATGGCAACCCACCCCAGTGTTCTTGCCTGGAAAATCCCATGGACAGAGGAGCCTGGTGGGCTACAGTCCATAGGGTCGCAACTCGGTGACTAAACAGCAACTGATCAGTTCAGTTCAGTCGCTCAGTCGTGTCCGACTCTTTGCGACCCCATGAATCGCAGCACGCCAGGCCTCCCTG